>JAOTON010001556.1:0-480290 GCA_034440635.1 Lepas anatifera | reverse complement strand
AAGCAATAGCAATGCTGTCTCTTGGGAATAACCTTATTTTCTTTGCATGACATCATTCCCATGATAACTATTTCCCAAAGCTCTTAATTGATGCATTTTAGCATTAATAATCCAAGGACTGAAAAAGCTTCCAGAATAGTTGCTGATGAGCCCATTTGGACCAGGATTGGGTACTGAGAAGAACAGTTTCGCATTTTCAGCAACCTGTTCTTTTGTGGTGGACGCAATCTCGTGATATTTCTACTGTACCTCTGTGGCAGTGCTTCCATAGTTCATCCATGCTAGAGAAAACAGAAACGAAGTCAACTTTCTTCGTGACAAAAAAATACAAGATATTATCAGAAACTTGGATGCATATAATCAATCAGTTAAAAAAACATACACACACACCCTGATCACGCAGTGCTACGTCCATCTGTGCAAAAAGACACAGCTTATTCTATGTTTTGGCAGACTCTGGATTGGACCATTGTCCTTGCAGTGGAGTCTTCTGGCAAATTGGGAAATGGTTTTTCACATCTTTGTGCTGTGCAGGAATGCACATTTATATCCCTATGTGGCGGCACCAATGCAAAGTGATGGATCTAGGATTTTAGTAGGGGGCAGCCCTCTGTAAGATTGCATCCTGTCAACCAAAAGGGCACACTTTTACCCAAAGGGTGGCTATCATCATCAATCAGTGGGAGAAAACTGTTATTGGTGTGACTTAAAAAATAGTAACAGGTGCCATAAATGGGAATGCTTGACCCATAGATGGGAACACCCATTCCCCAATTATCGGAATGCTTGAGACCATTTTCCAGAACAAAATTTTGGGCCATGAAACAAACTTTTCGTCTTTCTACCTGGCTTATTTCTGTTCGTCGTAAATTTTAGAGGGCATTTATCTTTCAAACAGAAACAGGAAATCATACTTTTTCATATACCCCTGCTTCAAATATTGAAGCTCAACATGTATCTATTATGATCATTCACATGTCTTGGTGCATCTGTGTAAATAAAACACTAGGTCATATACAAAAAATCAATTAATAGATATCTAGAAAACAACAAAAAGTTTTTAAATATTTCGATTTATAGTTGCCACTTGAGATAATAATATATACAGACCAAGACATATGGCCATACAGAACAAGATGCGGAGCCAACCTAGCATAACAAAACCTATTTTCAGCACCTTTAATGCCATTTTACACAACTTCTAAACTTCAAAGCTCCATCTGTAGCCCCATCATTTATGTATTCTAGTGGTGGGGGCAGTAGCAAGGTATTTTCTGCCTCGCAGATCTGGGTTTAATCAGTTTTGGGGCTACCCTTTTCTTCAGGCCGCCCTGAATCCCTTCTTAAACTGCAGGGTCCTGAACTCGAGTTCAGGGGGATCCCTTGGACCTGTCACTGCTGTGGCACCCCCAAATGGAAGCTCATGTTAATTTCTGTGCCTACTGAGAGCATCCTAAAAAAATTTTCCTATTTCTCATTTCAGGGACTTTAAAATCGTTAACAATAACAGGCCTACTTGGTCCCCAGTTATATGTCCACAGCTTTAAGGCAAGAACATGGAGGTATCAAAATAGTATACTTGTAATGGATAGTCTCATAATTAGGCACCACAAAAATCGTTCAGAATATTCACGCCCTTGGGAATGTGTGACTATAGAACAATGTTTACGATGACATTTCAGTGTGATTGTGGTTGGAAAGAGTTTAAACATGCACCACTGGTATTCAAGCTTTTTTCCTTCTGAGCACCTTTTCGCGGTAAAGAAGCAAAACCAAGGAAACATCATTGCAAGTAGACTCCAAAACCCACCTAGATTGCACGGACCGTCTATGAGTAAACGCACATCTTGATTTAACCCCTTGGGATTTAACAAATTGAACACCAGTCGTCAAAAACGGCGCCCACCAACAAGAATACAAAAATATTAGCGGCAGCCCACGCCGCGCTCGTTCTGACGGCCGCACACACCGAAAATGTGCCAGGGCGACCACCTGCGCGACCAGGCAACCACGCAAGTCGGCGGTTTCGGCCGACTCGGTCTCCCTTATTGGTCGCCTATTGAAAAAATGAAAATCACCGACTTGGTACCGACTCGTGACGGATTCTAGTATATTCTAGTTTGAACTTAAAAATAATACATAGATACGGTAAAGGAGATGGCATCAGCTAAGGTACCCAGGTAATTTCAGTCGCTTTTCATAAAATTGGAACCAAAAATTGTAATAAGAAGAAACATAACTAGCAAAGACCAGCAGCAACTAAGGGCGGTGATGATGCCAGATGTAATCGGCCAAAGATGCCCCGTTGTAGCCAAGCTGTCTTTCAGAAACGCCAAACAAGCCGGGAAACGAAGGCTAACCTTGGCTCTTTGTCGAGAAGTAGATTCTGCCCATTCTTGGCTAAAGGAACTGGCAGACTTTCATCCAATAGATTTTTATGGGCACTGGGTGTATTACGATGACACGTGGAGACAGTGGAGAGGGTAAGCATATTTAGAAGCAGGAGCGGATGGTGGAAGCTAAAATCATGGGAAAACAGATGGAATCAGAGTTTGAGACGGTTGCTGGGTCGCCAACTAAAAGATGATAGGGTCGCCGACGGCGTAGGTAGATCGGCAAGTTTTAGACCCCTGTGTAAAGCATTTGACCCAATGTGACCTGGAAAAGATTGCGTAACCTCCAGGTCTACGAAATAGCTCAATGAATTATGTTAACCGGGACTCGAGACGAATCCTAAAGGGAAAACTTGCCGACACCTGCCTTAAAAATGAACAATTTCTACCATTTGTGGCTTGTAATAGTGTAATACTATGACCGCACCCGTGCATTACGCACTGAACAACAAATATGCTCATAATACGAATTCAGGCAAATCCGGGCAAAAGTAATTATACGCAAAGTAATTATAACGCACGAAAGTAAACACCCAGCTACTTTGTGGACCAAGTTTCACTGTGAAAGTAAACACCCACCACTTACTCGCAACACAAGGTGATATTTTTTAAAACTCTATTTCAAATATAGTTTGATCAAATCTATCTCCGTCAGTAACATTACTTGGTAAATTTGCTCCCCATACCTGACCAATACACAGAAATCACGTTAAAACATGTACTAACATATTTGGAACACTCCGTTCCCTAAGAACAAAAGCCATAAAACTAATTTCTAAACCTTTGAAACGTTGAAAAACACTTGTGAACAAATAAGGAAATTCAGGCGATAAGTGCGCTCCGAAACGCTTTCGGTTGAAACCTCGTCTTCAGACTGTTTCTGCACAGAGTTTTGTGTAGTCGTTTAAAGAAAAATAAGAATGCCATCGTATTCTACATTCAATTTCACACTGATGCAACACCCCATAAAACAGCAATATTTTTGAACTTACGAAATCCGAATAATAAGCGCTTTTGAGGGTCCGCGGGCCCACTGTGCGACGGCGGGCCGCGCTGGCGCACGAACCTCACAAAAGTGGGGATCGGGACATTTGGGAACTCAGAACTCGCTATCGGTTAAATACTTCATTCTTTTTATTGCTGAATCTTACAGAGAAAAGTATAAAGAGTAATATGAGCCTCAAAAGTGTAAAACAAGGCATGGGAAAACGATTTTTCATATATTTTGAAAAGAATCAAGAATGTTTAATATATTCAAAATTTAATTTCTTGAATTATATTTCTCATGAACCAAAAATTCGTAATTCGACCTTAAGAGACCTAGATAAAGTCTTTGTGGTATTTTAAGAAACATACAGGTAAAATATCGTCTTTAAAAAAGACATGTAAGTGAATATGATCAAAATTATTGAGGCTAAAATTTTCAAACTATGTCAGGGAGCAAAATGAATAGCAAAATGGCCATCAGCTTCATCAATAGCCCCTCACAAAAACATAAACCGAAATCTGAGATATGAGGGTGTTATCGACTTGTCCATCTGTCATGGACAAACCTTGACCCCCTATACGCCATGGAAAAACTTTGACAGTGATGTCCACTTAAACTAGACATCTTATATGATGCTTTTGATGATGATGGCTTTCTTTCGGTAATTACGCATTACATATTTAGGTCTGAATTAGTGAGAGGTTTTTAATATGCCAAGGTAGCATCAATTTTCTATAAGTATTTGTTTCTAGGTTGATCCCCGAACTGGAAAAATCAAGAATGTTGGGAGATTTTGATAAAAAATTACAATTACCTGCGAGTTTGAACTGGTGGTCTGGGGGACAACAGACCCTAAGAATCGTAAAAATGTCTGCAAAGAAAATAATAGAAAATCGTGGAAATCGGTTAATGTCACCCTTGATTAAACCCCTGAATCCGCCACGCTCTGCAATACCCAGTAGCGCACCTAAGGAGAGGGCCAGCGGGCCGGGGCCCCTTCCCCCAAACGCCTCGACTCCAAAGTGCCGGCCCTCGGCCATGTCTGGCGTGGCACTCGACGTGGGTTCTAGTAATAATTGACCGCTGCAGGCACCCATCGAGAGCAGAAATGAGGTGTGATCTGGCTTTTGGTTCCAGTTCTCCTCTCACCTTACCCCCCCTGCTCACAGTGTGTCGTCCCTGCGGTGAATTATTCACCCAATATGTGATTCAACCACAGGCCAGGTTTATAATAATTGTACCCCCTTCCATAAGCATTGGAAAAGGGGACCAGGGCGGCCTGGTCCCCCAATTTTTGACCAAATGTTTCCTATTCTTAGTCAAAATGGGAGAAAACAGCACATGCTTATAATTAGCCGCTGCGGAAGGCAGCGAGGAGCCCAAATTCAGACAGTTTTTTGTCCTGACGTGGAAAGTTTTTTTGTCAGCATCAGGTTGGAGCTTGGCTGCCCCCCCCCCACTTTTTTGCACGGTGGCGACGCTTATGCCCCATCACTTGCGTTTTACACCATACGACAAATATGTATTGCTTTTTACCTGATAAGTACCCTCTCTGGCCAATTTTGCCCCTGCTGTAGCCTGTCACGCCCTGTCAAATATGCCACCTCCCATCAGCCCCCCCCCTTCGTCAGCCGGCCCCCAAATGAAAATCCTGGGTGCACGCCTGGCAATATCCCAATTCTATAGATCTCAAGAGAGGCAGAAAGAAACCCCGTCAGGTGGCATGTGATGCGGACATTTCGTCCATTTTATCTCGAGTCTGCAGTTGTAGCACCCATGTATAACCTCAACTTGACCAAACAACGTGTGTGAGGCGTGCGTTCCACCCCTCCTCAGCTGTCTCCGCCCAATTCCCGCCCACTCGCCCGGCTCAGCGCCACAGCGTACAGTGACTTCCAAACTAGTGGGTCGGCAGCGGAACGATACTTTCGCAACAGACTGTACACACGACTAAGGCTATCAATTTCTCTAAGAATTAGCTCATATCTATCCTAAACAGTGATGTACAACACTACTACAGAAAAAATTACTTTAGAAAAACAACATTCCAAAACTTTTTTGAAACAGAAATTTAGGGCTTAAAAGAAATCACAATTAACCAATCAGAAGCCTAGGAATTCTCAAACCGGGGTCATGTGACCTATCTGACGCAAAAGTTTTGTCATCCTGGGCCTGAAGCAGAAAATGACTCAAGACCCGAGGTACGAAACCGCTGAAGACTTGAGTAATTATGTTTTTTCTGTTTCTAAGGCAAAATAATTCATTTTGTAGTTTTTAGAAGCTTTTTAAAATTAATTCAAATACAAATACAGGAGAACAGACATTTGTATTACAAAAAAACATTGCTTTTCAACTTTAAATAGTTTTCAAAAAGTAAGTGATGGGTGAAGGTTTCAACATTTTGTCGGAACTGTTAATCTATTTCGATAATATAAGAGTGGCCTCCCAAAATTTTGCCGAATATACAAAAATAATTGATAGTTTCGTAATCAGGATTTTTTAAATAGCAGGAAACCACGATAATAATTCTTTTGCTTGTCTCCCTTTGATATCTGTCAATCTGGGTGCTCGACCACAGGCATGTTTAATATCTGTTAAACATCTGTCACACAATGATATGTTTTGGGCCTTTTTAAGTGACGATGAGGTGAGAGTGATTAAAGATGAGCATAATATCCTCTTTCCGTTGCCCGGTCAGGCCAGCGAACAAGGTGGGACCTGCTGCTCACCAGACCTCACGGGCAACAAAAAGAGGAAGGTTACCATGTCGTGAATGTTGCCGATCCCTAGGTCTCGTCAGATTGTCGTGCCAAGGTCAAGTCCGGAGAGGAGAGTCTGGTCTGCACTGAGTTTTTTTGCTAGTAAGGTTTAGTTGATTTCCTGCGCCCTCCCCGAAAAGAATAGTGAAACTAGTAACATTCGGAGAGAGCTCAGGTACTACACATGGTGTAGCATACATACATACACACAGATACATTCACCACAGTTCAAGTATTAGTGCACGCACACGCCCACACTTACACGCACACACACGCACACGCACACACACACACACACACACACACACACACACACACACACACACACACACACACACACACACACACACACACACACACACACACACACACACACACACACACACACACACACACACACACACACACACACACACACACACACACACACACACACACACACACACACACACACACACACACACACACACACACACACACACACACACACACACACACACACACGCATATTGGTGCCCCGCTCCCATTATCAGCATCGGTCATTGAGGCTCATTATCAATAATTCTATATTTGCTAAGGAAGAATTCCCTGATATGTTGTTTAAGCACATGTTTGTTGAATGGAGCTTCCGTTGTTTTTGAAGGTTGGACATACAGTTTTATTCCAAATTTCAGGTGCAGAGCATGCCAGAGCAAACTCTTATAATTTGTTGTAGCCAGAGGTATTTCAAAATGTCGAATCGGTCTCGTATTATTTTTCTGTATATCTGCAAAAGTGATATCACATCTGGCATTGTACCATCCAATACTTTAGACAACATGATAACTTTTGGTTTTGAGACAAGATCTAGGAATTTAAGTGTTTTTAATTTTAGAAACAGTTCATTAGTGTGGTAATAGAAGGGTTTATGTCAATGATTCGAACAGCACGTTTCTGTAATTTGATGATTTTATCGAGAGCCGATTCGTAGTTACTACCCCAAACCATTGCACAATAATTTAGATGGGGCAATATAAAGGCGTTATACAAGCGAGTAAGTTCTCGTGATGACAAGAAATACTTGGTTCTGCTCATGATTCCTAAACTTCTACTGATAACTGATGGTACATGAAGGATGTGCGAATTCCACGTAAGTTTTTCGTCGATATAAATTCCAAGATACCGTACAGTTTCTTCACGTTTGAGCTACATGCCATTTAGTTTTACATAAAAATTTCTAATATTAGCGCCGGGATAAAGCTGATAATGAGATTTTGAGGCATTTAGAGACAAACGATTTGACTGAAACCATTTTGACACTTCTGGAAGAACTTTATCCATTTTTGACTGAAGACTACTCACACCATCTTCCGAAATTATAATAGCGGTATCATCCGCAAATAAGTAAAATTTAGTTTCAGTAGAGACTCGATACAGATTGTTAATGTATATAATAAACAATAGCGGTCCCAGTATTGAGCCCTGAGGCACGCCCGTCCTTATTTGTTTTGCATGGGAGACAATCCCCTTAATTTTACTCCTCTGAAATATGTTAGCTAGATATGAAGAAACAATATTATACAATTTACCCTTAAGGCCAATGTGATTTAACACGCGCATTGACGGGGGGCGGGTACCCGCCCCCCCTCGGGTTTTTCGGAGACAGTAGAAAAACGGCGGCGCGTAGCGCCGCCGTACTTGGTATACCTTTTCCCTCATCATTTTTACAACTTCTGTGAAAATTTTAAGGTTAGGTCATCTCAGGTCAGGTCACCAGTACAGGTCAAGTGACCCGACCTCAAAAAAGTTTAAGATAGCATAAGTCGGAGCAGGCTGAACTTATCCGATTGAAACTCATATCACATAATGGCCCCACTGAGTTCTCTAACATATGTTCCGGTATTTTTGATATCGATGACCTAAGGTCAGGTACGAGGCATGACCTCTCCATTGGAAATACATGGGAAAAATGGTTTTTACGGAATAACTCAGTAACGGATGGTGATAGAGCATTTATTTTAGCTGCATTAGACTAGCCTGGGCTTTGCGGTTCTAATGATATGCATTTTGTATAATTTGACCCTGACCTGACCTCAGGTCAGGTCAAATCCTTGATTTGACCTAGCAAGGTCAAATTATATATCATTCGATTCGGCTTGCTAAGAGGATTCATATAGTTCAAGTCGTTTTGCTCTATCTTTACTTGTTCAGATGTAATGCCCGAAAAACTGAATTTTACATGTTATCCCTATGACGGGCATGTTTTGACCTCTCGTGACCTTAAATGTGACCTGACAAAAAAATGGTTCAAATGTTTTCGATGGAGAAGTGGATGGGCAGCCCAACGCCGTTTACCGTTTTTCGCTACCTACCGTGGTTCTCGAGATCTTAGGGGGGGGCGGGTACCCGCCCCCCGTCAATGCGAAGGTGGCTCAGACCCCCGTCAATGCGCGTGTTAAGTTTTGTAACAATGTGCCTTAACTAACCGTTTCGAACGCTTTTTTCAAGTCTAAGTAAATTCTGCATGATATATTACGCATTTCTAGAGATTTTGTTACGCTGTCGTAGAGATGTACCAGAGACATGTAAATACAATGCTTTTTTCTAAAGCCGAACTGTAATGAGCATAAAATGTTATTTTCGAAGAAATAATCAGAGATAAATTGGTATATTAAACGCTCCAAGATTTTTGAGAAGATAGGTAGTAATGAAATTGGTCTATAATTCGTAAACCTATCTTTTTCACCAGATTTAAAAATAGGGACCGCTACTGCTACTCTTAACATCTTTTGAAATATACCTTTCTTTAGACATATGTTGAAAAAATAAGTCAAGTTACAAAGACAACTTTTATATATACCATGCAAAATTGTTGTCCTAATTTCATCAATACCACTACCCACTTGCTTTAGAGATTTGATGATATTTTCTATCTGTGTTGGTTTGTTGAAAGTAAAGACGTAAATGGTGGGTGTGAGTAATCTTCGAGATATTCTACAGGGTTTATGTTCGAAATAGGAATGACTCTTTCAAGTTTTGATCCAATTGTAGCAAAAAAAATAATCCATTGGCGATATCATCCTCCTTGTACTGCCAAGAACTATCATCAAAGAACACAGAGGGATATGATGTACTTTTCATAGTGTTCCATTTCATCATTTCATCCAAAAGTTTCCACGTTTGTTTTCCATCCACTTATGATTTTCGAACGCAGATATGTAGTAGTTCCTCTTACTTTCCTTAATTATTTTAGTCAGGTAGTTTCTATATAATTTATATTTATTTTCATGTTGTCTCGGCACAAGATCATTTTCACTATTTGTTTTCTTTCGATTTTTGTGTGAAATATACCTATGATATAGCTTGCCTTTATACTTCATAGAAGCTAGTATACCTGGAGCAATCCACGGCTTAATTGGAGTTTTCCTTCTACATGGGTTAAATGTTTTCAAAAATTTATAAATTCCAGATTTATAAATATTTATAAGAACTTCACAGGCCTCATTAGGGTCATTGATGCGTTTAAAATTTTCTAGTTCCGAAACAATATAATCATTTAATTCCTTTTCTTTGGACCAATCTAAAGACTTTATCATAACTGCCCTTCTTGTTTTAACTAATTTTGTTTCTAGAGCTATATATACATATAGGTAAGTGATCAGATATGTCACTTACAATCATACCTGAATGTAAAACTTGATCTATGTTACTGACAAAAAAGTTATCCAGTAAGGTATTAGCATTCAATGAAAATGTAGTCACTCATAAGATCATGGGCAAAAGGTTATATGATAGCATCAAGTTTAGAAACTTATGTACATTTTTGTCATATTTAGTCTTTAATAAGTCATAATTGAAGTCCCCTGCCAATACATAGTCAAATTTACACGGATTTATGGAGTCCAAAACGTTTTCGAGGTGTTCCAAAAAGTTATTGTTATCCTGGTTTGGAGGTTTATAAGCCTCGCCTATCACGAAATGTTTCCCATGTTTATTTCCTATGTTCTCCACTTCTACAAAAGTGGACTCTATTTGTTCTATTTCGAGATCTGTTCTTCTCCTAGAAGTGTACTTTTTCTTAACACATATTGTTGTTCCTCCCCATGATTATTTTCCCGACTTGTTGAGTATAGTTCATATTCATTTGTCAAAATATTTTTCAATTTATTTTTTTCTGCCATGTTTCCGCGATGAAAATAATAGACCAAGTGATGCCAGATTGAGATAGAAAGGTTTTGATTTCATTAAACTTGTTTTTGGTTGATCGCGCATTTATATGGATAATTTGCAAACTATTTGAGATATTCGTTTTTATCGGAGGTACATGATATTCACATGTATTCGTTATTTCAGTAAATTGATGGTTTATATCAGAAGTATCTTCCAAAACTATATCTCTAAATTGACTTAATTAAACGTCAGCATCTTCTAGCCCTTGGCTCGCACCTGTCTTTACATCTCTGTTTAGTATATAGCTTCTTTTTTCGTGTTCAGAAACATCAAAAGTGAAAATGCAGAGCTACGGCAACTCCGAACGATCAACGCTTAATAGGGAGAAACGACGTTCTTTCACAGATCCATACGTACAAAAAGAAAGGAAAAAAACTACTAGATCTACCTTAAGGCCGTCTGCGGCCTCACATCTGGGGAGTCCAGAATAACTCTAAGATAAAGCAAGCAGGGCCAAAAATGAAAGACAAATGAATGCCCCACTCCACATAAATACCTTCTCTCTTGAGCAACCACTGATGCTTGCTGGCAATGCCACTTGTAGCCAAATGCAGGTGATGAAACATTTACCATCCCTTCTGTCCCTACCCAGGCTGTTTACCCACAAAAAATTACAAGTTGGCAGACATGCTTTCCTGTCTGACGGAACATTTCATGTGATAAGGTTTACATAAATATCAACTTGGCCTACTTATCAACCAATATTCCACAAATATTCGATTCTGGTTGTTGCAAAAGGTATTGTATATAATTTATAAATAAGGAGCAAGAGAGATAAGGGAGGTAGGGGGAGAGAGTGGAGGGGATTATAAGGGGTGTGTGAGAAGGAGAGAGAGAGAGAGGGAGAGGAAGAGAGGAAGAAAGAGAAAGAGAGAAAGAGAGGGAGAAAGAGAGGAAGGGCGAAAGAGAAAGAGAGAAAGAGAGAGAGAGAGAGAGAGGAAGCAAGGCGGAGAGGCAGGAGGGTGGGAGACTTCCTGACCAACAGGCTAAACAATGGCATACAACTTATCGCAACAGTGAGCTGAAATGCAAACTTATCCAGGACAGATAGAGACTTTACTTATTTTACATTACTTATTTACATTTTGATTCTCAAATCTGTTTTGTGGTGTGGGCAATCGCCGATACTACCGTCCGGTTGTTATTCTAGGCCAGGGCACGTTTATTTCTCGGCCCTTCTCAGCTCACAAACATATATAGTGGTAGGTATGTATAGATAAGTGGTGTGCAGCATCTATGGGCTGACTGATCACCCTCTTTGCTCGCTGACCTTTGCGGGAGGGATTGCCACCGCAATGTAAATTGTGCTACTCACGCCCTATTCTCGAGTCCCCTCTTCATTTTTCTACCTACGTATTTGGAGCTGGGGGATGAGGCGGCTTAGTGGATAGCACCCTTGTCTTCTAAGCCACCGATCCCGGGTTCAAGTCCCGGCGGAGCCTCTGAATAAGTCGATCTGATCCCCAAAATCCCTTCCAACAGGGTGAGAGTTGGCGACGCCGTATGACCCTGGCAGTTGTGCGTCGTGAAACCCCAACAATTATTATTATTTGGAGCTGACTGTGATAGGTACGGATATTCATCTACCATGCCCTCCAACAATTCTAAATACATTGATTCCCGGTTTGATCGACTGTCTGAGGAGAATGCTGAACTAAGGAGGGAAGTCCAAAACCTGAAAGAATCTTTAGCCACCTTAAAATCTGAAATGGAGGGTCTCCAGTTTGTGGTGTCCGAAAATGTGATGAGGAGGGAGTGTGCCGAGAATGACCTGTCCACCCTACATTCTAAATGCTCTTCTGTGGAGGGTAAGGTCACCACAGTCCAGTCTCAGTGTGAGGGGATTAGGGGATCCCAGGGTCGACTGGCCAGTGCGGTTGAGGTTCAGGCCCAGTACAGCCGCCGCTCCAATTTGCTGATGACACTGTCGCTATTTTCACAGCCAAAAACACATCAGATTTGCAAGCCAAAATCAACTCCGATCTCCCTAAAGTCGCTCAGTGGCTCTCCACGAATCGCTTATCCGCTAACGCCAAAAAGTCTGCCTACCAGCTTTTCTCTAAAAACACCATTCAGTCCAAGCTTAACATCTCTTTAAACGCTGAGCCAATCTCCCGTCAAAATTCTGTCAAATACCTAGGCGTTATAATCGACGAAAAATTCAAATGGGAACCACACATCCGGTCTGTCGAAAACACGATCTCGCGAAACATCGGACTAATCTCACGAGTAAGACATATCCTCAAACCCGAACACCATAAACTTCTTTATCACTCCTTGGTATTGCCACATTTGACATATGGATTAGAAGCCTGGGGCTCCACCTTCCCTTCCAGGCTCCATAGGTTGAAAATTCTTCAGAAAAAAATAATTAGAGTTATGGACAATGCTGACCGCCTAGCCCCTCCAGCCCTATCTTCAAAAAGCTCAATATGATTAAATTACCTGATCTACACAAACTGGCACAAATTAAGGCCCTCCATAACTTCTTAAACAACTCGTTGCCTGAACCCCTAGCACCAAAATTCATTATTACGGCCAACCGTAGGGAAAGAAGGGTTCGAATACCTAGACACTTTGAAATCCCTTTTACAGCATTTGTCTATAGAAAATTTTCACTGTTTCTCTCCGCACCAAAGATATGGAACGAACAAATCGCCTCCAAAATAAGAAATGTAAATGACGTGCCTCTTAACAAATTGTTCTTCAAAAAGATATCCAGGAAAATTTTTTCTAGACCAGTATTGAGAGACCCTCTTCTTGGTCATCCCAGCTCGCCTCTCTTTCTCTTTCTTTCTCTCTCTCTCTCTCTCTCTCTCTCTCTCTCTCTCTCTCTCTCTTTCACCTTGGCCTGTCTTTGGTGTGATTGGTTGTCGTTCTGTCCCCGCCGTGTTCTGTTTGGGTACTGCCAATGAATTGGTGTTTTGTGTGTGAGTTTATGTATTTTCTTCCTTCCTGATGTGTGCTTGTCTTATTCTATGTGTATTCATACCTCCCATTAAATGCATCTTCCTATGCTGCTCAGGGGATCGTGCACGGGCTTGAGTGGTTCACTCGATTGCAACAAAGTATTTGACTTAATAACTATGGTTATCGGGAAGCGAACTCGGGCTCTTCCAGCCTTCCCGCCTCGTGTTAGCCGCACACGCGTCAGTCCAAAAATTTATTCTCCTGCATATGCTTTTCCACTCTGCTACCCGTACCTGATCGATAAGCGCCCTCCCAGTCGCCTAACTGGACCCCCCTCCCGAGCTGGGTCTCTTTGTTCCGCTCCTCTCGTTTTTCTTTAAAAAAGATAAGCATGCAATTGCACATTAAACTATTAGAATGGGTGGGAGCACTTAACCCATCACATTTCGCCAGAAAAGGGTCAGCATGGGTCTCACCTCATCATAACCCTGTCTCATGCAACTGGCTGCGAGCCAGCACTACACGCAGCTCCATGAACCCAATCTTACTTATGCTAGTAGAGCTCAGGCCTCCAGCCAGCGGACGGTACACTCATTTGCACATACCGTATTTAAGCAAACTTTTAAATGTAGTCCTCAGTGTCCAGGTTAAAAACAGATAAAACAGGTACTAATCATAATACCCAATCACTCATTCATACACACATTTACTCGACAGTATACAGAAGATGCTCAAATCGCACACTGGCCGAGCATTCCTGCAGCTGCCTGAGAACTATTTGAGCACGGAGAAAACTCCACAATTAATTAAAAACCATCCAGTGACTGGAGACAGCGCCATCTATTATGTCAGCGCCACCACACCAAGGCATACACAGTTTGGGCTCTCTCCATGATACTCCAATACCCGCCTTACATCCAAGGCCATATCTCACCATCCATGTCATGGCTGTGAGCGGTGTGTCAAGGACCCATTCAACCATAATGTGCACTAGCTCACTTCATAATGCACAACACCTGTCACAATAATAATGTTCATATTTACCCATGAAGGGGGGGGGGGGGTCGCAACGCTCCACCAGCCGACCCGGTTCAGCCCGGCGGCTTCCAACAAGGGCAAGCGGCCCCGACAACCCTCCAACAGGGGTGCACGCCATATGACCCGGCAGTTGTCGTCGATAAGCCCCAATAATATTATTATACCCATGAAGCATTATAGAGCCCACAAACGGTCAGGAAGACATGGATATGGACTTAAAGGATTCAGAACATATTTTCTTATAATGTTTGGCCCACGTGGAAACACCACGGAGCGTAATTACACCGGTTGCTGGTCCACAGACAAGTTTAATATCCGTAATAATATGACGTGTTTCGAGTCTTTTTAGTTGATGATGAGGTGAGAGTGACTAAAGATGTGAGCATGATTTTTGTGTGTCCCACGTGGGAACACCAGGGTGAGGACTGACACCGGGTGCGGAAACACTTTTTTATGAAGATGAGGTGAGGGTGACTGAAGATGAGAGCATGATATTTTGCGTGTCAGGCGTGGAAACACCACAGAGCCACCTGACCTTGGGTGCTTAACCACAGACAAGTTTAAAATACGTACTAATAACGTGAATTGAGCCTTTTTTAGATGATGAGGTGAGAGGTACTTGATATGAAAGCATGATTACCCATGTATGAGCCCCTTCCCATAACCCCCTCAGGCCAGTAGGCGAGGAAAAACCTGTTGCGCACCATCCCTCAAAGGCAAAGAAAGGAAGCTCATGATTTATCCAAGCTATATTTTCCTCATCTTCATTGTCCGGCCAGATATCATGTCAACAAAAGAAAGAAAGAATGAAGAAAAAAGGATCACGTCATACTCACTTATGATGACCTCCAGGAGAAATGGAGTCCTTTCAGATGATGATGAGATGAGAGTAACTTTAGATGTGAGCATGATTATTTTTGGGAACACTGCAGTGCGGACTAGCACCGGTTGCTGATTTTTATGATGAGGCGAGAGTGACTGAAGATGAGAGCATGATATTTTGTCTGTCAAGCGTGGAAACACCACAGAGCAACCTGACCCCGGGTGCTGAACCACAGACAGGTTTAATATACGTTATTAATAACGTGATTTTTTTAACTGGTTTAGATGAAACAGCCTAGCTCTTACAATTTATTTTATTCGTTATAACACAATTATTAACACTACAAATCTAGAGAAGCGATTCGCCACGGAATGAAACACGCATACCTACTTCGGCTACCACGGGGATAAGAGGAGATACGAAAAGATCTGTTCTATTGGTTAACATACAAATTCAACAGTTTCTTTTTATGATATTTTTTATTAATGTTATGCTTGCTGGCAAATCTGCAACTACTTGAAATTGATTGATGAACATGGTATTCCACAATTTAGGGCCAAGGCAGGGAGTAGTGAACAAATGATAATTTCTATTAGAAAATGGTTGTTTAAGAATAGCATTTTGCCGAGTCTCATGGTGATTGATTTCTCTTATTTTGAACATACTGCAGAGTGAATGAGGAAGCGAGCCTGTTAGAAATTTGTGTACCAGTAGAAACATTTGGAATTTTGCTATTTCGCTAATTTTCAAAACTTTAAATTTTACAAAATATGGTTCAGAACTATGTGGTAGATTAACATTTGCAATACGTCTGACCGCTCTTTTCTGTAACACAATTAAACGGTTCAACTGTGATGAGTAATTTACCCCTCAAGCTAGACAGCAATAGTTTAAATGAGAATGAACCAAAGAACAATAGTTTAAATGAGAATGAACCAAGGAGTTGTAAAGAAGCAGAGCTACTTTTTCGTTAATGAAGTATCTAATCCTATGAATAATCCCGATGCCTCGACTAATTTTGGTACAAACATAGTTGATATGAGAATTAAGTTTTAGTTTTTGATCAAAAATAGCTCCTAAATATTTAACTTCGTTTTTCTCTTGTATTTCCCGATTGCCCAATGATATCTTTAGCCGTAGCTCACTTGGAAATGAAGAGTAATGCTGGCTGAAAGTTTTATTAGCATTAAAGGGAATGGATCAGTTGGTCGAAGTTCCAGAAAGCATAGTAAAGAAACAAAACTGGTCTAAAAATCAGGAAACCACATTTTTTCTTCACTTTTATACGCTAGAAACAGAAATATATCTTCTTTTCTACTAATTAAAGACGTCATAAAAATAATAGCTGTAATAGTCAGTAAAATCCCAAACCTTGACTTAGCTCGATTGTAGACTCGCTGTGAAATGGAATTGAAGGTCAACCGATTACTGCGCATATGTGACATTCCTTCGACGCGATTTTAGCCGTGTTGTTCTGCCGGCAGAACGCATAATATTGTGCCGTACGCATGCGCAATACGGTATCATGTACAACAACATACGGTACTGCGCATGTGTGCGCCATACTAGTATGCTTTCTGCATGGCAGAATAACACAGCTTTTGTCTCTGTTGTTTTGTGTACCTATTTCGAAGTGTCCGTAGTATTATCAAGGTAAATATTGAGGAAAATATGACAAAAATATTCTTTGTAGGGCATTGATTTCCGTTGATGCTAACTGATATTACTGTGTTGTGTGTATATAATTCGTAGCATGCTTGAAAATTGCTTATTTCTTATGCACTTAAAGTTTCCAAGTTAACAAAGGAGCAGAACAAAGGAAAAAACTGGTGAGGTCATGATCTTCTCAATTTGACAATGAGGCTGGGGGCAAAGTAAGGGACTGGCTGACAAGTTTCCATGGACAATTTCAATCAGGATCACATGATTTGTCCAGATGCATTTGCAATACTGATAATTTTTTGGCAATGGAAACAGTGAAAATCTGATTCTCGTCAATCCACATCCAACCAGATTTGGCAGGAGTTCGTGCAGGGATGATAAATATTTTCCTTACAGTGCAGAGGTAAAGGAGAGTAGATTGCAGAGGGTAAATATTTCTTTGCTATGAGAGAGAGAGAGAATACATTTTTATCGTTTTTCATATAACACACAGACACATAGCCAGCACAAACAGGGCACCAAACCACAGTGACAGAGCTCTCCCCGGCTATGGCACCACCACAACCTTTAAAGGGGAAAGAGAAAATAAACAGAAGCGAGAAAATACAAAACGCAATGAACACTGAATTTATGTTAGATACATGTCAAAGAACAAATAGAATCACAGAAATATCTTAACAAGGATAATTCCAAGTCGAGGGCCCACATATGTTACAGATGCAATAATAAGGACGCGGGGGCAGCACAAAAAATAATTACCAACTAAAGAACGTAGAGCAAGGGTTTCCACAGTAATGAGCACAGATCAAACTCAAGTCTATACTCACATCTGAACAGCGAGACAAATTATGAGGTTAGTAAAATCGAATCAACAAACCAAAAAAAACTACCAAAAGCGAAACAAAAACAATAACCGCACATATACAACAGAAAAAGCGGAGATAAATACAGAAGATACCGGAAACATACTTGAGAAAAACTAAAAAAGACAGACAACTAAATCATGCACAAATTCAACAGTTTACTTGTGCACCTGTGACAGCATTATATAGCAGCCGGGCAACACGGTGAGCCGCCTAGTGAGTGAGAATGAAATAAAACAGTATCAAATTCCAGACAATGCTATTCATTAAACAAAACTATTATTCATGAAAATTTGGTTGTATGCACATTGCTTTATGTGACTGCTATTCTGATTTGCTCTGACTTGTGTCATGCTCATTATATTGCCTTATTGTATGATTTCGTCTTGCCTGCTCTTCTTTGTTTGCTTCTTGTTTCGGCTGTCTTCCTATTAAAAGAAATTAATTGATGATGATAAACAAAATTGTGAATTTGGGCAAAGAGAAGCGAAGTCTGTGTAAGAAAACATCTATTGTGTGCCAGGAATGTAGACAAAATTGAGATTGAAGACTCTTCCATATGCTCGAGCTGTAACCATTTCCAAGCCTAATCATCATGGAACCCCCCAATTGCTGTATTGCGACACTCAGCTCTTTTCGGATTGGCTTATTGTGATTGGAAGCTAGGTCACTGTTTCATTATTTATTATTTTTCACATGTTTCCATTTTCTCCAAAAATTCCACTTAAAATAAAAACAGCAGTGGCTGTGCTTTCATTTGGTGAGCTTTGACTAGGTGCTACAGAAGTTGTGAGTCAAATCATTTTCTTACATGATTCATTTGGTTACACCTCTGACTTGAAATGTCCCATACATTATCCTAGCAAGTTCAGATTTTTGTTATAAAATGAAGGTATTTATCCATAAAGCACCTACTGCTTCCTGAAGTCACTAAAACTATAGCTCTCTTTAATAATATGCTGCACACATAGTGGATCATCTGTCCCACCATAAGTTTTGGTAGAACGCCCCATCAAAACATTTCCATAAAATAATGGAACATTTTTTTGGTGGTGGACCAAAGTTGCCCCCATGGACCAAAGATGCTCAGTTTTATTGTACCTTGATTAACCTGATGGTGATGCAAAAAGGTTATATTTTTGTTCTGCACAATTGAAGGTGGAAGAAATAGGTGGTTTCCTTATTCCCAAAATTATGTTTCCTATAACTGTTCATTTTAGAATTTCAAGAAACTGGTCCATTCACTGTTACCATTTATTTAATGTTAACTGCTGTAGTGTCACAATGTTTTGATAGGAAATTAAAGTTAATAAAAAACATCCTGTTCAAACTTCTGAGGTCCTGTTCCCAGTTTCAGCACATTCAACATTCCAATACACCATTCATCCTTCAGATTTGACACACTGATGCCCGATTTTCAGACGAAAAAACACACTACTAGGCTGTTCCGCCACCCTGCATGGAGAAAAGTTTAGATGGGACTGCCAGATCTGTAGGCAAACCAACCAGTAGTTGGCCTTAACACGCGCAATGACAGGGGTCTGAGCCACCTTCACATTGACGGGGGCGGGTACCTGCCCCCTCCCAAGATCTCGAGAACCACGGTAGGTAGCGAAAAGCGGTAAACGTCGTTGGGCTGCCCATCTACTTTTCCATCGAAAACATTTGAACTATTTTTTGTCAGGTCACATTTAAGGTCACGAGAGGTCAAACATGCCGTCATAGGGATAACATGTAAATTCAGTTTTTCGGCCATTACATCTGAACAAGTAAGGATAGAGCAAAACTACTTGAACTGTATGAATCCTCTTAGCAAGCCGAATCGAATGATATATAATTTGACCTTGCTAGGTCAAATCAAGGATTTGACCTGACCTGAGGTCAGGTCAGGGTCAAATTATATAAAATGCATATCATTAGAACCGCAAAGCCCAGGCAAGTCTAATGCAGCTAAAATAAATGCTCTATCACCATCCGTTATTGAGCTATTCAGTAAAAAACATTTTTCCCATGTATTTCCAATGGAGAGGTCATGCCTCGTACCTGACCTTAGGTCATCGATATCAAAAATACCGGAACAAATTTTACAGAACTCGGTTGGGCCATTATGTGATATGAGTTTCAATCGGATAAGTTCACCCTGCTCCGACTTATGCTATCTTAAACTTTTTTTAGGTCGGGTCACTTGACCTGTACTGGTGACCTGACCTGAGATGACCTAACCTTAAAATGTTTACAGAAGTTGTAAAAATGATTACGGAAAAGGTATGCCAAGTACGGCGGCGCTACGCGCCGCCGTTTTTCTGCTATCTCCGAAAACCCGAGGGGGTGGGCAGGTACCCGCCCCCCGTCAATGCGCGTGTTAAGAAACCTTTCAAAATCATAACTTTCTTATTCATGTTACTATTGACCATGCCTTGTTTCTTGGAAGTTCATTTAGATGTTTCTTAGTCTTTTTGAAGATTAAGAATTAAGAATAACTTACACCTAACTACCTGCTTCTACTCTACAACGCACTGATATTTCTTCAAATCTATAGACTCAGGTCTGGAGCAGCACCTCTGTCACAAGAATAGACTAAAAATACCCCAAAACAAATTATAATAAAAATTGGCTCAGCTGATCGACAAGCCCCAACCAGCCCTCTCTTCAAAAATCTTATGTTATCACAGTTCAAGGCCTTGCAAAGTTGTAAAAAATCAATGTCATGCATAGTTACCTAAATAATTCCTTCCCTCATTTCCTGTCTTTCAGATTCACTCTAAGCCCTCAAAACAGAGACAGGGCCTAAAGACAAGCGAGATGCTTCGATATACCCTTTACCACAGTAAACTACATAACATTTGCGTTATCCTTAGGAGCACCATACACTTGGAACGAAGTTGTTAGATCCAGAATTAGAAACACTTCTGATTTATTTATTTATAAAAATCATCACCAACAGGCTTAGAACCCACTGATAGGTGAAGTAGTAGGTTAAAGGGAATGACACCTTCACAACGTGATTTTAACTGAGATAGCCAAGTTGTAAAGCAAGTCGGAAAACCCGGTACACCATATTTCATTTGTCTTGGAACTCAATATTTCCGTAGAAAAAAGCTAAAACTTACCTGACACCAGCCCCCCATCAGCCCGTCGCCGGGCGGCCATTGTTTTGAGCTGCTGATGTGACGACATATGCTGACGTCACGATGAGCATCAGCCAAACGAAGCCCTTGAAGCGTTTAAGTATGGTAGTGGTTGCCAGATCGTGACATCATTCACAGGCTGATATGTTTCTTTTTCTAGAGGAGTGTTTTTAAAAGCAAAATATTGAGCTTATTGTATATTTTTCAGAGAAATCATGAGTGGGTTCTTTTTTTGGCTAAAAGCATGCCTAATTTCACTAAACCCCAGGATTCGACTAAGGTGCCACATTCCCTTTGAAACTGCTGATACTGCTATTCCACCCATCAAGACAGTTTTCAAAATAATTATGTACAAATTCCTGGATCAGTATTGAGGCATGAATGAGACTGTTCTACCTTCTTGGAATGTCATTCCAAGACTACCTTTAGGCTTTTTAACTGTGTGTCTGACTTATCTGTCTCTGCTCCCCGCAGACCACGTTCTCCACGGCGTCGACAGTCCGCTGCTGAGTGCTGTGGTTTCGCGTCCTGCTTATCGAGAGATCATTCAACACCTGGCGTCGCTGCCCCAGCGTGCCACCTAGGTGTGGGCCGATGGCTCGGCTAATGAGGGCGTTCGAGATGATGGCGCGGGAGCGCTCATTGCCTTCCCAGACGACCAAAGCCAAGAACTGCGCGCCAATGCCGGCAGCCTATGCTCGAGCTTCAGAGCAGAGATGACGGCCCTCTAGACCGCCCTCAACTTCTTGAGAACGCACCAAAGTTCCTAACGTCGATCCCGCCCGCCTCACGGGCGCACTTCAGGATAAATAAGTACTCAATACCACAATACCGTCGGCTAGCGGTTGCGTGCGGAATCGGTTGCGGCCCTCTGCTCGGAAGGTGCGTCGTCATGGATGGTTACAGTTGAGTGAGTCCTGCTGACGTGTCCTCGCGGGGACATACTTCTGCCGTTACGCCTCTACCACTGTTGTAAACTCCGTGCTCTTAGATCTTCAGCTCGCGCTTTTAGTAGGGTTGGCAGCAGCCGGCAGAAAGTGGTTTAAACCGACTGGCATAAACCCCAGTGGCAAGAAGTGTCACAAACTATAAAATACTAAATATTAACTGATATTCGCGTTGGATATGCATGTATGGGCATCTTCTGGGGTGAAAACGTATATTACTGTGTATTGGGAAGCTTCAGCACTCTCTTCTTCCATTTCATCACACAACTTCAATAATCTGTTTAAACTGAATGGTCTTTTATGGCTGGAACAACCAATCTATTGGCAGATCCAGGGGGAGGGAAGAGGCCGGCCCTATAAAGTCGAAAATAGTGTTTTGCCCCCCCCCCCCCCACGGCCGGCAGCAAGACATTTTAGAAACAGTCAGCTTCCATTTAGGCTGTGTGACATTTTTTGTTCATCAGCTTTTTTATTTATTTATTTAGGGTCACTCCCAACAGTGTTTAAGGATCCTCTCCACCGGGTCAGATCGGACACGGTTTCCCACTGTAGGGATTGAACCCACGTTAATCCATGCTATCCAATCCGAAGACTGGCAACGAAGCCACATGGCCACCCGGCCCCGTGTGATCAGTTTTTTGCCGATCAGTATGCCCCGCCCGCAAACGGACCGCCTGGATCCCCAAGTGACCTCACCTTTCTGATGTGAAGGGTTTTTACAATGGATAAGTGTCGTTGTTTCTATGCGTTTCTGTCCTACATGCCATGGGTTTTAATTCATGCGCCTTGAACTTGAAAAAGTCCATTTCACTCCTCAATTTGGTAAAGGCATCACATACGCTACTGTAACTGTCATACGCATCTGGTGTATAATAATCCGTTTTTTTAACTCAGAAGTGTAATTTCTATGTGCTGGCAACTAAAACCGCCGAGTTTGTTGCTGGTGTACCTTAGGCGTAGGCAGTTATAAGTACGTTTTCATATATTTGGTGTTTTCATATATTCGATGTGGCAATAAGCACTGAAGATCAACGTATTATTTCTATGGTGTTTTATAACAGAAATTCGTGTGAACTCAGCTCCTCCGTGGTGTTGAGATCTTAAAACGAGCAAGCCGAGTCGTCTTGACGTGACGCTTCCGGGTTGAAAACTTTCCTTGGTGAATGACTGTTTTGGCAGCAAACCCCATGAGTGAGCCTAAACTTTCCTGTTGGAAATGATTGCGCTGTGTTGAGCTGCAATACCGGTATTTAATGCCCGATACCACTATTTCATTGATAATATGTTAAACAGCTGCTTTCAGTTTGAATATATTGCCAGTTTCATAGCTGCTTTATAACATTTGCTGTAATAAACCAGTCATGTTAAGGTAATGCCTTTTGTGGGGTATGTGTGGAGAGGGACGCAATACACAACGTACATCAACGTACAACGTACTTCTACAGCTTCGTACATGCTCAACGTATTCTAATTGAACCAAATTACGGTCGAAAACGATGAAGCAATGGAGATTACCAGTTCCAAGTGGCATCGATACGAATCACATTTTCCAAAGCTTTCCGATATCGTAATACCGAAATGGTATGTATGTGATCTAATGAAAACGAACACAACCAAGTTGTAGCAATTTATATTTGTTATACAGCGAGGCGAATTTCAGTCGAGCAGAGTTGTCCTTAAACTCCACCATCATAATAATATTGCATTGAACTCTGCTAATTCGAGCACAGTCATTATAGTTGTAGCAATTTATATTTGTTATACATCGAAGCGAATTTCAGTCGAGCAGAGTTGTCCTTAACACGCGCATTGACGGGGGCGGGTACCCGCCCCCCTCGGGTTTTTCGTAGATAGTAGAAAAACGGCGGCGCGTAGCGCCGCCGTACTTGGTATACCTTTTCCCTCATTATTTTTAACACTTCTGTGAAAATTTTAAGGTTAGGTCATCTCAGGTCAGGTCACCAGTACAGGTCAAGTGACCCGACCTCAAAAAAAGTTTAAGATAGCATAAGTCGGAGCAGGGTGAACTTATCCGATTGAAACTCATATCACATAATGGCCCCACCGAGTTCTCTAAAATATGTTCCGGTATTTTTGATATCGATGACCTAAGGTCAGGTACGACGCATGGCCTCTCCATTGGAAATACATGGGAAAAATGTTTTTTACGGAATAACTCAGTAACGGATGGTGATAGATCATTTATTTTAGCTGCATTAGACTTGCCTGGGCTTTGCGGTTCTAATGATATGCATTTTATATAATTCGACCCTGACCTGACCTCAGGTTAGGTCAAATTTTTGATTTGACCTAGCAAGGTCAAATTATATATCATTCGATTCGGCTTGCTAAGAGGATTCATATGGTTTAAGTCGTTTTGCTCTATCTTTACTTGTTCAGATGTAATGCCCGAAAAACTGAATTTTACATGTTATCCCTATGACGGGCATGTTTTGACCTCTCGTGACCTTAAATGTGACCTGACAAAAAAATGGTTCAAATGTTTTCGATGGAGAAGTGGATGGGCAGCCCAACGCCGTTTACCGTTTTTCGCTACCTACCGTGGTTCTCGAGATCTTAGGGGGCGGGTACCCGCCCCCGTCAATGCGAAGGTGGCTTAGACCCCCGTCAATGCGCGTGTTAAACTCCACCATCATAATAATATTGCATTGAACTCTGCTAATTCGAGCACAGTCATTATACGATGTGCATTCAGTGTTCTCCACGTTCTGAACGTTACCCAAAGGAATTAGCATGAAAATTATTTTGAGGTACGTTGTTTGCCACTTATTTATATAAAATGCACGTTGAGGAGCTTCCAGGAAGCATCAGGAGCATCAGGAACCAGCTCGCTGAAGACTCCATCGGCACGTCCAAAGCGTGAGAATGGGATGACACCTGCCGCCATCGGCACTTCCAGGCCAGCACTGGGGCAAACAGCCACAGTACACAATTGTTAGGCAGGTCAATAATTTCTGGTTTAGGGACTGATTGACGCACCATCTGCCAGGGTCATGTGGCATCGCCAATGCGTTTAAGAATATTTAGAGAGCTTAACTTGACCCCCGTCAGAGATAGAGAGAGATAGCGAGAGAGAGAGAGAGAGAGAGAGAGAGAGAGAGAGAGAGAGAGATAGCGAGAGATAGCGAGAGAGAGAGAGAGAGAGAGAGATAGAGAGAGAGAGAGATAGCGAGCGAGAGAGAGAGGCGAGCGAGAGAGAGAGAGAGAGAGAGAGAGAGAGAGAGAGAGAGAGAGAGAGACAGAGAGACAGAGAGATTTCACCGCTCTAGCTTAACCCTCGCCCCACCGGGGGGCCATCGATGGCCCCCCTAAGGTTTTTCCGGGATAGCAGAAAAACGACGAAGCGCAGCACCGCGGTTGAGGACTCTACCTCTCACTGCATCATTTTCCCATCATCCCTGAAATTTTTTACCCCGGGTCACCCAAGGTCAGGTCACCAGACGAGGTCAACCAAGGTCACCTCACTTCACCTTTAGAGCTCTGTAAGAGCTACATTTCAAAGTCGATCGATTTGAAACTTCCTACACTTCATGACCCCTCCAGGGTCTACAAGGTGTATATCCGGGATTTTTTCGATTTCGTGCCCTGAGGTCAGGTCACGAGGCGACCTCTCCCATTGGAAAAGCATGGGGAAAAGCTATTTCATGATATAAAAGCCACAAAAATGATTGCAAATACTCAGACTGCTCAGAACAGCGTTTTTGGACACCCTTTCACGGATCCCAGGGGTCATATTTGCCCTTTGACTTTTCCAATGTCATCCAAGGTCACCAGAGGTCAAAAACAGTATTTTGACAATAACTTTTGACCTAATTGAGCTAGAGCGGTGAAACAAACACCATCGTGTTTGTCTTGTCACTGGCTTTCATTTGATATACGGCAAGGTCACTTTTTGACCTTTCGTGACCTCAGGTCATATTAGGTCACGAGGTGACCTCTGGCGGTCAAACCACTGGCGGGAGGTCTTTACGTTCCACATAGCGGAAAAAGTACTGGCAATTTGCTATCAAATGTACTTTACCAGGCCTCAATAGCTCTAATGACATAAGAGTTATGCCCAGTTGACTTAATCATTGCATATTTGAGTGAAAATAGCCGATCTTGACCTAATTTGACCTCTGGAGGTCAAACCATTGACCTGAGCACTAAAACATGCGAAGTAATTTCTTACTGAATTCACGCGAGCTTTCTATTGCACTTTACAGATTTGCGCTAACGCCCATATTTTCGGAGATAGAGGGGGGCCATCGATGGCCCCCCGGTGGGGCGAAGGTGGCGCCGGACCCCGGTGGGGCGCGGGTTAATTAGGTCAAAAGTTATTGTCAAAATATTGTTTTTGACCTCTGGTGACCTTGGATGACCTTGGAAAAGTCAAAGAGCGAATATGACCCCTGATATACGTGAAAGGGTGTCCAAAAACGCTGTTCTGAGCAGTCTTTGGAATAATTTTTGTGGCTTTTATATCATGAAACAGCTTTTCCCCATGCTTTTCCAATGGGAGAGGTCGCCTCGTGACCTGACCTCAGGGAACGAAATAAAAAATCCCGGATATACACCTTGTAGACCCTGGAGGGGTCATGAAGTGTAGGAAGTTTCAAATCGATCGACTTTGAAATAAAGCTCTTACAGAGCTCTAAAGTTGAAGTGAGGTGACCTTGGTTGACCTCGTCTGGTGACCTGACCTTGGGTGACCAGGGCTAAAAAATTCAGGGATGATGGGAAAATGATGCAGTGAGAGGTAGAGCCCTCAACCGCGGTGCTGCGCCTCGTTGTTTTTCTGTTATCCTGGAAAAACCTTAGGGGCCATCGATGTCCCCCCTGTGGGGCGAGGGTTAATAAAAGGATGAAAGGGGAAATAGAGATTTTTCTTGCAGAGGGGCTTACTGCAATCAATAGCATAGTCGAGCAATGGAGTGGGCAGCTCAGTGCCGTAATTACGACGAGTATTCATTTGTTATCATGGCTTTCTTTTTTGCCGTTTACAAAATAAACACCCTCATTCTTCGCCGCTTATGAAACAAAAATACAGGAAAAATACTATGAGTTAGCGGACTGGTTCACACCTGTTTTTGGGGGAGGGGCGTAAATTCGGTTGAACCTCATGATAAGCAATGGGCGGGGCCAATCACGACCATTACGATGTTGACCTAACCACACAACGAGAAATTTCCACGAGCTGTAAGTAAAAATTGTCCTCTAGCTGGCCCATACTCTCCTGCGCCGCCACACCGAATCGGGCTGTAATAATCACGCATTAAAGTTTGGCCAAATCTTGTCGCCACGTAGTACTTGTGTATTAGCAATATTATCGCTAACAGAGGGGAGAATTCTCACCGTTTCATAGTTTTAATCCGTTTTAACACGCGCATTGACGGGGTCTGAGCCACCTTCGCTTTGACGGGGGGGCGGGTACCCGCCCCTGAGATTTCGAGAACCACGGTAGGTAGTGAAAAACAGTAAACGGTGTTGGGTTGCACATCCACATCCCCATCGAAAACATTTGAACCATTTTTTTTCAGGTCACATTCAAGGTCACGAGAGGTCAAAACATGCCGTCACAGGGATAACATGTAAATTATGTTTTTCGGCCATTACATCTGAACAAGTAAAGATAGAGCAAAACGATTTAAACTATATGAATCCTCTCAGCAAGCCGAATCGAATGATATATAATTTGACCTTGCTAGGTCAAATCAAGGATTTGACCTGACCTGAGGTCAGGTCAGGGTCAAAAGCATATCATTAGAACCGCAAAGCCCAGGCGAGTCTAATGCAGCTAAAATAAATGGTCTATCACCATTCATTACTGAGTTATTCCGTAAAAAACATTTTTCCAATGTATTTCCAACGGAGAGGTCATGCCTCGTACCTGACCTTAGGTCATCGATATAAAAATACCGGAACATATTTTAGAGAACTCGGTGGGGCCAGTATGTGATATGAGTTTCAATCGGATAAGTTCACACTGCTCCGACTTATGCTACCTTAAACCTTTTTTGAGGTCGGGTAACTTGACCTGTCCTGGTGACCTGACCTGAAATGACCTAACCTTAAAATTTTTACAGAAGTTGTAAAAATAATGAGGCAAAAAGGTATGCCAAGTACGGCGGCGCTACGCGCAGCCGTTTTTCTGCTATTTCCGAAAAACCCGAGGGGGCGGGTACCCGCCCCCCGGCAATGCGCGTGTTAAAGCCAGGATGATAAGCAGCGTTATGTTTTTTTGCGTTTGCTCTTCTTTTTATATTTGCATCTATTTTGTCAGGGCCTGGGGCCTGGAGCTCTCTAAATAGCTGCAACGCAAAGCAAAGTCTCATCTTAATAGCCGAAGCTTGGATTTAAGCATTCAAAGCCGATCTTTTGTCGTTCTGATTTTATACTCGCATCTATCATGTCGATGCTTGGGGCTCGGAGCCCCCTCAAGGGTTGCAACGCAATGCAATTATCATCTTAAATAGACGAAGCTCGGGCTTAAGCTTTCAAAACCAATTTCAGAATGCTTGAGTTTGGATCGAGTGTCTTATAAGGTCCGATTTTGTAACGAACCAGGGTGAAAGCAAAAAGGATTGCCTCCTTTTTTGTTTCGTTTGTATAATAGCACCTATTATGTCAGGGTCTAGAGCTCGAAGCTTTATGCACGGTTGCAATGCAAATACATTTTCATCTTAAAAGTCGAGGTTTGGGTTTAAGTATCCAAAACGCAGCATTTTTTCTCGTACTTATTTTATAATTGCACCTATTAAGTCAAGGCCTGGGGATCGGAGCTTTCTAAATAACTGGCATGCGAATACAAATTTGTCTTAATTAGCGGAAGCTTGGGCTTAAGCTTTCAAAAGCCATTCTTCAGTGCAGGTCCTGAGTATAAACGCTCCGGGGCATCGCTCTTTTTCTTTTGGCCTCCTCGAAAATGGAATATTTTTAGCCTGCCCTTCCAGAATACTTGTCGTTTGGATCGGGTGTGCTAGAAGTTTTGATTTTATTTCAACCCGGTCGAAAGCAAGAAAGCTTGCACCCTTCTAAATAGCCGCAATGCAATGCAATTCACATCTTAATAGACGGAGCTCGGGCTTAAGCTTTCAAAAACCAGTTTCAGAATGCTGCTGTTTGGATCGAGTGTTTTATAAGTTCCGATTTTGTCCCGACCCGGTCGTAAGCAAACAGGCTTGCCTCTTGTTTAACACCCGCACTGGAGGGGGTCTGGCACTAACGCGCACTGGAGGGGGCCTGGTAGGCCCACCCTAAGATCTCGGAAACTGAGAGGCGTAGAAAAACGAAATTTGAGAGGTGGGTGGGGGTTATGGTGATATACATCATGACCAATTTTTATTAACCTAGATCAATATCTTCAAGGTCAAACGAGGTCATAAAGGTTAAAACTTGGCCATGCTGGGGACCGACCGGTAAATGCCGTGATTATGCGAGAAAATGGCGGGAATATGCTAAAGGCGGACCAGGGTCATATAGAGAAGGTCTCAAAGAGCCTTCCCTTCAATTTTGGGGTCAAGGTCATTCAAGGTCATTGACCTGTAAGGTCACAATATAGTATACTACTTATAACGTACACTTTGACTAACACTAGAGCCACTGTTTGGCGAGAAATGAGGATTGGCCTTTGAAAATGACCTTTGACCTTGACCTTGGTATTGGGGTACCTTATTGATGACGTCATAGCATAATGTACGTCAGACCGGGTAACGTCATTTGACCGGAAGCACTGTGGTCAGTGACCTTGAAAGTGCACATATGACCTTGACCTGTGAACTTTGACCTTGACCTTGACCTTCATGTGAGGTGACCTTGACATATAATCCCGTTTATATGGTGTTATGACTTCACCACTCGGTCTCCAATGCAAGCTATCTGGTCCGACCGCGCGATTACGGCGATCTCAAAATGCAGGTCTGACTTTAAAAGCCTATAAGTCAAAAAAAAATTTGACAGATTTTCAAAAAAAAATCTTCACCAATCGACGCACTATTAAATTCTGCTTAATGTGGCAAAGTCTCGTGTTTCGGCTACAAGCGGTTCTCCGGCCACCTCGGAAAAACAGGTGGGGGGCCTCCGAGGCCCCCTCCAGTGCGCGTGTTAATCCGGTTTTTTAATTGCACCTATTTTGTCAAGGCCGAGGGCTCGGAGCTTTCTAAATAGATGCAAAGCAAAGTAAATATGATCTTAAATAGTAGACGCCAAGGCTTAAGCTTACAAACCAATCTTCGGCGCTGGTGCTAAGTTCAAGGGCTTTGGAGCGTTTTCCCCTTTTTGCCAAAACAAAGACGCAACATTTGGTTGCCTGATTTTTTTTAGAATGCTGACTGTTTGGACCGAGCGTTTTAGAATTGTCCATTTGCCTCAACCCAGTCGCAAGTGGGATGTGCAGGGCAAAATAAGTTAGGTCGGTCAATTCAAGCCGTAAACTAAATATAGGTCAGTCCTTGTCTGCGAAGTGCACTGTGCCGTGGTTAAGATATGACTGAGTGGGCGCAGGCGCCGCCATGTCAGGGGATAAGTCCCGCCTCTCCGGGGTCGGGCGGCCCCCCATTGGCGCATACAGGCAGGAGTGGAGGGGCTTGCGCGCCCGTCGGGAAACCAGGACCGCAGTAGATCCTTACGACGGGATTCGGTGGGTGGCAGCGACGGATTTATGATTCCTCTTGGAGGGGGCACGAAAGGGGGTGGCCGGCAGGCCCAGGCGCACCTCCACAAACATTTAAGAGAGCACCTATCGGTGCAGTCTCAGGAAAATTTTGCGGTGGGTGCGGGTGAGCCTATAAACTGAAGTAAAACATAGGCTGAAGCGCACCCAATCCGCGGATAGCATTTGGTGACACCCATATGCCTTCGAAGGCTACGAGCAAGAGAAGAATGTTTTTTCACTTTGTTTTCAGGACAATAGAGCAGTCTGTGTGAACACTTTTGACACTTACAAAGCTGCATTTCCCGTCACAAAACATCCCACTTCAGAGGGCAAAGCAACAAAAATTTATACAGTTAGTTACATCTTGGTACCAAATGACGACGGTTAAATTACGTAATCTCAGTTTTATTCCTATTTGTAGCAGCGCTCACGATAGATTAAGTGTTTTGCGAAACCATCTTATCCTTAAATTTGGCTAGTTTGTTGTTTTGAAACGTGGTTGTATTTTTAATTCAATATATGTATTCAGTCTTTTTTGCCTCTATGTTCGGCGTTGTATATGCTGTCCCAAATTTACAGGTGATTATGTGTTGTTTGGCTAAGAGAATGATTATATTCTGGGCTTGTTTTCCCTTCGTTAGACCAAATAATGCATCACTGAAGCTTAATGCAAGGGGATACCGTTATTAACGCTAGCGAGTTGGCTCTTAACGAACCCCCAAATAGGTTTTACGTCCTGGTAATAGAATATAAAGTGTGAAAGTGTACCGGTGTGATTACATATCTTCCATTTTTCCGAACCTGTTACCCCTCTGACGAGTTGGTACCTTTTTGTCGGAACGTACCTGTGAAAATTTCGTAATTAAAGTGATCACAGTCTAATTGGTTTGAACGCTGATAAGGTATTTCAGAAAATACGATCCCATTCCGTAGTATGCCCTTCCCCTTCCCACCGTTTCTGTGCTGCCGGCGTTTGTTTTAGAAGTTGGTCCAGGTAAAACTTTCTTGCATTTTGTGTCTTTTGCATGTTTCAATTCCTCATTTATTTGTATTTTGTATTTTTTTCAAATTGACAATGGGGAGGTCATGCTCTGCACATGACCTTAGGTCACCAATATCAAAAATCCCGGAACAAATGTTGTAGCTCCTGGTGGGCCCAATATGTGGTATGAGTTTCAACTTGATCGATTAACCCTTCTTTTAGTTATGCGGTCCTAAGTTTTTTTTGAGGTGAGGTTCTTCTTCACCTGAGGTGAGGTACTTCACCTGGCCTGGTGACCTGACCTGATATGACCTTGAGCTAAAATTTTCAGGAAAGATGTAAAAATGATGAAAAAACAGCTACACCAGGTTTGGTGGCGCTGCGCGCCGCCGTTTTTTGGTCACTTCGGAAAAACCCGAGGGGGGTCTAAAAAGACCCCCACCCGGGCGAAGGTTAAGGTAGCGCTAATGGCTTTGGATACAGATTCGGCGTTTTCTCTATAACGTGGCAATGAAGCACTGGATACAATGCCTAAACTTTGAAATCTTAGTTCCGGTGAGTCAAGCTTAAGTTCAGAAACCAGCTCAAAATCATGAAGCACAGCAAAGACTTCAGAGACAGATATTTTAAGGGGCTGTCTAAGCTGTGCAGTCCTGCGACGTGGTTCGGACCAAGCTCTACAACACCATTTCGTCCTCTCAATCGCACATGGCATAGTACAATAAAGACGTAAGGATTTTTCAAACACTATCCTATGTGCCATGGCCGTGCCTTTTCTATCCTTCTAGCCTTCGGGCCCATTGGCTCCCGAAAGAGGGTCATGACGGCTCTCCTCTTCCTGGGGGTCACGGAGGCGCCGAAACGTGCACCCTGATTGCCCTTGAACCGACCTTCACTCTACATCACCTCAACCGCCCGTCTTAGTAACCCGGCACTATCCTTCTAGCCTTCGGGCCCATTGGCTCCCGAAAGAGGGTCATGGCGGCTCTCCTCTTCCTGTGGGTCACGGAGGCACCGAAACGTGCACTGTGGTTGTCCTTGAACCGACCTTCACTCTACATCACTTCTCCCGCCCGTCTTAGTAACCCGGTACTATCCTTCAGCCTTCAGGCCCATTGGCTCCCGAAAAGGGTCATGACGGCTCTCTCTTCCTGGCGGTCAAGGCGGCAAAACGGCACTGTGATTGCCCTTGAACCGACTTTCACTCTACATCACCTCAACCGCCCGTCTTAGTAACCCGGCACTATCCTTCTAGCCTTCGGGCCCATTGGCTCCCGAAAGAGGGTCATGGCGGCTCTCCTCTTCCTGGGGGTCACGGAGGCGCCGAAACGTGCACTGTGATTGCCCTTGAACCGACCTTCACTCTACATCACTTCACCCGCCCGTGTTGCTAACCCGGTACTATCCTTCTAGCCTTCGAGCCTACGGGCTCCCTCTGGCTACGCTGTCCGCTGCCGGAGTCTTCTGGTCTGAACCACGGAGCACCGATCGTACAAAAAAGGAAAGTGGGACGTCGGAGATTGCTGTTAGTCGTTTTGTTGCACACCGACCAGGCCGAAATGATGAAGATAAGATGATCAGGCGGGCTCCGTCATGACGGAGGAAGTTTTTTTCGTGACGGGGGTACTCTGTCAATTTTTGGGATAGCCTAGCCGGAAAGGACGTGGCATGCGTCGACTCATGGCTCTGGCTGGGCCATGGAGGAGCCGACGTGAGGGACGGGCGGTCAGTGGGGGACTCGTGGGCGGGTAGGGTCCGAGGGAGGACCGAGCCTAGGGAGGCTCCCCACGCTAGGAAGTTGTTTGAGAGTAGACTAGGGCGTAAACGCCCGGAGGCTAGTAAAATTAAAAGCCGGAACTCGGTCATTCCGGTGGTCCCATGTCCGTGACTTCTAAGCCCTAGGGGCAACGGTTCAGCGACACATCCACTTGCATGGTCCGTGCAGGCGGGATTTGACTCAGCTAGCGTTTAGTAAGTTTCTGTTTAGGGAGAAAATGAGGCGGGAAGGAGGAGCACTGGATCACCGGGGAAGGGCGGAGCCGAGTTGCCTTCTGTGGGGCTCTAGCCAAGCCCTGGGAGCTGCGGCCGCCGATGTGGGTGCGCGTGAGTAACTGGCGGTGGGTGAGTGACAGGCCATAGAACGAGGAACGTTTGGTGCCTTAGAGCGGCCTGCAGGTAGCGGGTCGTACCTGTCTGACCGACCGGGGATCCCACCAGTCGCGCCCCTCCATCGGTTGCGCCCGCAAACGGTAGCAAAGCGTAATTATAGCCCCAGGTGAATTTGCCTCCTTCTTTCTGCCGGGGGGATGTGCAGCCCGGCCTAATTGGTTGATGGGGCTTAGATGGGGCCCAATCGGCCACCCTCTATGCACACCCTTGTATGAATAAATAAGACCCTACCACGATCACGGATAGGAGGAATGTAATCTTCTAAATACCGCTGGCGTTGGCCGACGGGGCTCTAGCCGTCAGATTACAGAAACACCGGGAGGGTTCCAGAATCGGGGAGGGGCTCGGAATTTTTAGAATGAGCGAGAGGCGTGGGAGAGGATGGCCCTAGGTCAAAGGATGTTATGAGTGCATGCTTAGCATAAGGAGCCGGTGGTGAAAAATGCATACCGAGGGCGTTTGTTCCGGATCTGACAGTGAGAACACCCGCCGGAAAGGGCGACGCGGCAGAAAAAAAGGTGAGGAGGGTATTGAGGTAGAGGACCGAGTTAGGAGACGACGAAGCTGAAGAATGCTGGCGCTGGCAAAATATCCACCCCAAAGAGACGGGGCTCCTGGTAGGTGGCAATTACCCGCCGAGATAGACGATGGTTGAGGCGAGAGGTCTGGGCAGCTTGGAAAACCACGATAGGAGGATACGAAGGGGTAGGTAGTTAAGGGAGCGATGAAAGGATTGGTTGAAAAGGGGGGTGTAAACTTATGATGATAGTTCCGATGGAAATAAGAGAGTTAGCGGGCACTTAAAGGGGCGGGGAGAGGATTGACGGTTTCGGTGCCGCTTCTATGCGGGTAACACTTGGCGTGCGGGTGGTTAAAAGGGCCCCCAAAATCGTGAGAGGCGGATGGGACCCCTGCAATCAGGGAGGGCTACAAAGCTCGGCACTAGCTGTATTCCCTTCCTGGAACCCAAGGGTGTTGAGTGGGAGTGTCGGGACACAGGCTCACCCGTCTGGAGGACTCGGCCAAGCTAGCCGACATTGCCCACTTCCCACCGTCAACTCGGCCCGCCACCTGGCCGCGCACACGACGAGCACGACCTCTCTAAATAAAATTTAGTGTGATGCTGGGAGCGGGCACACGACGTCGCCACCATCGAGAGCGAGCGGGTCACGGCCACGAGCAGCCGCCACAGCTGACCACCCAGAGGTCGGCCCGAACAACAAATCAGCGGCGACGATACAGCCCGACTCGCACCGAGCGACGCGCCCCGCGACCACGCGCCCCCGTCACACGGTCCTAAGCATTTTTGAGGTGAGGTCACTTCACCTGGCCTGGTGAATTGACCTGATATGGCGTTCAGCTAAAATTTTCAAGGAAGATGTAAAAATTATGAAGAAACAGCTATACCAAGTTTGGCGGCGCGCAGCGCTGCAGGTTTTTGGTCACCTTGGAAAAACCCGAGGGGGTTCTAAAAAGACCCCCACCCGGGCGAAGGTTAAACAAATCTCCCCCATATATTTCTAATAAAGAGGTCCTGCTCGTACCTGACCTTAGGTCTTCACTTTAAAAATACCGAACCATATGTTGTAGTACCCAGTAGGCCGATTACATATGAAATTCAGACCCGAAGGTTTACTCTGTTCTTACTTATACCATATTGGTATTATTTTCTGCTCTGGTCATTTAACCTGTGATGGAGACCTGACTTAAAATGACCTGGTCCCCAACATTTTGACAAAAGCTGTACAAATTATAGTATAAAAGGTATGCCAAGTACCGTGACGCTACGCGCCGTCAATGCGCATATTAAAAAGAACATTATTCCGGTCATATACCAAATACGGGGCACCACTCTGGATCACATGGAAAATGTTCGTGATCTTAGTGTCTCATTAGAGGCTATATTAAACTTCACGGACTAACTTCACGGACTTTACCGCTGGCAAGGTAACCAAATTGTTGGTCTATTTTTGCGCTTTCGTCAGACTAACAAGGTGACGGGCCGGTTTAAAGTGGAACCTCTTTTGACTTAGAAATAAAAAATAAAATAGAATGGGACCTTTTTTCTAGCTATAACATCAACCCTGGAATATGTGTCTGCCTTCTGGGCTGGAATTGTGAAATTCCATTTGAATAGATTGGAAAGAGCACAACATAAATGTCGTATTTGGCTCACATTCCAAGACCATACATCTCGGCTTTCTCAGTGTCATCTACTAAAGCTTTTCAAAATTAGCAGCCTGTGCAAGAGGACAATTTTTATTTATTCATACGGTTATTTCCGGAAAAATATACTTCCTATGCTTGGAAGTTCCCACTGCATGTTCCCCAGCAGAGAACCAGGGGAGCACTTGACTATTTTCTATATGAGCCAATGCCTCGTGTCGAGATCGTTAAAAGAACGTTGTATCGCCGAGCAGTACTAGCGTTTAATGCCCAGGCTTGGTATCTGCCCTTTCAATTCATCGCATGCTAGTTTCAAGCCAAGTGTCATGAGACATGTGAAAGATAATCTGGGTTGAAATAATGAATATGTTTTAATATTTCTTTCGGCGAGTTAACCCGCGCCCTAGTGGGCTTCCGAGCCACCTTCGTCCTAGTGGGGAAGGGGGGTGTGTTTGAACACCTATGTGGGACAGCGAAAAAAGCAAAAGCTGGTGGATAGCTTATACAAATTCATGAAGAAACTATATGAGTCACTTTTTGACTCAGGTCAATATTGAGGTCATGACAGGTCAAAGAAAGTGGGATTTTGAGAATAGTTTTTAGGCTCTAGCGCCTGACAGAGTTGAGTAAGAATAATGTTTTAGGCACAATTCGCTTTCTCTCGTCACGGCAAATAGAATGGCCATACTAGAGCAAAACGCAGCAATGACCTGACCTCAGGTCAGGTCAGGTCAAGGTCACTTTTTAACCCTGCATACTCAATATGCATATCAATCGACTCGCAATAGCAATCTGAACGCAATGATATCAAAATAAAAGCTGTATCATCATTTCATGCAAAGGTATTATCTGAAGTCTGAAAACTGCTCAAATAGCCCCAGATGACTTCTCAGACCTCTCAGGCCAAACGATTTGGAGAATATGAAGGTATTTTGAGCTGTATCTACACAAATACAACCCAATTTCTGTTTTCCCATGTATTTCCAATGGAGAGGTCATGGTCCGTACGTGACCTTAGGTCATCGATATTAAAAATCCCGGCATATATGTTGTAGCACTCGGTGGGCACATTATGTGGTATTAGTTTCAATCCGATAGATTCAACCATCTCTTACTTATGCCACCTTAAACATTTTTTAGATGAGGTCACTTGCCCTGCACTGGTGACCTGACATGAGAAGACTTAGCCTTAGAATTTTGGGGAAAGTTGCGGAATTGATCAAGGATAAGGTGTACCAAATACGGCGGCGCTTTGCACCGCCGTTTTTTCGTGTTACTGGAAAAACCCCAGGGGAGCGTTAAAACACCCCATCGGGGTGAGGGTTAAACTTTTTTGAGGTGAGGTCACGTGACCCGCTCTGGTGACCGGACCAGAGATGACCCAACCTTAAAATTTTGTTAAAGTTTTAAAAATTATCAGATAAAAGTATACCCAGCACAGCAGCGCTACGTGCCGCCGTTTTTATTCTATCTTCAGAAAGCCCGAGAGGGGGATTGGTACCCGCCCCCAGTCAATGCGCATGTCAAACTCAATAACAACACAATATCACTCAAGGCTGCAGTGAAATCATGAGGAACACCGTCTTGAATCGGGTAGCCAATACCGACCTCGACAAGTATACCATTCTTGCTGTATTCGGCAAGAATACCATTCCGTCCAACGACCGAATAATACCATTCAAGACGAAAACTGGTAAGAGCTCCTGGAATATGATTGCCCGTTACCCAGGGTGGCTGTGCACTACCACTCAACCAAGCGACTTACACCCGAAGCCAGGCCTCTTTTTCGCATGTTAACTGGGGGGCCATTTGCCCCCCAGTCGGCAGAAATTACCCCCCAGTGCCCAGAATTTGGCCCCCCAGTGAAATAGACAGGGGATGGCTTACAATTGAACGAACGCACACTCACCTAACAAAAACAAGACAGAACACTACCCGATAATAATAATTTTGTTCTATTGCAGGTCCCAAATTGGCAATCCACAAAAACTGTGATCAATAATTTCCACCAGTAGCTGTCTACTGCATCGTGCAAAAGCGAAAGAAAAAGCGTAGTTACGGAAAATCCCGGCAAAGCAGCCTCAGCATTTGTATTTGTATTTATTAAGTATATTAGAGCAACAAGATTATCCCACTTATAGCTCCAGTCTATTGATAAAACAATACATGAATATTCACTAGAGATGATGAACACATAGTCACATATACAGCTACAACCGCAGAAGCATTAAAATCAAATACGCATACAGAATATTACAAGAAAACATGATGCTATAAAACAGTGAAATCCTAAAACCATGAGTGCACTAAAACGGATGATCCCTAAAATATTTAATGACGGAGGATCTTAAACGATGAAAAAGTAGAGATAAAAGGGTCAATGGAAGGATATGCGGTGACGTGATATTTAAAAGCACAAAATGCACGGATGACCAATCCAAATCTCACGGTTTCTACTCTCCCGAAAGGAATGTGTAGCAGCTGGTTTTGTCCCTCCCTGGTCCGACGCTGAGGCACATGCAACGTTAGATTCCCAAGCAGGAAGGCGGAGTCCGTTCTGCGGATGAAAATTTTGTAGACAAACAGAATGCCGCTTTTTAGTTGCCTTTTTGAAAGTGAAGTAATTTTGGAATTACCCAGCAGATCATTGTAGGGGAGCGATACATTTTGTTGGGGCACGTGAGTGTGGGCAGCCAACCATATCAGAAACTTATATTGAATTTTTTCCAGTCGATCTGAGTGCGTTTTTGCAGCTCCATCCCAGATTACGCTACCGTATCCTAAGATACGTGCCAACGTTGCCAAACGTGCGTGCGTGCGAACGTTGCCAAAGAAGGCTGCAAGAATAGGAGCAGGCTTCAGTCGTCCAAATAAAAGCTGTATAATCATTTCATGCAAAGTTATTGACCTATGTATGAAAACTGCTTAAGTAGCCCCAGATGGTCTCTCAGAGGTCACTGGTAGAACATTGCAATATGAACCTTGAAAGGGTCCCAGGATACTACGATTTGGGGAATAGGAAGGTATTCTCATCTGTATCTACACAAATACAGCCAAATTTCTGTTTTTCCCATGTATTTCCAATGGAGAGGTCATGGTCCGTACTTGACCTCAGGTCATCGATATGAAAAATCCCGGAATATATGTTGTAGCACTCGGTGGGCTAATTATGTGGTATAAGTTTGAATTTGATAGATTCACAAATTTCTTATCTAAGCCACCTTAAACATTTTCTTAGCTGAGGTCATTTGACCTGCACTGGTAAACTGACCTGTGTTTGACTTAATCTTAAAATTTGGCGCAAAGTTGCGAAATGCATCAAGGAGAAGGTGTGCCAAGTACGACAGCGCTTCTCGCCGCCGTTTTTTCGTGCCGCCAGAAAAACCCGAGGGGGTGTTCGAACATCCCCCGGGCGAGGGTTAATAAATATGTTTCAACAGCGTTTGCTAGCTGATATTTTTCAGCTTGACTTCACGTCAGAATTGAACTTCTATGAACTTGTTTATAATTGATACATGCAAAAAGTAAAAATATTAGGATTTAAGCTGGAGCTCTGCCTCAATTTTTCCGTTTTAAGCCTTTTTGGGAAGGAAATACATTTTAAGACACCCCATACAGGCTCGGAAGAGGTTATGGAAAGAGCCCCACAAAGTTGTTTGTGTTACACTCTATACTGCAGGGGAGTCACCAGTTGGAGAGTAGGCATTCGTGTGCAAGTATTTATCAGTTTTATTTTCAGGACCCTGGGCTCAAATTTTGTATCTTGTTTCTTTCCTACAGGCTAAGAACAAGCGTCAGAGGGCAAACGACAACAGTAAAACGTTAGCTACACCAGTTGCTGCTGCTACAGAATGCACGGTAAGACCTCCTGACATTATCTAGATCGACTACCTTATTTATGATCACAAAAGAGACATATTCTACATAAATGTTGTTACCATCTCACGTCAGACTGCCTCATGATTATTCAGAACGCACTTACGGCATGACCCGCAAGATGAGTATCTGCACATACTGTAATAACCTTCCAATGATCCACCAAAGTGACCTGCAGGGCTACGAAGTCCAGGTCTTCCAATTTCATCACCACAAGTGGGCTGGGGAAGGCTGAATAGCTTGGTGACCTCAGTGGCATATGCATCGTTATATAACATCAACGTAATTAGCTATATGATGATTTACCTTCAGCCCAGTTCCTTCAGAAACATCGGGAATGCAACAAGGCAGATCCACCCATACGTTAGATCACGTGAAAGAAGATGTAATAATTATGGAACACAATGAGTATTACCCAGAATCATAGAGCTTTATACAGAGAGTGGACATACAGAGAGTGGTTTTATCTCCAGCGCCGGACGCAGACCCGAGTTTTGGGGGGTCAAACCCATGTCTGTCTCTCCTGAGGGGGGGCGGGGAGGGGGGGTGTGAGCGAAGATTTGTTTGCTCTACAGACCTAGTGTAAGCACTTTTTTCAATGCTCGACAGACCTAGAATAAGCTACCTCTCAACTACTTGATCGCTCTCCGAGGGGAGGAGGAGGAGGGGGGTGGGAGCGAATATTTTTTGCTCTACAGACCTAGTGTAAACACCTTTTTTAAACAAAATTATCCGGCGTTTGGGGGGCCAAAAGATAGTTTGGCTCCCTCCAGCGCTTTGGGTGGAAGGGGGGTGGGCATGGCCGGAATACCCCCTGCGTCCGCCAATGTTTCTCTCCGTTGCTATGGCAGAACTACAGCCTTCGTCAGCTGTTGATGCGGGCGGCCGTGAGAACTTCGGTGCGTCAAACGGAGTGGAAAAATAAGTGCTGTTTTCAACGCGGCCAATTTTAAGGGAGGTACGCGAAAAATTATTTTTAGGGTTTCTTGCTAATTGAAAAATCCTGATTACGAAACTGTCAATTATTTTTGTATCTTCGGCAAAATTTTGGGAGGCCACTCACTTATTATCGAAATAGGTTAACAGTTCCGATAAAATTCTGCAAACCTTCACCCATCACTTACTTTTCGAATACTATTCAAAGTTGAAAAGTAATGCTTTTTGCAAAAAAAGTCTGTTCTCCTGTATTTGTATTTGAATCAATTTTACAAAGCCTGTAAAAACTACAAAATGGGTTAGTTTGCCCTAGACACGGAAAAAAACAATTACTGAAGTCTTCAGCCAATTCGTACCTCGGGTCTTGAGTCGTTTTCTGCTTCAGCCCCAGGATGACGAAACTTTTGCGTCAGATAGGTCACGTGACCCCGATATGGAATTCCTAGGCTCCTGATTGGTTAATCGTGATTTCTTTTAAGCCCTATATTTCTGTTTCAAAAGAGTTGTGGAATGATGTATTTCTTAAGTAGTTTTTTTGTGGTAGTCAGAAGTTCTACATCACTGTTTAGGATAGATATGACCTAATTCTTAGAGAAATTGATGGTCATAGCCGAGAAAACGTAATTTAAATGATAGTGAGAATTCTCGATAAGTCTTCTAGAAATGTTGACTGAGAGCAATTTTAAGGCATTTGCAGGCCGAATTCGCAAAAATGAGAATAGGACTTCTGAAACAACTTTTTATGACCTATTGATCTGGCCAATACATTTTTTCGCGTATCTCCCTTTAAAGGGAATGTGGCACCTTGGTCGAATCCTGGAATTTAGTGAAATTAGGCGTACTTTTAGCCAAAAATAATGAAACCACTCATGATTTCTCTGAAGAATGTTACAATAAGCTCAATATTTTGCTTTTAGAAATACTCCTCTAGAAAAAGAAATAAATATCAGCCTGTGGATGATGTCACGATCTGGCAACCACTAACATACTTGAAACGCTTCAAGGGCTTCGATTTGCTCATGCTCATCGTGACGTCAGCATATGTCGTCACACCAGCAGCTCACAACAATGGCCGCCCGGCTACGGGCTGATGGGGGGCTGGTGTCAGGTAGGTTTTAGCTTTTTTCTATGGAAATATCGAGTTCCAAGACAAATGAAATATGGAGTACCGGGTTTTCCGACTTACTTTACAACTTGGCTATCTCAGTTAAAATCACGTCGTGAAGAAGCCACATTCCCTTTAAGGAAATAGGCCATCCTGAGTTTCAAAATTGGCTTCAAAATCATCGATAATGTTTTTCTTCAAAAAAAAGCATGTGCCCAGGAACTGTGACGGTGGAAATGGTAAAATACCCCTTTATTCCGAGGGCATTACCAGACATGCACATCTCAGTCTTTATGTCACGGCAATTGAATTAAAAAAAAAACAATCGGAAGAAGCTCGGTTCCTTTTATACAGAGGAAAATGTTAAACTTACACTCTTCACAACTATTTGTGTCACTTGCTATATCTTACGGCAAATTAGAGAACGGCTGGGCTTGGTGCCGGCCTAGTGCTATTTTGTTCAACAAATTATATACGTAAGAGTTTTAACGGGGATAGCGGTATCTGGGTCGGGGGGGGACCTAGTCATATGAATACCGTCTGCCGGCGTATTCATATGGGCGTACCAACCGTACATTCGTCAAATCATTTTCGGTCAAATATTACGTCCACAGCGAAGGCTACCTACTTTCTACGCCTGCTGGAAGCTTTGGGGGCAACGTTAGGACATGGTCATGAAAGACTAGCAACTGGTAACACCAATGAATGAAAGCAAAAGTAGTCATAGCAACCCTAAGCCTCGGAATGTACTTAAAAATCCACCGCACTTACAGCTTATTGTCAGCCATCGCTCAGGCGGTTGGAGAGGTCGCACTGAACTTCAGTCGCGTGATAATGCAGACGGGGTGTAGCATGGCTTTAACACACTGCTGTGGTATCCATTACGCACACTGTGTATCATGAGATCGATTATAATTGGAATCTCGGTTGAAGACATCTTGATATTTGCCAATCGCTTTGAGAAAAATAACGTACAACTTGGTGTTAAATTGGTTTCGGAACACCGATAAGAATTAGTTGGCGATGTAGCGCCGCCATCACAAAAGCGCAAACTTCAAAAGTACGACCAAATTTGATGCTCTCTGTGACCGCATCTCGGAGGGCAGACACCCCCGCCACCAACTGAGGTTCACAACTGGAGCGGTCCACAGGAATTCATTCAGTTGAGTTTGTTTTTGGTGTCGTCTCGTGCAACTTTGCCGAAAGATACTTGCGATTCTTCGCGCTTCGGCATCACCGGCAGGCGAGGCTTCAGGATTTCAGGCGGGGGAGAGGGAGGGACGAGACGGATTTTGCAGTTAGTACCCGCGATGGATTTTGTTTTATCAAAACTCCCCATTTTCAGGCTGGGGAACCTGGCCCCTTCCCCCGTGGTGCCGGCTTCCATCTAGGTCCATGCTTGAATATTGAGGTCAATGGAAATCCTGGATCCGCCTATGATGGGAAGTGAAGGTTAAAGTGCAGTCGAGAATGCTTCTGGGGGTGCACAATAGCGTGGAATGCCCAAACGTCAGGATGCAATTTAAATTGTAATTAGCTATGTGCTTGCAAATATGTGTACCAACCGGTTTCTGGGCACTCCCAGTGACCTGTCTATATCGCGCCCAGACCAGGGGCGTAGCCAGGGGGCGGCAGGGACAGCCCCCTCCTGAGAGCCCGAAGGGCCCCTGAGGACACGATTATGTAACAAGCAGGGCTCTTTACCCATCAGGGCCCTTTTGACGCTGTTGCAGGGGGCCCTTTTCGGGGCGCCCCCCCTGAGCGAAATCCTGGCTACGCCCCTGGCCCAGACAGAGGTCAGAAACAAAGCGAATAAGAACTTTCTGTATATTGTTGTACAGTGAAACATGTTAAAAACACATCACACATCACATTCACATACCTAATTATGGACAACATTTACTTCTAAGCCCGGAACTCCCAATTGACAGAGCATCTTTGCAACGCTTGACCATCTCCGCATCATAAAAACTCTGAGCAAAAATTAATCATATTTCTAGGCCTGAGAGTTTTCAAGTATTCTTTTGCCTCAAAAGGCAAGTTAAGGAAACGGGTAAAAATATTATCCTCTTTACGCAATTGAATTCAAAATTTTGATACCAGTGCCCATTGGCGGACGCAGGGGGGACCATTCCGGCCATGCCCCCTCCCAAAGCGCCGGAGGGGGACCAATCTATATTTTGCCCCCCAAACGCCGGAGAAATTTGTGAAAAAGGTGTTTACACTAGGTTTGTAGAGCAAAAAATATTCGCTCCCCCCCCCGAGAGCAATCATGTACTTGGAGAGGTAGCTTATACTAGGTCTGTCGAGCACTGAAAAAAGGTGTTTACACTAGGTCTGTAGAGCAAAAAAATATTCACTCCCACCCCCCCCCCAGGAGGAGAGGCAGACATGGGTTTGCCCCCCCAAACTCGGGTCTGCGTCGGCCCCTGCCAGTGCCCCAGGCTTCGCGACGAGGATGCAGGATAGTGATCATTTGAAAGCTTTTAGGAGAAATGAAGGTGAAATATCCCAAACGCTTCCAAACGCCAATCGGACCGGTTCTGGACGTCGGCTGGGCATGAACATGATGGGTAAAACCAACGAATGCAGCATAATTCGCCGCGAGTTCTCTTTTGAAACAGCAGACTGGATCAAACCGCTCAGTCGCCCAGTAAAGCTCAGCGTCCAGCGCCCGTTTCCATAAAAGAAACGACATAGTATAGTCTGGAAAAAGGAGTTCGAATGACTCATGACCTGGATTGAATGTGGCGGAACCCCCAGCAGTGCGCAACAAGTCATGGTTCTCATTTGATTCCTTATGCTGTGATAACGGTCTACGCCTCATTGTTGGTGAACACTTCATACCATCCTCTATGAACAGGTGGAACAAGAATAATGAAACAGAAGGAACATGTACAAATATTTAGTTTTACAACAAAACGGCGTGTGTGGGACCTTTGTAAAGCCATTGAGGAATGTGAAATGACACGAATAAGTGATTTCGACAAAACGGGTGCCATCAAGATGAGTGACGTTTCAAATCTTACAGGACATTCAGTGTCCAGCCTTTTTCTTAAATGCATTGTTTGTGACCAGAGGACGCACCATGTAGCACTCTGCGACTGGTAATGTCAGACAGCGGAGCTCAGATGCGCTGAAACAACGTTTGCATCGCGATGGAAACAAAAACTGGCACGGATTTTTTCAGCTAATAATTTGGGACACCAAAATCCCTTGCCATCACCGCAGAGAATAACTGTTGATATCACTACAATCACTGAACCCAGATAGAAAACACATAAACACCCCATCTGACGCCTTGGCTACTATCTTCATCACTGTCATACTAATCCAACGCATCTAGAATTACAGCACATGGGCGTCAGTATATCATTGTTCAGAAGTGTTTGCTGAACTCTTGGCTCTTCTTATGCTGATTTAGCTATTATCATGGTGGCGCTTTCTTAACCCTCGCCCCACCGGGGGCTATCGATGCCCCCTAAGGTTTTTTCGGGATAGCAGAAAAATGACGAAACGCAGGGCCACGATTGAGGGCTCTATCTCTCACCCTATCATTTTCCCATCATCCCTGAAATTTTTTACCGCGGGTCACCCAAGGTCAGGTCACCAGGCAAGGTCAACCAAGGTCACCTCACTTCAACTTTTGAGCTCTATAAGAGCTACATTTCTCAGTCGATCGATTTGAAACTTCCTACACTTCATGACCCCGCCAATTTTTCCATTTCGTGACCTGAGGTCAGGTCACGAGGTGACATCTCCCATTGAAAAAGCATGGGGAAAACTGTTTTATGATCTAAAAGCCACAAAAACGATTGCAAATGCTCAGCCTGCTAAGAAAAACATTTTTGGACACCCTCTCACGGATCCCAGGCGTCATATTTGCCCTTTCACTTCTCCGAGGTCATCCAAGGTCACCAGGGGTCAAAAACAGTATTTTGGCAATAACTTTTGACCTAGTTTAGTTAGAGCAATGAATCAAACACCATCGTGTATTTCTCATTACTGGCTTTCGTTTAATATACAGCAAGGTCACTTTCCGACCTTTGGTGACCTCAGGTCATATGAGGTCACGAGGTGACCTCTGGAGCTCAAACCACCGGCGGGAGGTCATTACGTTCCACATAGCGGAAAAAGGTCTGGCATTTTCCTATCCAATGTAATTTAACAGATCTCAATAGCTCTAATGGCACAAGAGTTATGCCCAATTTTCTTAAGCATTGCATATTTGAGTGAAAATAGCCTATCGTGACCTAACCTAACCTTTGGAGGTCAAACCATTGACCTGAGCACTTAAACAGGCCAGTAATTTCGTACTGAATTCACGCGAGCTTTCTAATGCACTTTGCAGAGTTGCGCTAACCACCATTTCTTCGGAGTTAGAGGGGGCCATCGATGGCCCCGGTGAGGCGAAGGTGGCGCCGGACCCCCGGTGGGGCTATCTATCGGCTCCGGAGGGGGTCCACCGCGTGACTTTAGCCTCTCATGCGTATGCTGAGACTGATCTTTTACAGTGGCCTTCAAGTCACGCCAAAAATGCTGCAAGTGTTTGGGTGACCTTTTATGGACACGGTGGCCAAGGTTGAAGGCCTTAGCTATATCTTCCCACGTCTTTGTCTTTTGCTTTACTTGTTTGACATCGAGTCGCTTGTCGTCATCGATGTCCTTAAAGTCATTCATAAAATTATTAACCTTTGATTTTTCGAAATGCAGAAAAATTTGACCATACGCGGATCCAGGGGGAGGGGGGCAAAGGGAGCAGGTGCCCTCCCCGATCTACCCTTGGCGCTCCCTGAAATAGACACGGTGCCCCCCCCGCAAAGGTCCCTGACATGCTGCTTTCCACCCCTCCCTCTCCAGGTTGCGAAAATCGGTGCCCACTGTGAGGATTTTTCACCCACCTGATATGTTTTCCCAGTCAAGAGTAGCGTCCCCCTGGTCCGGGTGCCGCCTCCCCCAGGAAGTCGCCCCCCCTGATGAGCAATCCTGGATCCGCCTATGAATTTGACCCCATTTTCCTTTTCTTTCTGCCTTTGAAACAGCCCAGATATTAAAGAATCCTCACCAGAAAAAAGTCGGGCTCGGTCATAAAGTGCCCGACAGATTTTAGGGCACGGTATGGTCTTGGGACAGATCTTACAATCTGTGAGAAAAAAATCTTGAAAGGAAGCAGAAAATAGTTTTGTTCTAAAAAACTCAATATTAGAATTGTCACCTCTTTCACTCAACAAGTTTTCATGAATTTGCACCTCTCCCATATCAAGCCAGTGTGCGGCAAGAACCGATGAAAATCAGGGCTTATACACAGAGGGTCTTTTGAGGGACTTAGAATCGAGGAACCTTGAATAGAGGGCCTTATGCTCAGAGGGCCTTTTAAACGTCACCCAGAAAATCCCGCTGGAAAAATTCCTTCACCGGCCTGTCGGGCCCGATTTGTATTCCATAGCACGCGACAGCTTGGCCCGACAGGCCGCCGTAAAGGTAAAGGCGACAGGCAAAACAGCTTTTTCCTTCGTTTCCTTCGTTTGGAAGTACGCTCAACGCTGCGGCAAGGGCGCTGTTTGAACAGCGCCCTTGCGGCAAAGCCGGTGTAAAAGGTATCTTGGTTTGAAGAAAAGCAGCCCTGCGGTTTGGTGTGTTGCCTTGTGGATATGGCGGAGGCCAAGGCCCTGGTTGTGTTTTTGATTATTTTTCTCTTGCATTACTTTGGTATACATCTTGAGTAAACTGGTTGAGCCTGGATTTCATCGTCCATAGTTACAGGGTTGATAAATGGCCCGATTAAGCTGAAGCCCCTTCCACCGTCCCATGTCAAGCTAAATGTGGATTTGAGGGATGTGGGTATTTTGGCGAGAAACGTTTTTTAAGGAGCATCAGCGAATCAAGCATTCTGGGCTGCCCTGCAAGTTCAGGAACAGTGGTTTTGGCCAAGGAGGTCGTTTTGAAGCATGGATCAAACAGCGGGCAGATCAGAACAGTGTGGGGAGAAAACAAAGAGTAAGTGATGTGGTGTTCGTTGTAATTTCGGCAGCTACATTTATTTCCACACAGTATGTTATGCTCACTGTTGATCAATAATTTTAAATGATATTAATAAGGGAAAAATGAATTTTACCAGCAGACTGGTCAAATTAGACTAAAACATTTGATTTTCCCTTCCATCTTCTTTTAAATCCAATGCCTGTTTGTCCAGAATTAAACCACAAAAGTTGCATACCTTCATCAGTGGATTTGTAGATGCCAAAGAAACAAAACTCTCACCTTTCCACATTAATTTGAGTTTTAAGTACCAAACTATTTCTCCTATTTCATTTTATTCACTTACCTAAATATGCCTATGATCTATGTCAAGTGGACAAAGATATAACAAAAACACAGCAAGTGCAACCTTTACTCATTCCTTTTACTCTTAACTTCCTTGGAAACATGATATTTATTGACATTTACTATCTAACTGACTTAAGGTTATTTATTAGCCTCATGAACTTCAGATCCTAAACCACGTACCCTCATGGAAATGAGCATGCCAATGCATGAAAAACTTTGAGATAGCCAACAGCTTCAAAATTTAGGATTTTCATGTAAACATGCATTTAAAGTCATGGAAAGCTAATATTACATGTTTGTATTCAACTACAAGTAGCCATGATCCTAAAAACACTTTCGAATATCAAAAAGTACCCCTCCAATCTTGTTTGTCTGGCCATCAGAGCAAAATCCATATATAAATTTTGGGGTTCCTTCCAAATTACCCCTCCCACCTCCAAAAACTGAAATCATGAAAATCTGCAGAAGCTGGCATAAGTAACTGCATGGTATGGGAACCAGGTCAGCTTTCTTCGATTGCAAACTATATTTTTAAGTATTCTGGGCTGGACTATGTAACATAATAACAAAATATCACTTATTCTCATTCTAGTGCAGCATTTTTGTCAATGGCGGCTGCAGAGGACTGAAAAAGGGGCTGCTTTTCATGTTATTGTATATTTCCACCTGTGACCTAAATCATCTGAATTCAAGACTGAGTCTTATTCAAGACCCAGTCGAGCTGACTTGACACACACTATTTGTATGCTGTACGTCCACAAATCTCAAATTACATCCAATAATAAATTTCCTTTACCAATGGTGACTCCAGAAAATGGGAATTGGTGGTTCGGTATTCAATTTGTTATAGGTTTCTGCCGATAACCTTAATTTCCTGAGCGTGTCTGATAATTGAAAACCCGAAGAACAGTCTCAGTTCTAGAGTTTGAAAATTAATAGACTTGTGTCATTCCACTTAGATTTTCCATAGGCGGCTTCAGAGCACGAAAAATAAGGATATCACACATGTAAGGATCAGACACAAAAATAAGGATAATGATATCCATTGGTGCCAAACTTGAAGTTTTTATGCTAATTTTAGTATTTTCTATTAAGAATGTGGAAAAAGAGTAGGAACATTTTACAAATTGAATGGGTTTTAGACAATTTTAATAGTCCTATCCTAACCACCCGACAGATTTGGAGGTTTTTCGAAAGTGCCCGACAGATTTGAGATTTTTGCAGCTCTGATCCTCACGCTCACAGTTCTCAGGGTGAACTTAGTTATCGCTGGCGTTCCATGCCAGCCTCGACGAGACCGCTCGGGGACGGTGAGTGGTACGAAACGTGAGATACGTCCTGGGGCAAATAACAAGGTTTATTGGAGGGCTGTTAGCATTACGGCTGGTGGTCCACTGGCACAGCTGCAGTGATCTACCTTTCTCTTCGCCTGTATCTCTTCTGAGGATTTCCCAGTGAGATGCTGGGAGTTTGTGGGACTCGATTATTATCATAAATACATGTTTTGTCGAACGCAAGTCATATAACTTGGATTCACTGACATTTCCAAAATCTTTTTTACTTTAAAAGGATCATACAGGCTTCCGCGCTGTCTTCCGCGCTGTTGAGAATACGCGGAAAGTTAGCGCGTAAGACGGCGAGTTACAATACTACTTCCGACACGACTTAGCTGTGCGCCGATGGATTCCTCCAAAAGCCGCTGCGCGCCGACTTACGCCCCCGCGCAGCTGCGCGCTGTCTACCGCGCGTCCGGATCTCCCCAGCCTAAAGGCAATAAGCCAAGTAGGGGATGAATCCTAACTGGTGGTTGTCTAGTCAAAATATAATTATATAATAGTGGTTGCAAATCTAGCAGAATCATATGGGGACCTGATATCTGGACTGGTTAATAACAAATTGCGTTTCTAGATTGATAATCGACAGTAGCAGCGCAGAACCCTTTCAGTTGCAACCATACTAACGTGGGTAGCGGGAGTTGCTACTTAAGATACACAAAAGTATCGGAGTAGGTTCGCCGGAAATGATGGAAAAGTCATTTTGACTTTAAATGTGGGAATAAAAATAGCAGTATTTTTCAGAACTCATACCAGAAGCGGAAGCTCATAGCAGAAGCATCTCCTCCGGGTGTAGCCAAGGGGGGGGTGGCAGGGACAGCCGCCCCCCCTGAGGGCCCGAAGGGCCCTGAGGACACGAGCCGCGGGAAACACGGCTCGCCCGCACTATGCTCTGTGGCCAAATTTGGCATTTTATACCAGACAGGGCCCTCTTAAGCCCTCTTCATCACTCTATTCTGTAACAAGCAGGGCCTGTTTTACCCATCAAGACCCTTTTGGCGCTGTCGCAGGGGCCCTTTTCGGAGCGCCGCCCCTCCCTGAGCGAAATCCTGGCTACGCCCCTGCCTCGGGTTCCAGCCTGTCTACGTACTCCTTCACCTGACCTACGTCCGTGAAGGGTCCACCACCCACCTTCAGTATGTTCGGCATGTCCAGCCACTTCGTCTTCTTTGTCTGGGCGACCAGCTGCCGCCTTCGGCACCCATGACGGGCTACTCTTTGGTCTGCTCCTGCCATTCCAGCTTCACTTACTTCTTTCATTGCACCTAGTCCTTAAAATACCTAAACTCGGAGAGTTTGCCCTCCCGCAGCTCCCCTGCTCTTGCAAGGATCATCGAGCGGCCAACTGCTTCCTCTGCGGCTTCTTGAGCCTGTAATCCCCTCTCCCGAGCTGTCGCTCCATTGCCAGGTTGTCCAGGTATAGACCTTTTGCTTCATCGCCAACATCAATAGGTTCGCCTTGGTCAAAGCCTCTTTAAAGCACTTTAAAGACCTCTAGTGACCTTGCTGTTGACATGGCCTAAAAAATGACAGCATGCCGATTTATCTTTCAAAGGCTTTCCAATGAAGGCTAGAAAATTGGCCTCTTCTAGAAACCGAGATACACCCTGGTTTCGTCACCCTCCTTGTAGCAGAAGAAAATTCCCTGACATGGGTTTTTAACACGCGCATTGACGGGTCCTGAGCCACATTCGCCTTGACGGGGGCGGGTACCCGCCCCCCAAGATCTCGAGAACCACGCTAGGTACCGAAAAACGGTAAACGGCGTTGGATAGCCCATCCACTTCTCCATCGAAAATATTTAAACAATTTTTTGTCAGGTCACATTTAAGGTCACTAGAGGTCAAAACATGCCGTCATATGGATAACATGTAAATGAAGTTTTTCGGCCATTACATCTGAACAACAAAGACAGAGCAGAACGATTTGAACTATATGAATCCTCGCAGCAAGCTGAATCAAATGATATATAATATGACCTTGCTGGGTCAAATCAAGGATTTGACCTGACCTGAGGTCAGGTCAAGGTCAAATTGGACAACATGCATATCATTAGAACTTCAATGACAAGGCAAATATAATGCAGTTAAAATAAAATCTCTATCTCTATTCATTACTGCGTTATTCAGTTAAAACCATTTTTTCGATATATTTCCAATGGAGAGGTCATGGCTCTCACCTGACCTTAGGTCATCGATTTCAAAAATACCAGAACATATTTTAGGAAACTCGGTGGGGTCATTATGTGATATGATTTTCAATCGGATAAGTTTACCCTGTTCCGACTTATGTTATCTTAAACTTTTTTTAAGGTCAGGTCACTTGACCTGTACTGGTGACCTGATCTGAGATGATCGAACTTTAAAATTTTGAAACAAGTTGTAAAAATGATTAGGAAAAAGCTACGCCTAGCCCGGCGGCGCGTAGCGCCGCCGTTTTTAAGCTATCTCCGCAAAACCCGAGGGGGTTGGGTACCCGACCCCCATCAATGCGTGTGTTAAATGATGCCATAGCGCAATGGCCTGACCTGATGCCAAATTTTGGCCAATAGCCTTAAAATTAATCATTCTAAGAGTGTGGACAGCGAAGCACCTCTTATCTAAATTCGTTTGAAGGTACGAAAACAGAGAGGAAAGCCAGTCGGACTCATCAGGCGATGGAGGATTATGCTGCAAGGACGGTGTTTTTGTAATTTTTGCTTAGTAGGGTTTTTTGGGAGGAATAAATCACACATACACACCTTTGCAGGCACATAGCTAAATATAATTTAAATTGCATCCTGACGTTTGGGCATTCCACGCTATTGTGCACCCCCAGAAGCATTCCCGACTGCACTTTAACCTTCACTTCCCATCTTAGGCGGATCCAGGATTTCCATTGGCCTCAACATTCAAGATGGGCCTTAGATGGAAGCCGGCACCACGGGGGAAGGGGCCAGGTTCCCCAGCCTGAAAATGGGGAGTTTTGGTAAAACAAAATTCATCGCGGGTACTAACTGCAAAATCCGTCTCGTCCCTCCCTCTCCCCCGCCTGAAATCCTGAAGCTTCGCCTTCCGGTGTTGCCGCAGCGCCAAGAATCGCAAGTATCTTTCGGCAAAGCTGCACGAGACGACACCAAAAAAACAAGCTCAACTGAATGAATTTCTGTGGACCGCGCCAGTTGTGAGCCTCAGTTGGTGGCGGGGCTGTCTGACCTCCGAGATGCTGTCACAGAGAGCATCGAATTTGGTCGTACTTTTGAAGTTTGCACTTTTGTGATGGCGGCACAACATCGCCAACTAGTTATTCTTGGTGTTCAGAAACCAATTAAACACCAAGTTGTATGTTATTTTTCTCAAAGCGATGGGCAAATATCAAGACATCTTCAACCGAGTTTACATTCCAATTATAATCGATCTCATGATACACAGTGTGCGTAATGGATACCACAGCAGAGTGTTCAAGCCATGCTACAACCCGTCTGCATTATCACGCGACTGAAGTTCAGTACGACCTCTCCAACCGCCTGAGCGATGGCTGACAATAAGCTGTAAGTACGGTGGATTTTTAAGTATATTCCGGGGTTTAGGGTAGCTATGACTACTTTTGCTTGCATTCATTGGTGTTACCAGTTGCTAGCCTTTCATGACCGTGTCCTAACGTTGCCCCCAAAGCTTCCATCAGGCGTAGAAAGTAGGTAGCCTTCGCTGTGGACGTAATATTTGACCGAAAATGATTTGACGAATGTACGGTTGGCACGTTAATATGAATACACCGGTAGACAATAGAACCCCCCCCGACCCAGATACCGCTATCCCCGTTAAAACTCTTACGCAGGTAAATTTTTGAACAAAATAGCACTAGGCCGGCACCAAGCCCGGTCATTCTCTAATTTGCCGTAAGATAAAGCAAGTGACACAAATGTTTGTGAAGAGTGTAAATTTAACATTTTCCTCTCTAAAAAAGTAGCTGAGCTTCTTCCGATTGTTTTTTTTAATTCATTGTTTCATTTAATTAATAAAAAACATTATCGATGATTTTGAAGCCAATTTTGAAACTCAGGATAGCCGTATTCCTTTAATTGGCCGCGTTGAAAAGCACTTATTTTTCCACTCCGTTTAACGCACCGAAGTTCTCACGGCCGCCCTCATCAACAGCTGACTAAGCCCCTGCTGCTGCCATTGCAACCAATGGGATTGTCCACTCTCTGTATAAAGTTATATAGAATACTATATTGGAGGGCTTATTAATACGTGCATTGACGGGGGGCGGGTACCCACCCTCCTCGTGTTTTTCGGAGCATAAAAACGGCGGTGAGTAGCGCCACCGTACTTGGCATACCATTTCTCCCATCATTTTTGCAACTTTTATCAAAAATTTTAAAGTTAAGTCATCCTAGGTCAGCTCACCAGTACAGGTCAAGTGACCTGACCTAAAAGAGGTTTCAGATAGCATAAGTCGAAACAGAATGAACTTATCCGATTGAAACTCGTACCACATAATGGGCTTACCGAAATCTCTAAAATATGTTCCGTATTTTTGATATCCATGACCTAAGGTCAGGTACGAGCCATGACCCCTCCAATGGAAATACATAGGAAAAATTGTTTTAACTTAATAACTTGGTAACGGATGGTGATAGAGCGTTTATTTTAGCTTCATTAGTTTTGCGTTGTCTTTGCGGCTCTAATGATATGCATTTTATCTAATTTGATCTTGACCTGACCTCAGGTCAAGTCCTTGATTTGACCTAGCAAAGTCATATTATATATAATTCGATTCGGCTTGCTGCGAGAATTTATATGGATTAAATTGTTTTGCTCCATCTTTACTTGTTCAGATGTAATGACCGAAAACCTTCATTTACATGTTATCCCTGTGACGGCATGCTTTTACCTCTCGTGACCCTAAATGTGACCTGACAAAAAAGTTTGAAAATATTTTCGACAGAGAAGTGGATGGGCTACCCAACACCGTTTACCGTTTTTCGCTACCTAGTGTGGTTCTCGAGATCTTAGGGGGGCGGGTCCCCTCCCCCTGTCAAAGCGAAGGTAGCTCAGACCACTGTCAATGCGCGTGTTAAAACCCGCCGCCGTGGGTCTCTGAGCCACGTTCGCCCTGGTGGGGATGGGGTGTTCAAACACCCTCCTCGAACTCGGCTCCTATGCAGGATAGCGTAAAAACGCAAAAGCTTGTGGATAGCTCATAAACATTCATGAATGAACTACATGAAGGGACTGGTAAAAAAGTGAACTGTTAAAAATAGTTGCTGGTCTCTAGCGTCTGAAAAGGGTTGAGTTACCGTCAATATTTAGACACAATTCGCTTCCCCTGGCTACGGAGAATGGAATGATGTACGATATGGGTACCTTATGTCCAAAAAATTACGTGTCCTAAGGTCAGGTCAAGGTCACCATCTCACCTAACATAGTCAATATGCATATCAATCGACTCACAATAATAATCCAGAGGTAATTGAATCAAACCAAAACTGTATCATCATTTCCTTCAAAGTTATTGGCCTAAGTCTAAAAACCTGCTTAAGGAGTTCCAGATGACCTCTCAGAGGTCTCAGGTCCAAACCTGCAACATGAACCTGGAAAGAGCTTTAGGGTTCTACGATGTGGAGAATAGTAAGGTATTCAAAGCTGTATCTACAGAAATACATTCACTTTTCGCTCAATCCCCGTTTTTCCATCTGAGGTTGCCCTTATTCTCTGTATTCATCATACCCGTATCATTAAGTCAACTTATATTCGTGTCTCTCACATCCTCATATCTGGCTCTTAAATTTCGCCCCAATGGGGGGGTGATGTTCGAACACCCCTCCCCCTCGGTTTTTCTGGCCGTACCAAACAGCGGCGGAGCGAAGCTTGGCCGTGCTTAGCACACTTTATCCTTGATCAATTCTGTAACCCTTACACAAATTTTAAGATGGCTCATCTCAAGTCAGGTCACCAGTGCAGATCTTATCTCCAAAAATTTAAAAAAAACATAAATAAGAACAGGATGAATGGCTCGTAACTGACCTTAGGTCATCGATATAAAAAACCGAAATATTTTGGAGAGCTCGGTGGGCACATTATGTGACATGAGTTTCAATTGGATAAGTTCACCCTGTTCTGACTGCTGTATTTAACTTTTTTAGGCCAGGTCACTTGACTTGTACTGGTGACCTGACCTCAGATGATCTAACCTTAAAATTTTGACAAAAGTTGTACAAATGATCAAAGAAAAGGTATGCCAAGTACGGTGGCGCTACGCGCCGCTGTTTTTATGTTATCTCGGAAAAACCCGAGGGGCGGGTACCCATCCTCCGTCAATGCGCGTGTTAAAGGAAAAACCAGTATTGTAGCTGGGCCAGAATTAGCCCACTCCCAGCAGGGTGCGTGTTAACACCCGTCCCGGTGGGCCTCCGAGCCACCTTCGCCATGGTGGGGGTGACCCCCTTTCAAATACCCCCCTTGAACTCGGCTCCTATGGGGGATTGCGAAAATACGCGAAGGCTGTTGGGTAGCTCATACAAATTCCTGAAGAAACTACATCGGTAACTTTTTGGTTGAGGTCAATATACAGGTCAAAAAGGTGGTATGTTACAGAGGAGTCTCCGTGCTCTAGCGTCCGACCGAGTGGGGTTAAAACAATTTGTTAGGCACCATTCACTTCCTCTTGCTACGGCAAATCGATCGTTCTATAACATAACTATAATAGGTCAATTAAAAGCTACCTGACCTGAGGTCAGGTGAAGGTCTTTATCCAGCCCAGCATTGTAAATATGCATATCAGTCAACTTTCAATAGCAATCTAAACGTAATGGTATCAAAATAAAAGTTTTATCGTCATTTCCTGCAAATTTTTTGACCCAGGTCTGAAACTTTCCCCAGATGACCTCTCCAAGGTCGCAGGTAACAAATTGCAGCATGAACCTAAAAAGGGACCCAGGGTGCTCCAATTTCGAGAATATGGGCAGGTACTCGCCCAAATTGACGGAGGGGGTGGTTATCCATCCCCTACCCCTGTCAATTCGCGTGTTAAGATGTCTGTTGGGACGCATTTATATCCATACAGTATATTTCAAACATACAGTACATGCGGCACATACAAAAATGAAGCCCATCAACGGTCCACCCATATCCGCCCCCCGGCGCGGGGCCCCTACATAACGCGGGGGGGAGGGGAACAAGACATGATGAGCCGCAGTACGCAGATAAAACGTGATACGCATAAAACAATTGAGACCGAGCAGATCAAGAACCACAGACCACGTCCTCAGCAACTCCATCTCTGGGGTCCATACCATATCATCATGTCAGCCGAACGCGCTCACACCACGCGATATGGGCATCAAATATATATATATATATATATATATATATATATATATATATATATATATATATATATATATATCTGAATATATTGGCAGAATATTCTCTCGGATGCATGTGTTATTAAACGCGACAGCATACTTAGCTTTTGTTAGTTTCTTCTGAGTCTTTTCTATTTTTCTTATGACACTTTTGGGTGTGCTGTACGCCAATGCCTACATGCGACACATAGAGGACAAGACATTAACAGAAGCAACTCGGAAACCAAGCGTATACAAGAGATACGTAGACGATATATACGTACATGTGGAAAAAGAATCAGACCTCATTGACCTAAAAGAACATCTGAAGAAAAACTCAGTGCTGAACTTTACCCACGAAACCGAAAACAACAGAAACCTACACTTCCTGGACATCGACATCGAAGTAGCCGACCACAACTAAGTCACCAAAGTCTACCGAAAGCCAACAGATGCTGGAAAGTGCATGGACGCAAGAAGCATTTGTCCAGAAAGATAAAAAAGGGGGTAATCTCAACGTATATCAGAAGAGCCCTAAGGTCATGCAGTTCATGGGACCTTATCCACAAAGAACTGGAACATGTAAAACAAATGCTTGTCAACAACAGTTATACATGCACCCAAATCGACCTGGAGATAAACAAATGCCTTGAAAGATATTTTACCGACAAATCGGATTTAAACACCAGGCCGAACCCGCAGCAAAACACCGAAGAAAGAGTAACACACAATTTGTTCTATAAAAACCAAATGAGTGAAAGCTATAAAAAAGATGGGACCATCCTGAAAAATATCATAGCGAAGAACATAAAACCCAAACCTGGACATGAAATCAAAACCATCATCTACTACAAAACGACCAAGAGTTCAAGCCTCATAATGAAAAACAACGAGGAGAAACGAAACATCAAGAAGGAGACAAATGTGGTCTACAAATACAAATGCCCCCACGGAGATTGCAAGCTCCTGCCAAACCATTGCTATGTAAGCCACACTACGACACACCTCACAAGAAGACTCACAATGCACCTGAACAACGGCGGTCCAGCATACAAGTTCTATCTTTGTTTATTCAAAATTTATAGATTAAAACACAAAAAATGCTTTTTGACCTAAGGTGACCTTTCAAAGGTCACAAACCAAATTTTTGGCATCAACTTCAGAAATGGGCTAAGAGCAAGTCATAACCGACGTTTGAAGTTGATTACATCCATACTTACTGAGAAAAGCTCATTTCGTGATTTTCCCCATGTATTTACAATGGGGAGGTCATGCTCTGCACATGACCTTAGGTCACCAATATCAAATTTTCTGGAACATATGCTGTAGCTCCTGGTGGGCCCAATATGTGGTATGTGTTTCAACTTGATCAATTAACCCGCCTTTTAGTTATGCAGTCCTAAGCATTTTTTGAGGTGAGGTCATTTCACCTGGCCTGGTAACCTGACCTGATATGACCTTGAGCTAAAATTTTTAGGAAAGATGTAAAAATGATGAAGGAACAGCTAGACCAAGTTTGGCGGCGCTGCGCGCCGCCGTTTTTTGGTCATTTCGGAAAAACCCGAGGGGGGGCCTAAAAAGACCCTCACCCGGACGACGGTTAAATGTGACGCTTCGAACCAGGCGCAGCCGTATTAATTACCTCAAATTCAGGATTTCAGTTATCTATTTCTGTCGTAACTGAGACATCTTGTCATAAGCCTCTTAGCGTTTTTACCTCATGACAATACAAATCATAGGCAGATCCAGGATTGGCAATTGGGGCACCTTTCGTGGGGGGGGGCACCATCTGGATCAGGAGGTGCCACTGTTGGCCGAAAAAAACTATCAGGTAGGCGCCAAGTCCCACGGGCATTTCATCGGGGAGTGGAGGATATTTAGGAGCACATCAACTTCAGGGAGGTGGGACAATTCAGGGGTTGAGGTTGGATCGGGAGCAAACCCCTTCGCGGATCCCATATGCAAATATGTCTATCAGTCCCCAATTGCCATTTGTTTTCACCCAATCAAAGGCTTTCATTACTTTTCCCCTCACGATATGAACACACACTATCATTTTACGAAAAACAAGGTCTCAGCTACTCGTTTTAAATATATTTTCTCACCCACAATATTATCTTCGTTATCGTCCGACCTTTAACATTCACTCCAGTCCAACCAGAACACAGCAGTTTCTCTCCAAAAGAACGCCCTATGACCCAAATAGGCATGACTGCAACATCCCTGGCAATAAGGTTTTGGAACGGAGAAGTATTCAAATAAGTAAGTGGTAGTTTTGGTCAATGAATAAAGACCACTTCCTCAAACTGTACCATTTTTTTCTCTTTTTTTGATACCACTATTTCAATTTGATAAGGTTTATCTAAGCTAGGTAGGAGGTTATTTAGATTAACTTCGACGTCTTTGAAACGGCAATTGACAATGAAGTGTTTTGCACTCAATATGGTGAAATCAACCGCCATCTGAGATGATAATGAGCCAAACAAAATGTGCTTAAGATCAACTGAAATATGCTTATGTCTATGCAGTTTTTTGTTTAATTTTTGTGCTAATATTTCTGCTAAAAGACTAAACAAAAACAGTCTTAAAACAAACTCGGCTAAAACGCAACTTCTTGTTCTGGTTTCTCGGAAAATCTTTAAACCCCTCCCACCCATCACTTAAGTTCATGAGCTCAATTCTTACCTGTTCTGACTCCGCCAAAACATGGGGTTGCGGTTTGAGCAGCACCTGACTGTCACCAACCACACCGCTGGCGTCGATCGGACCTACACGGACATGTTGTGTGGACTAGCCGCAGTAAGCATAGCCTTCTGCATTCAAGGCCGATTGCCCTCGTACAGGGCTTGGTCGTGCCCGTTATTAAGTACTTCTTGACGGTATACGGAGCTAGCTGTATAACCCAACGCAACAGACTGCAGAAGCTGCTTCACCATGCTGGCGGCTGGCCGTGTCATTTCGGGTCGGAGAAAGTACGACCACATTAGTGACGTAATTAATAGGCTGGGATGGCTGTCTTTAGATAACGTATTTAAATATCAGTTTTTACGCTTCTGAAGAAGGTGCTTGTAAAGGCCCTGTCACACCTTGACGTTTTAGAAAACGTATGCCGACGTATGAGCAAAATTGGTGAATACGCTGGTCATACGTCGAATACGTTTCATATACGTCAAGAGCTGCACGCTGAAGTACATACGTCGGCATACGCTGGAGTACGTCGAGGACCTAAAAAAGTTTTGAGCATGCACAAAATTTTCCGACGTATGCCAGTGTATGATTCATACGTTCCGCACACGCGCGGTCATACGTCGCAGGTACGTTATGCAATCGTTGATATACGTTCACACACGTTGCGTGTACGGAACGCAAACGTCGGGATAATGTCCTGCGTACCCGAAACGTCTTAAAAACGTTTGAGTAATGTGTCTTCAGCGTATTTATAACTTACTGAACGTATGTCCGACGAATAGTCCACGTATGTAAACGTATTTGACGCGTGCCGAACGACCACAAAACTTACAGAGCATGTTCCTACCGTATAACGGACGTATGATGACGTATCTGCAACATTTTTGGAAATTACGGTATAAAATGAGCCATCTATGACGTCACTGTCAGTATTTGTATCGACTCCACCGTGTGCACTCCTTCTCGATATGGAGGATCCTGAGAGACTGAGAAAAGAATACGTGCGAGCTGTCCTTCAGCATCAGAATTACCTCGGAGATTTGACCCTGCATCATTTGCGTGTCAAAAGAGTCATGCAACGAGAAGACGAGCAGTGTGCAGTGGGGAAACAATGCCAACAAATGTCTAACACTAAAGCTGTCGCTTATTTTAAACATAGGCAATTACAAACACACATAATGCGACAAGTGTACATATTGATACAAAACAATCCCTAAAACATTCCTGAATCAATAGTTTACAGAAGATCACAAAACTATGAGTAATTCGCCACTGCGTAAACGCTCGGTTTTGTAGAGATTTTCTGTCGCACTTCATGATTCAATGTCCACGGTTGTCGCTATCCCGGTTGTGAGTTGGTGGAGTTTCCACCGTGGCAGTGCATTCTTGTGAATACGGGTGTTGGTGTCCCGTAGGGACTTAAACCAGCCTTTTATATGTTCCACAGTTTTTTCCATGGCGTCAGCTTGATCATCCCATAGTTTGCTTTTCTTGTCGACCCTTCTGTAGTCGTTTTTCTTGATATTCCAAATTATTGGGTTTTCCCGTAAGAAGTCGCACATTGTCCGCTCCTCTTCTATGCTCAGACAAAACTGAGTTTTTCTAGCTCGCTTCTTGGATGACTGGGAAGGCATAGACGGATCCGATGATTCCGGTGATGGTGTTCGTGACGTACTCGTAGAAGCTGTTTCTGTCTGCCTTATTTCTTCTTCTTTCTCTTACTGCTGATGCTCTTTCCCCCTGACGGCTAAAGCCTTTTTATGGGAAGGCCCAGAGACCTCTTTGGCGCTTTCTTGCGCATGGCGGCGATGCTGACGTCTCCCAAAATTATGGTTTCGATCCTGGAGCGGAAGTCCTTTTATAGCCTTAATCACGTGGTTTTTGTTTTCATCAATCGCCGCCAATACGCTGCCGCGCGCCGCGCATACGTTAGACTATCGTTAGGCGTACGTTGCGAACGCCGGCAACACGCTAATCACTCGTTGACGCAAGTTATGCATACGTTATTGAAACGTCCTGTGTACGTTACTTATAGGTTGCATATACGTTATACATACGTCCAACTCGTTGCATGTATGCTCTGCATACGTCAAAAGTGGAAAAATCTGCGATAGTTCAACGTACGCCAGCGTTTTAGAGCGATTTTCATACGTCGGACATACGTTTTCTTAATCGTCAAGGTGTGACAGGGTCTTAACATCATAACCGGACATAATCACTGGAAATCTTGCGACCAGTTTGAACGTATTCGGACGCCAAATCCGGCAAAGTGAAGCGCTTGTTACGCCTGCGATACGATCAGAAGCAGGGCGGAGCATTTTCTCATACACAGTTGTAAAAATGTACAACGAGCTCCCTGTGACAATAAGCTCTCGCGCGTTAGGCGAACACTGAAAAGATGCCTCCTCGAGCGGCAGGGAGAAGACCGAGTCTGGGTTGGGAAATTTAAGAGCATTGAATGTTTTTACCCGTTTTTAGCTGTTTTGATATTCTTTACATCTTCTTTTTACATTGTTATAGGTATTGTGTGAGTACTAAGCTGAATGTCGTGAAGGCATATCTTCAATCCCGTTGTTTTGTCACTTGAATCGAGCTAAAGAATAGCCGTGCAAGGTGGGGATGAGATGGCTTAGCGGACAGCACCCTTGTGTTCTAAGCCACCGGTCCCGGGTTCAAGTCCCGGTGGAGCCTCTGAATAAGTCCGTATATATATATATATATATATACATATATATATATATATATATATATATATATATATATATATATATATATATATATGTGTGTGTGTATATATATCCCAAACGATGTCCAAGCACGAAATAAGCGCATATATTTTCTGTCACACCTCATAGTTTCAATGTTGTCTGTCGCAATCCCTGATTGGCGAGTTGGTAGGTTTTCCAGTGCTGGGGATCGATCCGCCACTCGCAGTGGTTGTGAAGGCTAAGCCAGCCATCCAGCCTGTGCACTGGATGGCTCCGCTGAATGGAAGTACGGTCTGCTGCTGTCGAAGTTAGTGTCACGAGTGCTCAGCCAAGATCGTCCGACCACCCCCGGGCACCGTCCTGCCCACTGCGATCCCCTGAAACTCTTTCTGACATTCATTATTTTGTTGATCAGAAATGAATTTCATCTTGGCATGTCACCGCTGCGGCCTGGGGGACCTGGGGTTCCTGCTCTGGAAAACTGGAGGTTGATCTCCCCTCCCCGACTTTGGCTAAAACTTACTGGCGGATACAAAGGGTGCTAGGATATTCAAGTCCCTCCTCTGAAATGTCCCAATGCCTATTTTAGCTGCATAACCGGAGGCCATTCCAAGGGAATGACGAGGGGTGTTGAGCCCTAGCCCACCTGAAGTATGTAAAGTCCTGGATGAGCCAAGGCTGCAAACAGTTCCCCAAAACTGTTTCTTGCATTAGATCCGGTAACAATTGTAATAAAGACGGGAATATTGCCTGAGCTATCATTTGTCTGTGTCTCTTTTAACACTTGCACTGGAGAGGGGTCTGGCACTAACGCGCACTGCAGGGAGGGAGCTGGTAGACCCCAATGAGATCTGGAAAACCAAAAGGCTTAGAAAAAACGCCGGTTGGTGGTGGGTGGGGACTATAGTGATCTACATTAAATTTGATTTCCATTGACATTGGTAAAGACCTTCAAGGTCAAAGAAGGTCATAAAGGTCAAATATTGGCCGTGCGGGGACTCATCGGGAAATTCCGTGATTAATTGCAAACAAGGCCGGATTTGACAAAAAATGAACCAAGGTCATGGAAAAAAACTTTTTTTAAATTCCGAATATTTTGGGGTCAATGTAATTCAAGCTCAGTGACCTAAAACGTCGTAGTATAAAAATTCCCTATATCTACGATGTGATTAGCACATAACCGATGTACGGGAAATGAGGGCTGAACTTGACCCATGACCTTTGAACTTGACCTTGATATTGAGTTATCTTAGCTATGACGTTCTATCATAATATATATATATATATGTATATATATATATATATATATATATATATATATATATATATATATATATATATATATATATATATATATAGATATATATCATACTGGGTGCCACCATTTGACCGAAAGCACAGGGCCAATGACCTTGAGAATGATGGCGCGATCTTGACCAATCGGTTTTGGTCGTTATTTTGGGACTGAGACTACTTAAGCAGGTTTTCAGACTTGAGTTAATAACTCCGCAGGAAATGAAGATAAGGTTTTTATGTCAAAACTATTACGTTTGAACTATCATCACGCGCATTGACGGTGGTTGGGTATCTCAGGTCAGGTCACCAGAACAGGTCAAGTGGCCAGACCTAAAAAAATGTTTAAGATAGTACAAGTCAGAACAGAGTGAACTTATCCGATTGAAACTCATATCACGTAATGCACTCACCGAGTTCTCTAAAATATGTTTCGATGTTTCTTATATCGAAGACCCAAGGTCAGGTACGAGCCAAGACCTCTCCATTGGAAATGCATTGGAAAATTGTTTTAGCTGAATAACTTAGCAATGGATGGTGATAGAGCGTTTATTTTTACCTGCATTATCTGTGTATTGTTTTTGCGGTTTTAGTGATATGAATTTTGACCTAATTTACCTTGACCTGACCTCAGGTCAGTTAAAATGACATATTTGACCTGATTTTAACTACAAGGGTCACATTATATATATATATATATATATATATATATATATATATATATATATATATATATATGCAGGTATTATTAAAAATCACAGCTTCCTTGGCATTAATTAGTTTCTTGTGCGTCGCTTCGAGTTGGCGGATAAGGCTTCGTTCGTTGTCGTTATATTTATAAAGAATTGTACAAAATGACATCTATTGACGTTTCACCTTCCATAAGGCATCTTCATGAATACAAATGATATGCAGTTACATTTTACAAGAATAGAATAGATAACATATTTTTAGTTTCGATACGGTACAAAGCACATTTTAATCTCTTTGCTGACATTTTTTTAAATTGAACACTGGTCGGAAAACAATCGAATGATTCATCGCATAACACGTTGACTAGATATTAGTGCACCTACTCCGGAAAAAAACCCATCAAGTGAAACACACAACAATATGAAACATAACATAACTCAGCTAAACATGAATGTAAATATAAAGCTTAGCTGAACCCTTCCCAATCTAAAGTGTTTTGTCATAAAGTGCCAGTGTTGTGGATTGTTTTGTCTGGATGTTGATGATGGGTGATGTGTTTCTGATGATAACTGTTTCTAGTGTGGTGAGTCGCCGCCGATCGTTGCAGTGTGCGATGATTTCTGTGTTGGTGGTAAGCATGTCTCTGGTGATGCTGATGCCATGGTGTTCGTGCATGTGTTTCTTCGGTGAACCTTGTTGTATATGCATTGTGAGTCTGCGGCTGAGTGTTGTTGTTGTGTAGCCAACGTAATATACCTCGCGGGTTTCGCAGTCCCCGGCTGTACATCGGTAGCGGTATATTACGTTGGTCTGCTTCAGTGGTGCCTGCTTGTGGGTGTTGTTCTTCATGACAAGTGTTGATGTCTTGGGGTTAGTGTAGTAGATGTTGAGGCGTATTTTCTTGTTTGGGTCAGTAGGTACTGTGTTGCGTTTCACGATGTTAGTGATTGCCTTCTCATCCGCCTTCCATGATGAAGTGAGAGTGTTCTTGTAGTGGACGGTAATACTTTCCTGCGGTGTCTGTGTGCCTTCATGCCTACGTGTCTCCGTGGTGCCTGCGGTGTCTTCGTGCGGTGTCTGCGGTGTCTGTGGATCGTTTTCCATGTAGTCATTTAACATTTTGTGTGTGACGCGGTCAAAATCAGAGTTGCTGTAGCCGTTATCAACTAGAATTTTCCGCACTCTCTTTAGTTCTAGGTTAACTAACTGCCAGGAGCTGCAGTTTCTCAGCGACCTACGCACGTAGGAGCGGATGACCCCTAGCTTATATGCATCTGAGCAGTCCCCTTCTCCATTCATACACCTGCCTAAATTTGTCGGCTTACGATAGACATTAGTTACAAACTGGCCTTCCTGCACATCGATCATAACATCAAGGAATGGCAGTTTGTTGTTGACACTCTTTTCAACTGTGAAGTTGAGTCCTGAGCTATCCTGTAGCGCTTTCAGAAGTCTATCCAGGCATTCATCGTTCGTTACATCGACAAAGATATCATCAATATACCGATAATATAGAGAGAACATCGTTTCGTGGCAGAGAGCCTGACTCTCAACATGCCCCATGAAAGCTTGGGCAAATAAAACGCCCAAAGGCGACCCCATTGCAACACCATCCACTTGTATATCCACTTGTAATATCTAGTCAACGTGTTATGCGATGAATCATTCGATTGTTTTCCGACCAGTGTTCAATTTAAAAAAAATGTCAGCAAAGAGATTAAAATGTGCTTTGTACCGTATCGAAACTAAAAAATATGTTATCTATTCTATACTTGTAAAATGTAACTGCATATCATTTGTATTCATGAAGATGCCTTATGGAAGGTGAAACGTCAATAGTCAATAGTCATTTTGTACAATTCTTTATAAATATAACGACAACGAACGAAGCCTTATCCGCCAACTCGAAGCGACGCACAAGAAACTAATTAATGCCAAGGAAGCTGTGATTTTTAATAATACCTGCATTAAAGAAAAACTACTTCCCAAATACACTAATATATATATATATATATATATATATATATATATATATATATATATATATATATATATATATATTCTATTTGACTTGCTGCGAGGATTGCAATGGTCGAAATTGTTTTGTTTTATCTTTACTTTTCAAATTAAATGAACGAAAACCTTCATTTACATGTTACCCCTACCATGTCAAGTCTTGACCTCTAGTGACCTTGAATGTGACCTGACAAAAAATGGAGCTAGTATTTTCGATAGAGAAGTGGGAGAGCTACTCAAAGCCATTTACCGCTTTGCGCTATCTAACGAGGTTCTCGAGATCTTAGGGGAGGGTGGCGGGTACCCGCCCCCCGTCAAAGCGAAGGTGGCTCAGAGCGCGGTGTGCAACGCGTGTGCTAATGCAAGTCGATTGATATGCATATTGACTATGCTATGTCATATGGTGACCTTGACCTGACTTAAGTTCAGGTTAAATTTTTAACTAGTAGGTATAATAGTATCATGCATCATTCAATTCTTCGTAACAAGAGGAATCCAATTTGTGCCTAAAACTTGATTCTAACTCATCTCTGTCAGACGTTAAAGCCCAGAAACTCTTCTCAAACCAGTCACATTCTTTGACCTGTCATTACCTCAAAATTGACCTGATCCAAAAAGTGTCTTATTTGTTTCTCCATGAATTTTTATGAGCTATCCATCAGCTTTCGTGCAGGTTTATTTACCATTGGCGATTTCCATCCTGACCCTCGTCTTTCGTAGCTTGGTAATAATGACACAGCCGTCTGGTACAGCAACGCTTAACCCTTGCTCCGGTGGCGGGTACGACCCACCTTCGCCCTGGTGGGGGCTAAAAAAGACCCCCCACGATCTCAAAAACTAAGAGAGCTACAAAAAACGCAAAACGGCAATCGAAAGCTCTTCAAAAATGATATCGAAAATACTTCAGTCATTTTTCTTGTCAGGTCAATATGAAGGTCACCAGAGGTCAAAATAGGTCAAAATCGCTAATATGAGGTGTACTAAGAAAACCTCATATATCTCAGAAAATATGATAGCTAGAAACATTTCTTTAACACCACGAAAACTCTTGAGATGTACTTTCATTACAGTTGCATTCATTTTCGTGTCTGTTCAAAGCCTAAGGAGCTACAGGTCAGGGGTGTAATTTTCCCAAAATCTTTGGGGGTGCTCAGCCGGTGGGGGGCGGCACCCCATAAGGGCGGCGGCGTTGGAGGGGTGGCACCCCTTCATTGCACTAAATCTGTTATTCATCGCTTTTTTGCGCCGTTTATAGCACAGAGAGCATTCTATTTTAATGTTGGGCAGGTATTTTACAGCTTTTGCCAAACGTGTTTGCTTTTAGGTGACATCCCAAAGCTACATACACGTCTTAAAATAATCCAATCTAAGCTTTAAGTCTCTCCACGATCAGGGGCGCAGCCAGATCTTTGGCATGGGAGAGCACACCACCTTTGAGGGGCACCCCGGGAGAGAAAAGCCACTTAACGTAACCTAAAATATTTACTATATCTTAGTTAATATCAACTTTTGGGTACCTTTGGTCCAAGAAAAATGCAAATCAAGCATTGACAGAGAAAGAAAACTGAATTAAAACCAGAAAAAAGTGTCACCGAAATCTCATGAAAATAGCCAGAACACGACTGTTTTGGATAGATTTAAGGGCAAATCAGCCAACTCATGCAAGTACTTGACATCAGAGAAATCAGCGGAGCATGTGATATATGTTACCATGTGCAAATTAAGAAATATTGGTGTCGAAAATTCATTTGTTATGCCCACTGGTTTTGTCGTGACGAGTGAGCCCTGGTTGAACGCGGATTGTTCCCGGCTCCCACAATGACCGTGGGAGGAGGTGTAGCGTAGTGACATTAGACGAATGCAATTTTTGTTGCCGGAATAATTTGGGATATACCTTTTCAACGCGTTTAAAAGTTCAATATTTTCAAGGATCGGTCCCAATTGGAGTAAAGAAAAAGTAAACAGGCTGGTTGTTTGGATGGGGATGACGTGGCAGGGCCGAAAATTGTGAAAAACTAGTTCTTCATTTATTGAAATTAATTAGTAGAAATCCTGGTTCAGGGGACTATGCTATGAGCTCAGGGGCACATGCCTTTTTATCACCCTTCTCCAGAATCCACCAATATAATAAGCAATTTATTTAACCCGGGGTGCCTAGGCATCACAAGCCTTTTTAGCGATGACGGCTCATTCCTCGTTAGCTCCATTTTAAAAGGGGAGTTTGCTCTGTGTCCTTATTCCCCATCTATTCAAGACCAGCTTGGGAGCCCCCTAATATGGATCAGAGTCCTACAGAGCAGCTGCCCATCATTCCCCCAGATGTGCCCCCTGGGATTAGACTAGCCCCGTGACCCCCGAGGTGATGGGAGTTGGCCTTGTGTTCTTATTCTCTGTCTATTCAAGACCAGCTCAGGGTGCCCCTGGTGTGGATCGGATCAGAGCCCCTCAGAGCAGCTCATGCTCGGCCCAGGACTAGACTAGCTCAGTGGCCCCGAAGATGGGGGGGATCATCAGACTAGCTCAATGGGCCGCAGATAGGCTCATAGGGCCTTGCACCATATTAGCTCAGGGAGCACCAGATCGATCAGCTCGGGGCCCAGTTAAGCTCCTAGTCCCCAGACCAGAGCAGGGGTCTAGATCAGCTCAGGGAGCACCATATCAGCTCAGAAAGATTGCAAGGGATCAGCTCAGTGGTCCCAGATTAGCTCGGGGCACAGATCAACTTGGAGGCACTATATCAAGCCAGGAGGCATTTAATCAGCCTAGGAGCCCCATACCAGCTCAGAGGCCTTCATCAGCCTCAGTGGGCACAACTCAGCTCAAGGCCCCAGAGCTGCTGAGGAAATTACTTAATCAACTCAGGAGGCCCAGATCAGCTTGAAAGGCACCAGATTGGCTCAGGGGGCACCAAACTAGCTCTGGGGGCACTAGACGAGCTCAGAGGGCATGAGATGGACTCAGTAGAGAACATGTTGGCTCAGGAGGCACCAGATCGACTCAGGGGCATTAGTTTAGCTCAGGGGAAACATATCTGCTCAGGGAGAAACAGATTGATCAGCCCGGGAGCCCAGATCAGCTCCTAGCCCCCCAGACCAAAGCAGGGGCATAGATTAGCTCAGAGAACACAAGATCAGCGCAGGGAGCACCAGACCAGCTCAGGGGCACCAGATCATCTTAGGAGACATCAATAACCAGCGTATGGGGCACCTGATCAGCTCAAGAGGCACCATATTGGCTCAGGGGAGAGTAGATTAACTCTGCGAGGCATGTGATCAGCTCAGGGGGCTCAGATCAGCTCAAGGGGCACTAAAAGAGCTAATAGGGCACCAGGCACGCTTGGAGGTATCAGACTAACTCAGAGAGCATTATCTAGGTTCAAGAGGCACAATTATTTGCTCAATGGGCACCAGATTGACTCAACGGGCACCAGATCAGCTTAGAAGGCACGTGATCAGCTCAAGTGGCCAAGACCAGCTCAGTGGGCACCAGATAAGCTTAAGGGGTACCAGACTAGCTCCGCCGGTACTATTATTGGCGACGATGAGGCATTAGCTGGTTATGTATTACGTACCAATAATTTCCGGTGTGTTTGGAAAGGCGACAGAATGCCCTAGCTGACCAAAAAAGTACTTAATTGTAAAACAATAGTTTTAATCGCTAAATGTGATCTCATTGCATCTAGGTTTGACGGCGTAGGGCAATAAATTTCGAGCGGCATAGCCAAAACGAGGTACACTGCCTAGCAATCAAAGGACACACCGGCACCGATGAAGGGGGAGGGGTAGGTGACCTCCTCGCTGCGCCCATGTCCATGATTGAAGAGTATCAGTTTTGTGGGGTTAAATTTTACCTTCAGTATGGCAAAGGGGATGGAGATTGAATTGAAAGCAAAGGACTTAAAGGGAATGTGGCACCTTTATAACGTGATTTTAACTGAGATAGCTAAGTTGTATAGCATGCCGGAAATGCCGGTACTCTCTGTATCATTTGTCTTGAAACTCATCATCAGGTCAGGTCATCATCATCATTGTTACATCATCACTAAATAATCATCCGCAGGCAGATATTTATTTGGTTCCCCAGAGGAACATTTAAAAATCGACACATTGAGCTTATTGTACATTTTTCAGAGAAATAATGGACGCTTCCATGATTTTCGGCTAAAAGTTCCTCCAATCAAATTTCGACCAAGGTGCCACATTCCCTTTAAAGGGAATGTGGCACCTTGGTTGAATCCTGGAATTCATTGTAATTTTAGGTACATTTCAGGTACATTTCATGTAGTTTTTAGCTTTTTTATTCGATAAGTTTGAGTTTCAAGACAAATTATATATAGACTACCGGGTTTTCGGGCATGCTTTACAACTTGGCTATTTCAGCTAAAATCACGTTATAAAGGTGTCACATTCGCTTTAATCACTACGAGGAAAGAAAGCAAAAACACCGATAGTGCTCCAAACAATGTGTGTATTGTTCTGTAAATATTAAGAAATATAGCACCTCCCTGTACCCGTGCATGCCCTTTATTTTTGCCTTAACGCCTTTTATTTTACCCTTACGCACAGGGGAAGTAAGCATCCGTGCTGCAGTGATGAGCCCAGGGCGGCAGATATGGACTAGGAACGGCGCAAATTAGGATGGAAGTGATAAGCTGGGGGCGATAGTGATTGGCCGGGGCGGCAAGAAGCAAGGCAAAGTCATAAGACGAGGGCAGCAGAGATGAGCCAGGGCCAATAGCTATGAACTAGGAGCGGTGCGAACCAGAGTGGAAGTGATAAGGAGAGGGCGGCAGTGAAGACTCGGGGGGCGGGAATTGTGAACTAGGGGGCGGCACAAATCAGGGCGGAAGTGATAATTTGGGACAGGGTAGCATTAATTAGCCGGGGTGGCACGCATCAAGGCAAAGAGCATTAGCCGGGGACGGGAATGGTGAGCCGTAGGTAGTAGTTATAAACTACGGTAGGCACGAATCAGGGTGGAAGAGATAAGCTGGGACAGGGGCGGCGGACTCGGGGGGGAGGGTGTGCAATTGCACACGCTGAAAAAGTTAGGGCGTGCAAAAGTATATTTTTGCTCTCCCGGCTTTGGCTTCGTCCGGGGAAGCGCCCCGGATTTGGGCGGCGCCCCCGGCCGCCCAAGAAACCATCAGAACTAAACACCGCCTACCTGAAGAGGAAGGGCCCTCTGTGCAAAATAAAAACAGTTTCAAATATGAATGGTGTCCCCTTTCATCAAAGCCATCCCATAGAGAGCAAATAGACCCAATTTATCGACTCAACGCAGGGAAATGATGTTGGCACCCCCCTCCGAGTGGGCACCCCTAGGGAGCCGAAGGTGCCCCCTGGGGATGGAGGCGCCCCCTTCCCTGAGAAGGAAGGCGCCCCCTCCCGAAAATCTTGTAAAACCACCCGAAAATGGAATCCACCGTCCCCGAGCTGGGGGCGGCAGTCATGAACCTAGGGCGGCACGAATTAGAGCGGAAGTGATAAGTCAGGGATGGCATTCATTGGCCAAGGCGATAGTGATGAGCTGGGGGCAGCATGAATCAGAGCGGCAGTAATAAAGTCAGGGTTGGCAAGGATCAGGGTGGCAGTGATAGGTGGGAGGCGTCAGTGATGAACCATGGCGGCATAAACCAGGGTGGTAGTGATGAACCGGGGGCGGCAGGATCACAGTGGTAAGACGGAGGCGGCATGAATCAAGGCAGAAATGCTGAGCCGAGGGGCGACACATGTATTGGGGGTGCTCTCATTGTGATTAGGGGTGCTCGCACACCCAAAGAGATAACAAATTTCACCCCAGGCTGACACTAAAAGAGTAAAAGCACGGCAGCAGCAGTCTACCATTTACTCGGCTCGGAGAATTCCTCCAATAGACAAACAGATAACGATTAGACGATTGTGGGCTGCTGTTAGCTTTCTGGAAGGGTGTTAACTGTGAAACAAACTGTGCGGAAACTGTGCGGACAGCAGGGCCTCAGTTTGACCGGTTTTGGGGGCCATGGTCGGACTGGTCTTTTCGGCAGTGATAAACCAGGGGCGGCAGTGATCAGCCGGGGGTGGCAGTGAAGATTCGAGGGAGGAAGTGTCTCACCAGAGGCCGCTCATACATGGTTGAATAAAATACAGGGACAGCATTGATCAGCCAGGGGCGGCGTGAATCAAGGCAGCAATGATTAATCTAGGCGGCAGTTATAAACCAGGGGAGACAGCGATCAGCCAGGGGGTGGCAGTGATGAACCAGGGGCCGCAGCGATGAGTCGGGGCGGCGCGCATGTATGGGTCAAAATATGCCAGGGACAGCGATGAGCCAGAGACAGCATGAATTAGGGCGGCAGTGATAAGCCAGGGGCGGCAGTGATCAGCCGTGAGACGGTCCATAATCATATTTGAGGTTTTAGAGCGCGCCGACATCTACTGTCATACGGCGCCCATAACACTAATAAAATACGCAAATAGGATATTTCCGCACGAATTTTAACAAGTCAGGTGGTAAAACAGGTCAGGTTGTAAAAGTTGTAACAAAAGATTATATAAAATACATAAAAGATGAAATGAAATACAAATACTGAAAAATGACACAGACAATTTCACACGGTATACTAAAGTCAGAGACTATAGGTATCATGAAACTAGACGTTATGTAAAACCTGAAAGACAACTAGGATGAATATATGACATTAAAATTAACGCTTCTCAGATATAACATGATGTTAGTGATATCCACAGAAGGATGCTCCCCCAGCACGTTCACCGCCCAGATATCCCCAGGATGCTCACTGCCCCGGGAGCAGTGGCGAATCTAGCCGGTCGGTTTGGAAGAGGCAAACCAAAGTAAAAAGTCGAGAAGCAAAAAAAAGTCACGCCGTGAAAGCTGTGCTACAATATCACTTACTGGTAGGGTTTTGGGTATTTGAGGCGAAAAGCAAAAACAAAAACGTCACGGGAAGAAAAATATGGGCTCGAGATACTTTTTCCAGTCGAAGGTCCAATATTTACACTGAAGTTCACTGGTTCTATTTGAAGTTGAGAGTTGAAGCACCAAAATCTTGCTTATAAACTAAAAAGGAGTCGGAGAAAAAAGGAGGTCGATCACTTTGGGGGAAAAACATAGTTTTGGCCCTAGCTTTTCCGTTTGGGGGAAATGCCTTTTTTGCCCCCACCCTTGGATCTGCCAATGCCTGGGAGACGGCAGTGACGAACCAGGGGCGGCAGTTATCAGCCAGGGGGCCGCAGTTATCAGTCAGGGGGCGGCAGTGATCAGCCAGGGGCGGCAGTTATCAGTCAGAGGCGGCAGTTATCAGCCAGGGGGCCGCAGTTATCAGTCAGAGGCGGTAGTTATCAACAAGGGGCGGCAGTGATCATTCAGGGGCCGCAGTTATCAACCAAGGAGCGACAGTGATCAGCATGGGGCGCCAATTAGCAGCAAAGGACAGAATTTATCAGTCAAGCGGCGGCAGCTATCATCCAGGGGTAACAGTTATCAGCCTGGGGGTGACACTTATCAATCCGCCGGGGGCGGCAGTGATTAGCCAGGGGCGGCAGTTATCAGCCAAGGGCCGGCAGTTTTCAGTCAGGGGGCGGCAGTGATCAGCCGGGGGCGGCAGTGATTAGCCAAGGACGGAAGTTATCAGGCAGGGGGCGGTAGTGATCTGCCAGGGGGCGGTAGTTATCAGCCAAGAGCCGACAGTTTTCAGTCATGGGGCGGCAATGATCAGCCAAGGGGTGGTAGTGGTCAGCCAGGGGAGGCAGTTAGCAGCCAAGGGGCGGAAATAATCAGCCAGGGCGCGGCAGTAGTCAGCCAGGGGCGGCAGTTAGCATCCAGGGGCGGCAGTTGTCAGTCAAGGGGTGGCAGTGATCAGCCAGGGGGGGCAGTTATCAGACAAGAGCCGGCAGTTTTCAGTTAGGGGGCGCCAGTGATCAGCCAGGGGGCGGTAGTGATCAGTCAGGGGGCGGCAGTTATCAGTCAGTGGGCGGCAGTGGTCTGCCAGGGGGCGGCATTGATCTGCCAGGGGGTGGAAGTTATCTGCCAGGGGCGGCAGTCATCCGCCAGGGGCGGCAGTTAGCAGTCAAGGGGCGGAAGTTATCAGTCAGGGGGCGGTAATGACCAGCAAGGGGCGGCAGTGATCAGCCAGGGGCGGCAGTGGTGAACGAGGGGCGGCAGTGATCAGCCGGGTGCGGCAAAGATGATTCGGTGGGCGACAGTGACTTACCAGGAGGGGCAAGTATATGGGTGTTAAGATAAGCCGGGGCGTTTAGCCAGGGGCGGCAGTGATAAGCCAGGGTGTCAGTGATCAGCCAGCTGATCAGTGAGGAACAAAAGGCGGCAGTAGCCATCCGGAGGGGGCGGCAGTGATTAATTGCTGGCGACAGTGATCGGGCGGGGGCGGCAGTGATGTGTCGTCATAAATCAGGGGGCAGTGCTAAGTCAGGTGGCATTGATTAGCTAGAGGCGGAACCAATCAGAGTGGAAGTAATGAATCCGGGACGGGAAAAACTTGTGAGGGGCGGCACGAATCAGGGTGGCAGTGATGAGATAGGGTGACACTCTTCAGGGTAGCGGTGATAAGCCAGGGGCGGCACATGTATTGGGGGTGCTCAGCACATGATTGGGGGTGCTCGAATTAGGATTGGGAGTCGAATTGCTCAGGGCACCCCCAAAGAGATAGAATATTACACCCCTGCAACAGGTGACTGAATATTGGGCATATTCTTGGAAATGTCCATAGCCACCCATGCATAAGGGCGTTTACTTTTCTGCTAATAGCTTCCAAACCAAACAAGATACAGCCCTAGTTTATGTACCATTGCAATCCTCTCGTCAATACGAATCGAATGATATATAATATTGCTATGCCAGGTCAAATTTAAGAATGTGACCTGACCCAGGTCAACCGCCTGACCCAACTTGACCTGGTATAGTCATGATGTATATCATTTGACTTGCAGTGACTATACAAACACTTGGTGACAAAATAAAAGTTATATCTTAGTTTATTTAAAATTCATAGAGTAAAACACCAAAAAATGCTTATTTGACCTAAGGTGACCTTTTAAAGGTCACAAGTCAAAATTTTTGGAATCCACTTAAGAAATGGGCTAAGAGCAGGTCGTAACCGATGTTTGAAGTTGATTCCATCCATACTTACTGAGAAAAGTTCATTTCGTGATCATGCATTTACAATGGGGAGGTCATGCTCTGCACATGACCTTAGGTCACCAATATAAAAAAATCCCGGAACACATGTTGTAGCTCCCGGTGAGCCCAATATTTGGTATGAGTGTGAACTTGATCGATTAACCCTTCTTTTAGTTACGCGGTCCTAAGCATTTTTTGAGGTGAGGTCACTTCACCTGGCCTGGTGACCTGACCTAATATGACCTTGAGCTAAAATTTTCGGGAAAGGTGTAAAATGATGAAGGAACAGGTTGGCCAAGTTTGGCGGCGCCGCGCGCCGCCGTTTTTTTGTTCGCTTTGGAAAAACCCGAGGGGGTCTAAAAAGACCCCACCCGGGCGAAGGTTAAGAAACAATCATCGAAGCAACGTTCTACCAGTATCCAGCACAAAAGTCAATTACGGCCAGACTAATTGTATTGTATTGTATTGTATTGTATTGTATTGTATTGTATTGTATTAGCTGCGAACACTTCCACACAGGTAGTGGCTTTTCAAGCGCCGTCGCAATGAACATGAAATAATGGAAACTATGGCAGGAGACGGCAAGGATAAGGATGGATGAGGGTAGAGGAAAGTGGAATACTACCTGGAGGGGTCGCTGCTGCCCAAGGCGCATGCGCTCGCTACCTCCAGGTAGTTTAAGGATGAGGAGGAGAATAGGATAAGGATTTCCGGCTACTACACACACATACACATAGGCACACACATGAACTTAAAAAAACTGAAGAAGATGAAGGCGAAATAGGCGATGCTCGGCTTCGTGTTTGTTCCATTCTTGAACGGATGGCCCAAAATAAGTGACTTCGTTGTTCTTGTATGATCTTGTCTTCGAGAATGGTATGCATTCTCGAAGACAAGATCTTATGGTATGACTTTAACTTATGGACTTATCTTATGGACAAGACTTTAACCCTCGCCCCACCGGGAAGGCCATCGATAGCCCCCTAAGGTTTTTCCGGGATAGCAGAAAAACGACGAGGCGCAGCACCGCGGTTGAGGGCTCTACCTCTCACTGCATCATTTTCCCATCATTCCTGAAATTTTTGTCCCCGGGTCACCCAAGGTCAGGTCACCAGACGAGGTCAACCAAGGTCACCTCACTTCACCTTTAGAGCTCTGTAAGAGCTACATTTCAAAATCGATCGATTTGAAACTTCCTACACTTCATGACCCGTCCAGGGTCTACAAGGTGTATATCCGGGATTTTTCGATTTCGTGCCCTGAGGTCAGGTCACGAGGTGACCTCTCCCATTGGAAAAGCATGGGGAAAAGCTGTTTCATGATATAAAAGCCACAAAAATGATTGCAAATACTCAGACTGCTCAGAACAACGTTTTTGGACACCCTTTCACAGATCCCAGGGGTCATATTTGCCCTTTGACTTTTCCAAGGTCATCCAAGGTCACCAGAGGTCAAAAACAGTATTTTGACAATAACTTTTGACCTAATTGAGCTAGAGCGGTGCAACAAACACCATCGTGTTTGTCTTGTCACTAGCTTTCATTTGATATAAAGGCAAAGTCACTTTTTGACCTTTCGTGACCTCAGGTCATGTTAGGTCACGAGGTGACCTCTGGCGGTCAAATTACTGGCGGGAGGTCTTTACGTTCCACATAGCGGAAAAAGTGCTGGCAATTTTCTATCAAATGTACTTTACCAGGCCTCAATAGCTCTAATGACATAAGAGTTATGCCTAGTTTGCTTAATCATTGCATATTTGAGTGAAAATAGCCGATCTTGACCTAATTTGACCTCTGGAGGTCAAACCATTGACCTGAGCACTAAAACATGCGAAGTAATTTCTTACTGAATTCACGCGAGCTTTCTATTGCACTTTGCAGATTTGCGCTAACGCCCATATTTTCGGAGTTAGAGGGGGGCCATCGATGGCCCCCGGTGGGGCGAAGGTGGCGCCGGACCCCGGTGGGGCGCGGGTTAACTTATGGTATGCATCGGCCTCGGTTTATTTGCTGTTGGCTTCAAATAAAAAATACCCCCGGCTAACACGAATTCCCAAACCTATGTTTTATTCTAATTGTATTCTTTGATCGCTACCTTGGTACTGAGCGCATATTCACCGACAATTTATGCTGGTCACTTAATGCAAATAGCGTGGAAAATTCAATGCCATGCATACCCAAACTTGGTTTCCGTGTTACAGACCAGGACTTTGCATATATGCAGGTCTAGATCTAGATGTAAATTCCACACGCAGTAGCCTGTGTTTAATTTTCTATTCGGACGCAGTGTTCAAATACGTCACTGTGCAACTGCTTTCAACCTCTAAGCAGATCTATGAATACATCTACGATAAAACGTCTTCCTAAATAGCTCAGAATGCAGGGTTCTGCACATTTAACACAAGCACATAAGGCAGGACGAGCCCATATCGGATGTTACTGCGGCGATAGCAACGCTGTCTCCCTCGTCACTTTGGCAACACTTTGGTGGTCTGCTTTGCCCGTTTGCACGCGTGGCAACACACCACTTGCCAGGCGAACATGGCGATGAAGTCGACCATAAACTCCAGCACCTCCACGATGGTGACGAGCGACAAGCCGACGAATAGGCCGAACGACCCTCCAATGTTCGAAATCATCGAAAACCACTGCCGACAAAGGAAACGTTTTCAACTACTCAATACACGTGTACCTTAAAACGGGCATATTAGAGACTAAATGTCATATACAATTTTCAAAAGCCCACCCTGGCGAAGAACGCAGTGGATCTGTTGCGCCCCGTTCTGTTGGTACCTTCGTGGAATTAGACCTGTGCTATCAGTCACTAGCACGCGCATTGACGGGGGTCTGAGCCACCTTCGCATTGACGGGGGGCGGGTACCCGCCCCCCTAATATCTCGAGAACCGCGCCAGGTAGCAAAAAAGTTAAACGGCGTTGGATAGCACATCCAATTCTCCATCGAAAATATTTGAAACATTTTATTGTCAGGTCACATTTAAGGTCACTAGAGGTCAAAACATACCATCATAGGGATAACATGCAAATGAAGTTTTTCGGCCATTACGTCTGAACAAGTAAAGGTAGAGCAAAACGATTTAAACTATATGAATCCTTGCAGGCAGCCGAATCGAATGATATATAATATGACCTTACTAGGTCAAATCAAGGATTTGACATGACCTGAGGTCAGGTCAAGGTCAAATTCGGAAAAATGTATATCATTAGAAATGCAATGCTGAGTTAAATCTAATGAAGTTAAAATAAACGCTCTATCTCTATTCGTAACTAAGTTATTCAGTTAAAACCATTTTTCCTATGCATTTCCAATAGAGAGGTCATAGCTCGTACCTGACCTTAGGTCATCGATATCAAAAATACCGGATATATTTTAGAGAACTTGGTAGGGCCATTATGTGATATGAGTTTCAATCGAATAAGTTTACCCTGTTCCGACTTATGCTATCTTAAACGTTTTTAGGTCAGGTCACTTGACCTGTACTGGTGACCTGACCTGAGATGAACTAACCTTAAAAATTTGAAAAAAAGTTGTCAAAATGATGAGGGAAAATGTAAACCAAGTACGACGGCGCTACGCACCGCCGTTTTTATGGCATCTCCGAAAAACCCGAGGGAGGCGGGTACCCGCCCCCCGTCAATGCGCGTGCTAGAGGACACTGAAAACCATAGCATCATATTTGATTTTCTAGCAACTCATCTATTACGAAAGAGCACCTCACAAGCGATATTATTTTGCAGTGCATGATTGTGTACTTTTAGGCGCCGCCTCTTTAAGGATCTGTTGCTAAGCCCTCTCAAGCCCTCCCCCTATAGATCCAGTGAATGGCATCAAATGCGTAGCCTTTGGAGTAGGGAAGTGCTGGCTAGATAGGGTGGATACCATCTCTAAATCCATGCCGATCCATCGCAAAAGCACAAGTGGGTATTGGGAAATATAAGAATGCAAAATATTTTAGTCCACTATGCAATCTTTTGTGCCATCTCTGGTATATTTGGCTTTTGCACCTGAAATACGTGAAACAATGTTTTAACAACTTGAATATAAATTGTGGGCTAGAATATGTTACATCCGCATTCATTGAACCAAAACTTTGTTCCATTTATCAGCTCAAGTTTCCTTATAACATTTAACACGCACCCCGCTGGGGGAATTCCCCCTCCTGGTCGTTCCCAGATAACGCAAAAACGAAGAGGCGCATAACAACGAAACTTACAGTACCTTATCCCTGATCAATTTCACGCATCCGACCAAATTTTTTAGGTCAGCTTATGTCAGGTCAAGGAGCTACTCAAGGTCAAGTGACCCGACCTCAAAACCCGAAATCACGAGTTTGAAGCAGTGCCTAGGGAACATCTGTTTACCGATCAGTTTCAAACTTTCATCATATGATAAGGTCATTAGGGTCTACAAATCTGCTATCTTGGAATTTTGATACTGTTGGCCTAAGGTGGGGTCAGTTTTTTGTTCACCACACTATAAGTAAATGTTGAAAAATAGAAAGGGCTCGTTTTCAGTAAAAAACTGGATATATAAAGCTAAAAATTCTCAAACCGTGTATTCTTGCCACAATCTTGACCTTAAGTTGAGTTTTTGACCATCTGACCTCTCAAAGGTCATGTCAGGTCACAGGAACATACAGTGATTGATTTGCCAATAACTTCTCACTAAATTGCGATAAAGGTCCCATTTTGCTTGGATTGTGCTTACATTGTCACGGGGAGTCGATTGATATTAAACATTACTATACCAGGTCACCATGTGACCTTGACCTAGCTTGATGTGAGGTCATTGTCACGATTTGACCTAGCAAGGTCATATTATACATCACTCGATTTTCCACGATGAGAGGAATCTAATGGTCCATAAATATTTGCTCTAGCTCTACTGAGTGAAAATCTAGAGGGGTAAACGTACACCACCCTGTTGTAAGCCTATGGAACATTATTTGACCTTTGGTGAGCTCAATATTGACCTGACATGAAGATACTTCGGATAATTTTTCTTTGTCACGTTAAGAGCTTTCGAACACTTTCCTTAATTTTCTTTTAGTTGTCCTGGAAAATGATACGGGGGGGCAAAAATCGCCCCTGGCGTGTCATGCCAGGGACCCCAGCGGGGCACGTAACCGAGCTCTTGAAGTAACATTGTCTGTTCGCAAACTTGATTTTGGACCTGTATGCATGCATTATGGAAACACCAATACAATGATCTTCCACTTAAAGGGAATGTGGCACCTTCACAACGTGATTTTAACTGAGATAGCCAAGTTGTAAAGCAGGTCGGAAAACCCGGTACTCCATATTTCATTTCTCTTGGAACTCGTTATTTCCGTAAAAAAAAGCTAAAAACTACCTGACAACAGCCCCTCTCAGCCCCCGTCGCCGGCGGCCATTGTTGTGAGCTACTGGTGTGACGACATATGCTGACGTCACGATGAGCATCAGCCAATCGAAACCCTTGAAGCGTTTCAAGTATGGTAGTGGTTTCCAGATCGTGACATCATCCACAGGCTGATATTTATTTATTTTTTTCTAGAGGAGTATTTTTAAAAACCAAATATTGAGCTTATTGTACATTTTTCAGAGAAAATCATGAGTGGTTTCATCATTTTTGACTAAAAGTACGCCTAATTACACTAAATTCCAGGATTCGACCAAGGTGCCACATTCCCTTTAACACCTGCATTGGAGAGGGGTCTGGCACTAACGCGCACTGGAGGGGGTCTGGTAGGCCCCCTAAAGATCTCGGAAACTGAGAGGCATAGAAAAGCGCCAGTTAGTGGGTGGGTGGGAGCCTTACTGGTATATGCCATACCCAATTTTGGCTTAGGTTAATATCTTAAAGGTCAAACAAGGTCAGAAAGGTCAAATATTGGCCATGCTGGGGACTTTGGACATTGGGAAATACCGTGATTATGCGGGGAAAGCCGGAAATAAGCTAAAGGTGGACCAGGGTCATAGTGGAAGGGTCACAAATAATCTTCGCTACAATTTTGGGGTCAAGGTCATTCAAGGGCATTGACCTATGAGGTCACAATATTGAATACTACCTATAATGTATACTATGACTAGCACTATAGCAGTTTTTTGGAAACATATGAATTTGACCTTTACCCATGACCATTGACCTCGAACTTTGACCTTGAACTTTACAGTGAGTTACCCTTACTATGACGTCATAACATATTTGTCAGATCAGGTAACGCCATTTAACCGGAAGCACTGGGTCAATGACATTGAAATTGGTTATATGAGCTTGACCTGTGAACTTTGACCTTGACATTGATTTTTATGTGAGGTGCCCTTGACAAATCAAGTCCCGGTGATATGGAATTATGACGTCATCATTCAGTCTCCAATCCAAGCCAACTGGTCCGACCGCGCAATTGTGGCGATCTCAAAATGCAGGTCTGACTTTGAAAGCCTATGGGCAAATATTTTTGAACCGATTTTGAAAATGCTTGCACCAATCGACGCGACATTAAATTATATTAACACGCACATTGACAGAGGTCTGAGCCACTTTCGCTTTGACGGGGGGGCGGGTATCCGCCACCTACCCACCCCCCTAAGATCTCGAGAACCACGCTAGATGGCGAAAACGGTGTTGGGTAGCCCATCCACGTCTTTATCAAAAATATTTTAAAATTTTTTTGTAAAAAAATTCAGGTCTCAGAGGTCACATTTAAGGTCACTAGAGGTCAAGACATACCGTCATAGGAATACAATGTAAATGAAGGTTTTCGGTCATTACATCTGAACAAGTAATGATCAAACAAAAACAATATAAACCATTGGAATCCTCGCAGAAAGCCGATCGAATTATATATAATGTGACCTTGCTAAGGTCAAACCAGGTCAAATATGTGATTTGACCTGACCTGAGGTCAGGTCAAGGGGGCTCGGTAGTGGAGTGGTCAGTGTAGCTGGCTTCCACGCAGTGGACCCGGGTTCAAGGTCCAGCAGCAGCCCTGAACAAGGAGCAAGCTGGCTCCCGAGAAACCCTTCCAACAGGGAAAGGGTTGGTGACGCCATATGACCCTGACATTTGGTGCGTTGATATGCTCCAATCATAATTAATTCAAGGTCAAGTCAAGTCAAGGTCAAATTAGGTCAAAATGTATATCCTTAGAACTACAAAGAGAGGACATGGCTCATGGCCGAGGTGACGTCATAACGCTATATAATCGGGATGATTTGTCAAGTTCATCACACATGAAGGTCAAGGCCAAAGGTTACAGGTCAAGGTCATATTAGCACTTTGAAGGTCATTGACCCCAGTGCTTCCGGTCAAATGGCGTTACCCGGTCTGACGTATATTATGCTATGGCGTCATAGTTAAGGTACCTCAATGTAAAGTTCAAAGTCAAAGGCCATTGGTAAAGGTCAATCCTCATTTCTCGCCAAACAGTTACTATAGTGCTAGTCCCAGTATACGTCATAGGTAGTATACCATATTGTGGCCTCATAGGTCGATGACCTTGAATGACCTTGACCTCAAAATTGTAGAAAATATTATTTGTGACCTTCCCTCTATGACCCTGGTCCGCCTCTAGCTAATTTCTGTCGTATTGCCGTATGATCACGGCATTTCCCGTTAAGTCCCCAGCATGGCCAATATTTGACCTATACGACCTCGTTTCACCCTGAAGATATTGACCTAAACTAATAAATACTGGCCATGATTTAGATATTTATAGCCTCCACCCGCCTCCCAGACGGCGTTTTTATACGCCTCTTAGTTGCCGAGATCTTGGGGGGCCGACCAGACCCCTCTCCAGTGCGGGTGTTAATAACCCGATGACATTAAATTTTGCATTTATGGCTTTGGCAGGCTAGGTAGATTAATTTTAAAGTAACTAGAACTGCAGAATTTTACGAATGTATGCACCGGTGGAAATATCCAGCGCTTCGAGTTTCACATGCTAGATAAGATATCTAGATAAGAGACAAAACGGCCAGAGCATCAATTTGTATAATCCGTTCTTCGATAATATCCTCATTACGGGCTGTTGAGCTCCGTATGAGTTTAACACGCGCATTGACGGGGGGTGGGTACCCGCCCCCTTGGGTTTTTCGGAGATAGGATAAAAACGGCGGCGCTAGCGCCGCCGTACTTGGCATACCTTTTGCCTCATCCTTTTTACAGCTTTTATCAAAATTTTAAGGTTAGGTCATCTCAGGTCAGGTCACCAGTACAGGTCACGTGACCTGACCTCAAAACAAGTTTAAGATAGCATAAGTCGTAACAGGGTAAATTTATCCGTTTGAAACTCATATCACATAATGGTCCCACCGAGTACTCTACAATATGTTCCGGTATTTTTGATATCGATGACTTAAGGTCAGGTACGATCAAGTAAAGTAAGTAAAGTAAAGTAAATAGCAGCCTCTCCATTGGAAATACATGGAAAAATGGTTTTAACTGAATAACTTAACAATGGATAGAGATAGAAAGCTTATTTTAACTGCATTAGATTTGCCTCGTCATTGCAGTTCTAATGATATGCATTATGCCCATTTTGATCTTGACCTGACCTCAGGTCAGGTCAAATCATATATCATTTGATTTGGTTTACTGCGAGGATTCATATAGTTTAAATCGTTTTGCTATATCTTTAGTTGTTCAGATGAAATTACCGAAAAACTTTATTTACATGTCATCCCTATTACGGCATGTTTTGACCTCTAGTGACTTTAAATGTGACCTGACAAAACATGGTAAAATATTTTCGATGGAAAAGTGGATGGACCATCCAACGCCGTTTACCGTTTTTCGCCACCTAACGCGGTTCTCGAGATCTTAGGGGGCAGGTACCCGCCCCCGTCAAGGCGAAGGTGGCTCAGACCCCCGTCAATGTGCGTGTTAAGTGAAAAATGCTCATGGTTTATTTTTTCATCTTGTATTTTATGACCCGAATGTATTTTACACGCGCGAGCGCCATCCCCTCTCCACCACCAGCAAAAGAAATTCCGAGGGCCGGGACAGACCAGCGCCATCCGTGCCCTCGGCAGAGGCCCAGGACACGCCGCAGGTGACAAGGTCGAAAAGAGTCGGCCCACCTCTGCTGTGTCACCAGTGAACGCATCCTGAAACCCGCTGAACGCACCACATCACAAAGGTGGTGGTGGTCCTAGCCCCTAATCATACTTATGGAGTTTATTTACCAGTGGAAGATACATACAAGCTGAAAGGGTTCGCTGCCAACTTCATGGTATTCGCTTGAGGCTGCCATGAAATGCTTAAATGTTTTCCTCATGGTAATCTGCAGGAATGAAAATGTCAGAAAATTGTTCAGCCTCGCCAAGTCCGTGATTTGCGCTGCTGGCGGGACTGCTAAAGGAGTAACCTTCACCTTAGCCTCCACCCCAGCCACCTGTCTCTGACACCTGCCTAGTGCATAGGCAATGCGGTCTGTCGTACCTCCAGATAATTTGGCGATGAGGGCGGGCTGGAGGGGATAAGAATGATACGTTTAAATGTTTACATGTGCTTCGTGTGGGTATGTTCCTATGAAGCATGTAATGAATAGAGGGAGATGCTGAAATTATCGATGAAATTGGTGGCCCAGTGGCTGCATTGCCTGCCTCCAAATTTATACGGTATGTATTAGTGTGGGTTCAATCCTTACAGCTGGACGCTGCCTTCCGTTTGCCACTTGGGCCGGCGAAGAGGATCCTTAAACAACAATGTCAATATTCCCTGTCATTGGGAAAATGTGTCTGTTGGCAGCACTCTCCCTCCAAAAATCGAAGCATGTAAGTTGTGCAGCATTCAAGGTAGTGCTAGTGGCCTTCCGCTGCAAAGTGTTGTTCCTGTAGACATTTTTTATTGTAGCAGACACATTAGAATGCAACTGCCCCGCACTGCAACTCAGTTAGGGATGATACCTCATTTATGCGATGTAAAACCCTGGCTGAACAGGATAGTATATATTTTGGAACCACCAGCACACTATTATACAACAAGACGTTTACCATGCATGAGCTGGCGGCAGCCATTCGTGGGCTCCACCCTGTGGCCGAGGGACCGGGTTTAATACACAATGATATGTTTAAGGCACTATCGCAAAGCACACTTAGGGCACTGCCGGCTTCATTCAATGTGATGTGGGAGTCCGATGAATTTCTACTGACGTGGCGGGAGTCTATAGTGATACCAATTCTAAAACCGGGTAAATCTTGATTGAACCCCTTGCTCTTTAGGCCGATCTCGTTTACATCGTGCATGTGCAAGTTTTTCGAGAAAAAAATTGTGAACGTAAGCCTCGTTTGGTATTTGGAGAGCTGAGGTATCCTCAACAGCAATCAGTGTGGATTTCGTAGAGGCCGCAGTAGGGAGAACCACTTGGTATCACATGACACATCAGTGCGAGTTACATTTAAAGAGAGGCGTCACCTGGGAGCCGTCGTTTTTGACGCTATTGCCGCCTATTATACAGCGTGGCGACATGGTATTCTTTTAACACGCGTATTGACGGGGTGGGCGGGTACCCACCCCTGGAATTTTTCGAGGCATCCATAAAAACATCGAGGCGTAGCGCTGCCGTACTTGGCATACCTTTTCCGTGATCATTTTTACAACTTCTATCAAATTTTTAAGGTTAGGCCATGCCAGGTCAGGTCACCAGTACGGGTCAAGTGACCTGACCTCAAAACAAGTTTAAGATAGCATAAGTCAGAGCAGGATAAACTTATCTAATTGAAACTTACATCACAAAATGGCCCCACCAAGTTCTCTAAGTTCCCCGGTCTCCGGTTTTTTCGATATCTATGACCTAAGGTCAGGTACGAGCCATGACCTCTCCATTGGAAACATATGGGGAAAATGGTTTTAAGTGAATAAATCATTAATGGATGGCCATAGAGCCTTTATTGTAACTTCATTAGATTTTCCATGTCCTTGCTGTTCTAATTATATGCATTTTACCTAGTTTGGCCAAGCAATATCATATTATATACCATTCGATTTGGCTTGCTGCGAGAATTCGAAGGGTTCAAATGGTTTTGCTCTATCCTTACTTGTTCAGATATAATGAACGAAAACCTTCATTTACATGTTATCCCTATGACGGCGTGTAGTGAGCTCTAGTGACCTTAAATGTGACCTGACAAAAATGGTTCAAATATTTTGGATAGAGAAAAATATGGGGTACTCAACAACGTTTACTATTTTCCCTATCTAGCGTGGTTCTCGAGATCCTAGAGGGGCGGGTAAACCCGTCAAAGCGAAGGTGGCTCAGACCCCCGTCAATGCGTGTGTTAAACACGTGCTCGTTTCTTTTTAATAACTGATTGAAAGCTTACCTGTGCTTGTCTGTAGCCCAACTTTGAATGTTTTTTTCCTTTAACCGATTCAGCTTTTTATTGGACCAAGGGCTTGTTAGATCCAAATATATTTCATATGATTATATGCATATATGCTAATGGAGCAAAACGCACATGTTCCATTTCACCACAAGAACAAGCCCTAGAATAACGTACTATTCCCCTTTCGGAAACGATAGATGACTTCCTTTCAGCGCCTGGTATTCTTTCTGGTATCAATTCAACTGAACACAATGTAATAATCAGCCCTTTATTGCATTAGGACTCACCAGCAGCGAAATGAAGCACCTTTAAGTATTTACGACTTTGATTATCGTCCTAATACCCGATTCATTGAATCAGCTGAACTAGTTCCTCCTCAATGCGCGGACACTCACCGTATAAATGGGGGACTCAGCGACTACGGAGGTGGAAAGCGTATCCATGTAAATGTGAAGAGTAATCGGTTTCTCCGGCATGCTGAAAAATATGATAGGAGTTATTAAACATGCTGTCGGACTGTACCAACTGATGTAAGCTGAACCACTAACGGTTTATTTCATATGGGCTAAACACATGAGGTATCATGGAGGCCTATCAACATAATGTTTACCTTAGTTGTACTGACCGCAAAGGAAAACAACTAAGAGCATGATTGTAATGTAATGTGTGATTTTGTTTTTCTCTTCGGATCCGATGCGAAAAATTATGCACAGTAGTTTATTATACATTCGGGGAGCAACGATAGTTCTGATGTGACCTGCATCTGATCTCCTGCCAGTTGCATTGCCGAAATACTGGAGAACGGCTGCTTAAGAACATGGATTCAGGACTGCCCTCAATTGCTCCAGATGGGGTTCACGGACATAGGCCGATTTGAATTTTTACAACGTTAACAATTCATACTCTTTTCATCTCATCATCTCAGATCAAGTCTGATGTTAATTTCTACATATGCATGACTTGGCAAGGCATATCCTGCATTTCACTTGATGAAAGAAATCGGAAAATACGTGAATATATTCGGAACGGCGCGAGAGGAATTCTTAAACTATTTTATTACACTCTTGCTTCTAGGCTCTGCTGTTTTGCAGCAAATCCCCAAGACTGGAATTTTGCATAGCTTGACACCATCAAATAGGCCATGGAGGCTGACCTCGTGACCTAGGGTGATCAAAATGGGGACCCTTCAATTTCTCTTAACATGCCCAACCTGCTTGGTTCTAGTTGGGTCATTCCACGACAAATCGACAAATCTATGGGTTGAAATAACAACCTCATATCTCAGATTGTCATGTAAATTTGGGACTAGGGTTCTCAGTAGTGCTGAAAGCGACTGTTTTATGTTTATCCTCGTCCGAATAACAGTTTCAGAATTATATCCTTGGGCAATCCAGCATCGGACGCGTGCATCGGAATTTTCGTTTGAGTTTTTAGCCATTTGAATTGAAGGTATTTCCAGAACAAGTTACATGAAAATAATTTCAAAAGTCTGAGCAATACAAATACGTAAGTTTAATTATATTCATTGGCAGGAATATGTATAAAATACAATTCCAAACTTTTGCAAAGATACGCATACATACAGGGTGACCCAAAAAAAGCGGGCCCCAACGTTTGAAAGGCCATCACGTCAATGCTTTGCGTCGGATTTTAATGAAACTTTGGGAATAAATACGCTTTTGTGTGTTAAGTCAGATACCAAAATATCATAGTAATTGAACTAAAACTCTCTATTCCATATCAAATACTCTAGACATCCTATTTTCTTCATCTGTTCATTTTTGTGCATTGTACTTACAAAGTTTAAACGCTCCGCAAATTGAATATAAAAATGGCAGGACTTTTTCGATAAGCATGCAGCCTAAGAGAACCTCAGTGCAGATAATGAAACCAATCCAAGTCACTTGGGATGACCAGGGAAGTGGATAGTCGAGCTTGAAGAGAACTTCAGGGGTTGAGGGCCACCTTGCCCGAGGAATCTGGTGCGCGGGGTAAAACAGTCCCTCTTTACATCCCCTGAAAACCCATTAAATATTTTATTTTCGGGCTGCAAAAAGGACTGTGTGTAACCAAAAAGTCCAGGATCACTCCTGTACTAAAGAAATGCAGCACTGGGAAATATCCAGGACACTACACCGACCACTAATCATGACTTTTCGTAGATTTTTGAGAATGCACGGATACAGAAAATAGGATGTCTAGAACACGTATTATGGAACAAAATGTTTATATCCTATTATTTTGATATTTTTATATCTTACTCAACACACAAAAACGCATTTATGCTCAAAGTTTTGTTTAAATCCGACGTAAAATATTGACGCCATGGCTATATGAATGTCGGGGCCCGTTTTTTGTGTCACCCTGTACTTCCTATATTTGTATTGACTTCAAAATACCTTCATGTGAAAGAGCATTGCTTAAACTACGTGAAACGCCAATAAAAAGAATGGAGTCTTCACAGCGAAATGAGAACCGAGCACAAAAGACCAAGCCCAACACCGTCGCCGGCCACTCAGCCAGCAGTCGGCACGCCGCATAAACGCGTCCGGTTGGTAGTGGTGTGACGGGGAGGGGAGAACTGAGCAAGACTGCACTTCGGTGACAGTGAGAATGAACTTGATGTGGTGTGGAGGTTACTATTGCTAACAGAAAAATTTGACCCGTACCAAAAAAAACTGAATGTATTACCGGAACATTCGTAACAGTTCCGACACTCTGGTGCATTTGCTAGAAAATGTAGCGGCAGGATAATGCGTCAGAAGCCGATTATTACTGCTGTATTACGTTTGTTTAAGATAGTTTACTTTTTTCTACCCATACGCTAATTTTTTTTAATATTTCTCAGTTCCATTTGTATTTGAAAGCACACATCACAGACAAAAAGCCACACAACGTCCACGCCAACAACCGTTTTTCCAACATATAAGATTAATACATGCTACTCTATTTAAGATCTGACCCACGGATCGGAGGAACGACTCCATCACATGGCACCATTGAACTTCACATATTCAATGTGGAACCCGAGCCTTCTGTCCCTCATCATTCGAGAGCTCGTGGACCATAATGGTCTTCGAATTAACTGGTACGAACTTGTGAATCTGCAATGCTCCTTTTCTCGTGATAGCCTTATCGAAGCGTTTTCCGAGCTCAGTAGCTAATTTGAGTACTTTTTTGTCTTTGCACATAAAGTTCAAGGATGCCAATAACTTTCCTCTTCTTATAGTCTGTTAGCCATTACGATACAAAAGGTAAGTTTCCATTGTATTCTTATGGAAACATGCCTTGGCCTCTCGAGACCCCAAAAAAATGACCCGAGCGAAAAGTTGTATAAGTATTCCCGGTAGCGATCGAGGCAAGCCATGAAACACTGCTTTCCGTTTTCCCTTCCAAGCATGGTTGCTGAGATCATAGGGGGATTTTTACCTCCATTCCAGTAAAGGTGGTCAGGGGCCTCATACCAGCTCGAGTTAACAAGCTCACTAGAGGGGAGCCTTGGAGGCCCCCACCTACTTTTTCTACATGGCCGAAGAACCCTCTGTGACCATAAAACACGCTATTTAGCTACTTTTGGAATATTCAGTGGCACGTCGATCGATCAAATAAACTTGAAAATCGGCCCCAATTTGGTAATTGTAAACTTTCAAATGCAATCCCTTTCGATCGCCGCAATTGCGTGGTTGCACCAGTTCACGTACATCAAAGACCGACGGGCAACGTTATAGCGCCATATAAAACGAGATTATATGTCAAGTTCACCCCACATGAAGGTCAAGGTCATACCAGCATTCTCAAAGTCATTGGTCCGCTGCTTCCGGTCGCATGGCGTTACCCGGTATGACGCATATTATGCTACGACGTCATAGTTAAGATAACTCAATGTAAAGGTCAAGGTCATAAGTCAAAGTAAAATGTCAATCCTCATTTCCCGTCCAACGGTTGCTATGGTGCTAGTCATGGTGTAATTATAGGGATTATGTCATATTGTGACGTCATAGGTCAATGACCTTGAATGAGCTTAACCCCAAATGTAATCTTTACGTTTTTTTGGGACGTTCTCACAATGACCTTGGTCTGTTTTTTAGTATATTCTGGACTTTTTGCGCTTAATCATGGTATTTCCAGATGAATCCCCAGCACGGCTAATACTTGAACTTTATGACCTCATTTGATCTTGAGGATACTGATCTAAGTTAATTCAAATTCGTCATAATAAATATTTCAATAGTTCCCACCCAGTCCCAACCGGAGTTTTTCTAAGCCTCTTAGTTTCCGAGAGCTCAGGGAGCCTACCAGTCCCCTCTCCAGTGCGCGTGTCAGACCCCTCTCCAGTCCGGGTGTTAAGGAACGGGAAATTGATTACAATGTATTATTTTAAATAATAATTTAAAAATAATCAACACCCCAGCACACCAGAAGACAATATGGGACTACTCCAAGCTCGATCATCTCAGACTGAGGCAACAACTGATGACAACTAACTGGGACGACATTCTTGACAACGACATAGACAACGCCACCGCTGAATTCACATTAACTTTATGTCACGCTGTTGAAAATTGTATCCCTAGAAAACAAGTATCATCTCGCCCAGCCAACAAGCCATGGGTGACAGGAGAAGTGAGGAGACTTATGAGAAAACGGGACAGGCTATTCAAAATTGCAAAAACAAAACAAGCAAAACTGGGTGCGGGCGAAAACAACTGAAGTGATTGGAACAAATGGCGACGATTTAGGAACGAAGTAACAAGCAAAATAAGATACCTCAAAGGCAAAAAACTGTCAAAAGATGCTGAAATACTTTTGGAAAAAGAGACAAGAACCCCACAAATACCATCAAATACTCAAGAATATGACCGGCAGCTCTAAAACTCATGGAATCCTACTTCTCCTAGACAGCAACGGTGACCTTGTCACCAGCGATCTAGCTAAAGCCGAACTATTCAATGGGTACTTTGCGGCCCAAACACAACTTCCAAACAGCGAGCAACACCGAATTCCTAACATTAACAACCAAAACGTACCACCGTTTACCATAACGAGAATAACAGATAGGAAAGTCTTAAAAATCATAAATGGGCTAAATCAAAACAAGTCGACGGGACCAGACGGAATTCCAGTTGAATTAATCAAGCTTGTCGCTCTTATTATTGCGGAACCCCTTTCCCGGCTATTTAACAAATCTATTCAAGAAAGGCGATTCCCAAAATTCGGAAAGATAGCCACAGTTAAACCAATTTTCAAGAACAAAGGTAGCTCAGCTGAGGTATCTGGTTATAGGCCCATAAGCTTATTGTGCTGTCTCTCAAAAATTTTCGAGAAAATAATATTTCGTAGGGTTTATACACATCTGACTGAGAATGACCTCCTGACGGAAAGACGGAGTGGTTACAGACCTGGACACGGAACCGATCTTCAACTGTTTTACATGACTTACAACTTGTACAAATTACTGGACAATGAATTTGACGTAACTGTGCTCTTCTTCGACATATCTCGCTACTTTGAGAAGATATGGCACAAAGAACCTCTAGAAAAATGCAGGCACGAGTTCGGACTGACTGACATTTTACCCTGGTTACACTCATACTTGACTGACAGACAACAGACAGTTCAAATCAATAATGTTAAATCTTCCCTGCTTCCATTGAACTCCGGCTGTCCACAGGGATCCGTCCTGGGCCCTTTACTTGCCTTACTGTACCTAAATGCCTTGTCTGGCAAAACTGAAAACGAAATGATGTTTCTCGCAGATGACGCTTGCCTAATTACAAGCCACAAACAAGAAAATATCCAACATGTACAACAATCCCTCCAAGACGACATCACCCAAATTCAAAACTACGGAAAGAATGGCTAATTAAATTTAACGCATTAAAAACAAGCCAGCAGTCATTTTCATACCGAAGAAATAAAGTAGTTCCAAACATTGTTTTTGACTCCCACGCTATCTCTGTGGCCAGCCAGCACAAACACCTGGGACTAGTCCTTTCAACTGACCTAAAAAAGTCATATAAGTGAGTATGGTCAAAATGCCTGAGGCTATAATTTTAAAACCGTAAGTCAGGGAAGAAAATGAATACAAAAATCGTCATCAGCTCCATCAATAGCCGCCCTGACAAAAATACACCGAAATATGCGACATGAGGGTGTTATCGACTTGTCGATCTGTCGTGGAATGCCCTAGTTGGCTAATTGTTTTATAAACAAGTGAAATGAAATCTGAAAGCCCCCACTAAAAGAAGTCTTAAACTATTTTCCTAATTAAATCCACCTTACCCGATTTCTAACTCGGTTTCTCACTTGGACGAATTAGAGATCGAAGACCATGAGATCATCTGCAACTCTTGTTGCACCAACTATATCTTCAAGATCCTGAAGGGGTGCTGAGCTTGAATGAATGCTCATTGGTGTTTATATATAAACGTGAGGTTACCTCATTGAAGAGATGTGTCAGCCGCCTCAAATAGTTTGTTATGCGATAAACAGACAGCAGAGCCGCTATAAATAAAAGCATATCCAGCCACTCCAAATGAGGAATATTCCAGATAAACACATCATAGTGCTAAAAACTTACAATGTATGCTTCTTCTCCGCCATGAGGCTGAAGAATTTCCAGTTAATTTCATTGAATGAGGACGTAACATCGTAGGCGGTTTCACTGGAAGTCAGAGAACAGAGTTTTAGAAAAGCACAAAGCACAAAAATGCACCAATATCAACATTCACGTTGTATAATTCAATTTCGTTTTCATTATTTTACAAGATGACAATCGTGAATTCGGAAACATTAGACCAAACCCAAAAAGACCCTTCGTCTGTAAATATGTTATTGAAATGGGAGACAAGGGGTAGTATAAGCACCAAAAGCTCGGTTTATACACGGGGTCAGATTTTCGCTACCAGCACCGATCGATTAGGATGAGTTAGGAAGAGTCAGGACTGGTCCAAGCGAATCGAAAAATTATTGTTGGGGCTAAACGACGCACCAACTGTCAAGGTCATACAGCGTTGCCAGCTCTCACCCTGTTGGAAGGGATTTGGGGACTCGGATAAACTTATGCAGAGGCTCCACCGGGTTTTGAACCCGTGACCGGTGGCTTAGAAGACGGGGATGCTATCCACTAAGCCACCCATCCCCTCCAATCGAATATTTAACTACTGATCGGGACGAGTCAGTATGAAGCGAGGGGACATCTCCAAAATCTAATGAAGGTCGCTTAGGCTATGGGACTTATTCTTGATTTTGCATTTGCGTCGGACAGTGCATTTCGTAGTGATCTTTGTAAGCAGTCCTGAGATGCCTGTAGCTTTTTTACCAATTTTGCTTATGATTTATGTTTGAGCCATTTATTTTCAGTTACAGTAATGCAGCGCAACATCCAAAGTTTTATGACACTCTATGCTCAAGTATTCACTGGAAACTAATAAAAATGAGAGGATGTTGCGTTGCAATACTGTAATTGAGAATGAATAGTTCAAACATAAATAATAAGCAAAACTGGTAAACTACAGGCACCTCAGGACTGCTTACATAGATCACTACGAAATTTACTGTCCGACGCAAATGCAAAATCAAGAATAAGACCCATAGCCTAAGCGACCTTCATCAAATTTTGGACATGTCCCCTCGCTTCATCACGACTCATCCCTATCAATAGTTAAATATTCGATTGGAGGAGATGGGTGGCTTAGTGGATAACAGCCCTGTCTTCTAAGCCACCGGTCACGGGAGAGAGGCGGAGAGAGAGAGAGAGAGAGAGGGAGACAGGGAAAAGAGAGGGAGACAGGGAAAAAGAAAGGGAGAGAGCAGACAGACCATACGGAGAAATGAGAGAGTGAGTGAGAGTTAGTGAGTGAGGAGGTCATTACACAAATTAGACTTCTAATCAGATTGGATCGCTAATTAGATTGGAAATTAAGTTCCTGATTGTCTAAATTAGTAATGCTCGTATTCTTACTTGCAAGCTGGTGGACAGCCACACGTTTCTTCGTTCTTAAGATATTTTGAAGTCACTGTCGCGAAGCATTCATCTGTAAAAACAACAAGATTACGCCTGAGTTGAGGGATTTTTCGGGATTTAACGACGCACCAACTGCCGGGGTTATATGACTTTGGCACCTGTTTCCCTGTTAGAACAGTTTCACGAGAGCCAGATTGTTTCTTGCTCAGGGAGTTAGCAGAGATTCGGACCCGTTTCGTTTGGGTGGAAAGGGAGACGAACTTTTTCATGCGACCTGAAGTCACATCATACATACAGTTAGAATGAAAAGAAAACTGACGCACTAACGGATGTTAATAAAAGGTACACAATAAAAATTGCAGTGCAAATGCATATGTTTCAAATTCTACGAACAAATGCTGTGATGCACTTCGTCAGCTCATGTTATAATCTAAGAAGAATTTGATCACAAAACGCGTCCGCAAGTTGTTAGATTTGCACATAAGGGTGTGTCGTCAATCACAAATACAGTTGATGATATAGAACTATTTTGCGCAAGACTCTAAAATGATCATACCTGAAAGAATTTCGGTTCAAAATTAAAATTCCAGCCTGCGCGAGACACATTCCTGCAAACCACTGAGTATGCTAGCTTTGTCGATTGAATCATAGATGGCGCTGACGGCGGAGCACTTGATGTGTAAACTCCGCGTCGAACCCTGCAGATTTGAATGCTGCAAAGGACTCTCTGAGCATGGTTTATCATTTCTTAGCCTCCCCGCAACCTAAACAGCAGATAATATTCGAAACTGTTTAAACCAGAAACGTATTTGAGAGAGAAGTTCTTTAATATGCTGCCACCTACCGGCCACACCACGAACTAGCAAAGATGAGACGTGCCATGGGCTAGGATGAACTAAAATGTAAAAAAATTTTTCGGATGTAACAGGAACCGGGGCAGTCCTATTCATAATTGAGAGAACTTTCACCATAGAAGAGGAATGTAGTTTTGAAATCGTTATAACTTTGCCGAAAACGACTCGAAGTTTAGTCACGTCTGACCAGAGTTGTGCGACTCACGAGTCGGAGTCGGAGTTTAACTCAAATTCCGACTCGTTCGACTCAGAGTTGAGTTGAATTGAGTCGAAAAAATTAGACAGGTGAATTGAGTTGAGTTGAGTCGGTTCACACCACGTCAATGAGTTGAGTTGAGTTGAGTTGTGAAGACAGCAAGCAAATGAGTTGACAATCAAAGTTGACTCAGTATGCAAATATGTTGAATAAGTTTGAATTTGCCCACCTTTTGGAAACCACCTTTGAATACCTTTTCCTCCCGTGTTTTAATTGTTTCAATCAAAGTTTTAATTTCTTTCAATATATCAAATTAATTATACGGTTCAATTGCCTATTTTAAAGGCCCATTTGGTCTGAATCCCTATGCTCAAATAATACATATACTCGAAAAATAAAACAGGCTCCTATCTCTGGCCTTGTCTTAAACATTTTAAGAGGTAGAATGCACTGCGAAATGCATTTAAAATATCTAAAAAATCCTCATCATCAATATACTCCTTTTCTTCAACCACCACTCACAGTTATACACTCAAACGTTCCACCACCACTCCAATATAAAAAAATAGCCACAGGCAAGAGAGTGCGCCATTGCTGTCTTTGAAGAACAAATTTAGTCAAGGATAGGTTCAAGCCAAAGTAGCTTCAGGACAAAACATTGTAGAAGTCACGTGATAATTAACAAAGTTATGCGATTAGTTCTGAACTGCATATGAAATTGTTTGAAATTGTTTCTTTTGTCTTAAATGCACCATCTCCAGCTACTGCTTTAACCTATTTAAAGCAGTTCTTACTGTTAGCACAAAAAAGTCTGCACTCTGATTTGACAAAACATTGAAATGCTATTATTGCACGAATCAGACAAATTATTTCCTGCTACTGGTAGTGTCTGATCGTCGTCCGTATTTTATTTGGAAAGCCGTATACATTGGCAATTATCAAACTGCTCCCATTTTGAAGTGTGATAGGTAGGTGGTACGTGCTTGCTGTATTGAGAAGGTTTTCAAGCTGAAAATTGTATTGGGTTTAAAAATATCTATGTATTTAATGCAACACGATGATAAAATTTCCATTTCTATTGTCCTATGTCATATGTTCATATGGTATACTATTTTCTAGGTTTTGCTGTAGTTCTTAGAATTTGCAATTGCAACTAGGTACTCTAGTAATTATAGCTTAGATTTTGGTTGAGCTCATAGCATAGAAATGTTTCATTTAGTATAATTATCTAGCATCGTTCTTTAACAGAAACAAAAAGCATTACCCTTATCATTCCTGAAAATACAGTTTAGATCATTCTTTTTAGCTTGGACCTTTTTCTGATAGTATGGAGGTGCAATTATTTCCCTATTTGGTTGTAACCTTAGCCCATTTAAGTTCCTTTCCATTCCATGCACCTTGTTAAACATGCAAGGCTTCTTTCAGAAATCATTGCAACATGGTGTGGCAGCTTTACCTGGCAGTGGCAGTCTGGAAGAATAAAAAGATATCCATGGCTCCTGGCTATAATTAATTTTTAATGTTTCAATTAATTTGTCTACCATACATTAATCTTCATTTTCCTGTAAGACTTTCTGTACAGCTTGTCTTTTAGTGGTTTATTAATTTGTTATTATTTATCATTTATTTATATATTTTGAAACTGAGTCGAAGTTTGAGTTGAGTTGAGTCGTGAGTTGAGTCGGAGTTGAGTCGGGGTGATTTAGCATTGAGTCAGAGTTGAGTCGGCTCACTGAACTCTTGACAATGAGTTGAGTCAGAGTTGAGTTGACCACTCTCAGCACATGAGTTGAGTTGAGTCGACTCAAGAAAATTCTGAAACGCACAACTCTGCGTCTGACCCGTTGGGAGTTATATGAAAGTCCTAGTCAATCGCATGCAGCGGTTTCATGACCAGTCTCTGTCACTCCAAATCCGGAACATTGTATCAGATATTCAAGCGTAAATAATTTGCATCTTTAAAACATAGGCAGACACCTCACATCCGAATAACGAGCAACATCCACGGTCAAGGACTATACGGCGTCGGCGTCAATGGGACGTAGCCTTCACGGCTGCGCATGGTGACTCTGTTTGGCTGAGCCAGGCTAGGATACTAGAGCTCTGATGCGAGAGCCTGATTTTTTTAACCTTGGAAACCTGCACCGTCGCTGTTCCAGCCCCTGCACTAAGAGATGTCTCATATTATCATCCATTGTCAGGATTTTGGCGCATTCCAAGATCATTTTGGTTTATCGTTCCACAACATTATTTGTCACTTTCACACTGTTCAGAAAAGTGGTAGCCTCCTAATAGACTGGATCCTCCGACCAAATCTTGGGGCCGATCTCTGCAATTGGAGGCGATATCGATTATTTTGAAAAAGGTCAAGCTGTTGGATCTAATCAAGTCTGCCAAGTCGGTGTCCTCTCCAACATCAGAGAAGTTCGGGACTCCAAACTGGAACACCTCCGGGACGGGAAAAGATAGGAGCTGATCTCTCAGCCTGAACTTCAGCATGAACAGCACTGAACTGAACAGGGAGGATATGACCTTTTCATTCATCAGGTATCAGTTGTTCCTTATTATAACCACCATGATGACCTTCATTTGGGCCTTTTAACTCGCCCCGGATTTCATTCAGTCTACGCCAACAGGTCGAAACCCCTTCAGGTAGTCTTCAATCGCAACTAAATCTCAACTATAGATTCACCTAGCTGAAACCGACACTTACCTGACCGTGAAAGGGAAAAACAAGAAAACAACCACAATCAATGACAATCGTGTCTTGCCATCAAAGACTATGGTTGGAGCAATCTGAATAAAACAAAAACTATGAAGCAGCCTATATGTTATAGCGTATAGCGTATAACTGAACACTATATTTCAGAAGGTGATCGCGATTGGTCTTAGGTTACTTCTGGAGACGAAAAGATTCACCTTGCTCAGATCAAAATTTATTTGTTTGCTTTTAATGCTTTTGCTTCAATGCTCTTAATTTTGCCACATTTTACCAGACGGTAGGTTTTGGGGGGTGAGCCCTAGTAAAAAAAGCAGAGATAAAAATGCAGCGGAATGAAAGATGTGGCCACAAGATGCTTGTTTTTCCTATCCAAGGATCCTTCACTCAAAACTGATTCTGAATATCAAGAGGACCAAGGTCCAATATTAACTCTGAAGTTGACTGGTTCTGTGTGAAGTTGACAGTTGAAACATCAAACCCTTGCTTATAAACTAAAAAATCAGGGTAAAGGTATGTTCAAGGGTGGGCAGGGGGAAAACACATACTTTTCCCCGAGCTTTCCGTTTGGGAAAATGTATTGTTTTTCCCATCCCCTCCCCATATCTCCCACTGCGAATATTAATTACAAACTCTGCCATCATAAACTCACCCTGCCGGTTATACGCCACTCAGGTATAGATCACCTGCCTCCTGAACCACAGGTCCCGAGTTCAAGGCCCAGCGGGTTCTCTGGATAAGTATTAGACCAAGTCGTCAGAAAATGATTTCCGATTTCTGATAAAGAGTAGTGATTTTATTATGTCATGATATGTTGCAAACATGACGCAAGCAAAACCAATCCGATGAATCTACGTTTAATGGGCGCGGAACGGCCTTTTCTGAAGGCATGTTTTCAGTAGGACGGTGTTGAAGTCTCCATTGACTTCACAATGCATTGTTGTCAGTATACTTGCAGCACGGTAACTTGGTTACCAACATCAAAGCGTCGGATCCATTTGTACCCGATCCGTAGCCAGGCGGATGCACTGGATACCCGAGCAGCTGCTGAGAGGCCAAGGCACCCTCTGGTCTTTTCCTGGTCACCCCCTTGTATTGAAGATAGTTGGATTTCTCGGGTTTTGAACCTTAACAACTTTGGAAATTGTTGACGTTTAAAGGGAATGTGGCACCTTGGTCGAATCCTGGAATTTAGTGTAATTAGGGGTATTCTAGCCGAAAATCATGGAAACGTCCAAGATTTCTCTGAAAAATGTACAATAAGCCCAGTATTTTGATTTTCTAAAATCCGCTTCTAGGGGAAAAATAAATATCTGCCTGTGGATGATGTCATGGTCTGGTAGCCACTACCGTATTCAATAGGCTTCAAGGGTTTCGATTGGCTGATACTCACTGTGACGTCAGCATATGTCGTCACACCAACAACTGACAACTGTGGCCTGCTGCTCACGGTACATGAGGGGTACATTTCAGGTAAGGTTTTAGCTTTTATCTACGGAAGCTTCGAGTTTCAAGACAAATGATATATTGACCACCGGGTTTATCGGCATGCTTTACAGCTTGGCTATCTCAGTCAAAACCACGTTATAAAGGTGCCACATTCCCTTTAACGACGCACCAACCTCTTGGATTATACGGTGTCGCCAACTCTCATCCTGTTGGAAGGGATAGTCAGGTTGTCCTAACTGTCCCTGCCGGGGATTTGAGCCCGGAACCTATGGTGCAGGATACAGATGTGCTGCCTACTGCAACACAGCACCCCCTCCCCCCTCCACCCTTAATAACTTTGGCTAGTCAGCTGATTGAGCTTTTCTCTAGTTAAGTACCTACTCAGATTTGGGTCTGGCTACGAGCGTGGTTTGTATGTGAGACCTTGGAGTAAGGCAGTGTAGTAATGTAATAATCAAATGATCAGACTGGAGGCTGTAGGTATGCTATCCTGCGTCATGGGCATTTTGAGACACTCAGTTCTGAAACAAACCGGATTGACGACTAATTCTATTTGCTTACCGTACTTATTTGTCTGACACATGCTTAATGCTGTATGTTTTAATCACCATCATATATTTGCAGATGACCTGGCAACTCGAATATCCTACACACATTACACATCGATTCCGTAGTACATTAGACATAAGTTTTACTTGTTATCCATCCTTTCTATAAGCAGACCATTGTGTGGTCTTTCTTGGGCCTCACTTTGCCGGTCATCTGCCTGTGAGTAAGCCTAGCCCTCATGAAGCCGTCCCTCTTGTCGTATTCGAACACAGCCTCGGAGTCGGCCGTTACCTCCTTCACACACAGTTCCACGCCCTGACCATGAACGAGTAAGTCGACAACTTCCATGGAAGTAGTCTGGAACATCTTGATCTCCTCGGCAGGAAGGCTCAGAGTGAGTACAGGATAGCATACCTACAGCCTCCAGTCTGATCATTAGATTATTACATTACTACACTGCCTTACTCCAAGGTCTCACATACAAACCACGCTCGTGGCCAGACCCAAATCTGAGTAGGTGCTCAACTAGAGAAAAGGCTCAACCAGCTGACCAGCCACAGTTATTAAGGGTGGAGGGGGAGGGGGGGTGCGGTGTTGCATTAGGCAGCACATCTGTATCCTGCGCCATAGGTTCCGGTTACAAATCCCCCGCAGGGACAGTGAATGAAGACAACCTGACTATCCCTCCCAACAGGATGAGAGTTGGCGACACCGTATAATCCAAGAGGTTGGTGCGTCGTTAAAGGGAATGTGACAACTTTATAACGTGATTTTGACTGAGATAGCCAAGCTGTAAAGCATGCCGGAAAACCCGGTACTCAATATCTCATTTGTCTTGAAACTCAAAGCTTCCGTAGATAAAAGCTAAAACCTACCTGAAATGTACCCCTCATGTACCCTGCGCAGTAGGCCACAGTTGTCAGTTGTTGGTGTGACGACATATGCTGACGTCACGGTGAGTATCAGCCAATCGAAGCCCTTGAAGCCTATTGAATACGCTAGTGGTTACCAGACCATGACATCATCCACAGGCAGATATGTATTTTTCCCCTAGAAGCGGATTTTAGAAAATCAAAATATTGAGCTTATTGTACATTTTCAGAGAAGTCATGGACGTTTCCATGATTTTCGGCTAAAAGTGCCCCTAATTACACTAAATTCCAGGATTCGACCAATGTGCCACATTCCCTTTAAACGTCAACAATTTCCAAAGTTGTTAAGGTTCAAAACCTGAGAAATCCAACTATCTTCAATACAAGGGGGTGACCAGGAAAGGACCAGAGGGTGCCTTGGCCTCTCAGCAGCTGCCCGGGTATCCAGTGCATCCGCCTGGCTACGGATCAGGTGCAAATGGATCCGACGTTTTGATGTGGGTAACCAAGTTACCGTACTGCTAGGATGCTGACAACAATGCATTGTGAAGTCAACGGAGACTTCAACGCCGTCCTTCTGAAAACATGCCTTCAGAAAAGGCCGTTCCGCGCCCATTAAACGTAGATTCAATGGATTTGTTTTGCTTGCATCATGTTTGCAACATATCATGACATAATAAAATCAGTAATCTTAATCCGAAATCGGAAATTATTTTCTGACGACTTGGACTAATAAGTATAACTGAACCTCCCCCCCCCAAAAAAAGACTCCGAACATGATAGTGTTGGTGGCGCAGTATAACATTGGTTGTTGGGTGCATCGTCAAGCCTAAACAATTATTGTTCTTATTCGACTCACCATGCCGCCATCAGCAACATATCTCCGTAGCTTCATCTAACGAATGTACTAGCCCGGCACCACCTGGGGTCTTTCGTACCCCCAACGCCGGGGGGACGATGGGACCCCTAAGATCTCGGGAACCCGAAGAGATACGGAAAATATTAACGGCGCTGAGAGCGTCTTACCGTACTTTACTCTGGAACCGAGTTTGAACCATATCCGCTGAACCGTGACGGTTTAGTGGGCCAAAATGAGTCAAATTTAGACCCGTTTAGGAAATTCATCGAGACTCGGGAAGCATTAGAACCAAAGCAAGATCAAAGACATGAATGTACTCATCTTGACCCAAGGATTCAAATGATATGCAGCATGACCTTGTAAGGCCACATCGTGATCTCGACGTTAGGTCAAGGTCAAATAATGACCTTTGAAGGTCATGTTGTATATCCTTCAAGTTCTTGGGTCATAATCGTCACTACGATACCAAACTTAAGTCTGTATCTTTTTCGTTCAATAGTTATAGACACATACATTTTCGAAAACCGTAACCTTTGGTGACCTCTGGTGACCTTGGTACCCACTTAACCATAAAATTGATGACATCGTACCGATTTATTGTTTAAATAGATGTAGATGATATTCAGAATCTTGTTTTAGCTTTTCTAGAAACCGACTTAGGCCTTGGTTTTGTCAGTCACATTTTACAAGAACAGAATCACCTTACATGGGCTTAGAAATGACGTCATAACTCGTTGACCTGACCTGACCTAGTACCAATTTGTGGTCACAAGCTGTCAAATTGATCATCCTAGAAGCTTGAATAGCGACGCGCATCACATTAAAATCGGCTCAGAGCCATTCGCGGAAAACCAAGGGATAGGGTCTAATCGGACCCCTTAGGCGGCGAAGGGTTTAGAAACGGTCAAATTAGTCGTAATAAAGTAGCTCGCGCAGGCTGAATTTTATTTTTGGGCACAATTTTCTGAATACGTCATTTTCTTATGGGCATGCGCAAAATAATATCATATTATCATTTGCATTTTCGACAAGAAGCTCCCGATGACACAGTCTAATGCACATACACCTACTTTTGACTAAAGGAACAGCGATGTTACGAGGAATTTACGAAAAAAACTTTTGAAAACCATGTATATTTCTACATAGTCACGTTCGAAAACTTTTTTATCAGTAGATAGAACAATACAATACATATACTTACACTAAAACGGGCATTGTCATTACGCGCCTTTTATGAGCATTTTTCATGATGTGATGCCAACGCTTGCGCATGTTATATGCTTGCTCTTAGTTTGTAAGACACCAAACTTCAGGCCATGTAAATTTTCAGATCACCCAGTTATCGTACCAGCTTTTGAAGTAGTTTTCCGGGCTGATAGAATGTTAAGTGTGTATGGTAATGAGTGAAAAGCTGCGTGAAATTCCAAGCAAGTTCCAATGCCAGTTGTTTGCATGATGGTTTGCTCTTTTCAAAATATAACATCTGAAGGAGTTCCAGACGTGTTTGCGTGCACCTAAAAAACACTTCATATATCTAGTAAATATCTGGAAAAAATTATAGGCCAAAATGCTAGTTCATACAGACTGAGCAAGAATAAGATAATACAATCTCGGATGCGTATTTGATTCGAGCTAATGTTGCTGGTTCCCACGGTGCGAGTTGTCAGCACATACCTAGCCGCGACGCAGCCGGCAGGAGTCCCACCTTGTGTTGCATTGGTGGGATTACAGCGAGGAAGACGCGTCGCCTCGCGAAATGAATGATCCAGAATAGTGTTCAGGTCACTGATACAGCCGCACCTTTGCCGCACCCGATTCTCCAGGCAAGAGTTCACGCATACCTGCAACACGAGGGAGAGGGCTGTAAAGTAGTGGGCCAGAAAAAAAAAACAGTGGCGGCGCTTCCATAGAGGGACATTGCACACTGCCCAGCCAATTTTTGATGCCGAAGTAGGTATGAATTTTATTTGGCAGAAACCAAGCTTGACTTGATGTTTAACCCGCACCGCGGTGGGCCCTCAAGTCACCTTCGCTCTGGTGAGGGGTGTTTGAACATCCCCCTCGAACTCGGCCCCTATGAGGGATAACGAAAAACATGAACGTTGGTTGATAGTTCATACAGATTCATGACAAAACTTTATCAGTTACCTTTTTTGGCTCAGGTGAATATTGAGGTCAAAACAGGTCAAAGAAGCTGGCATTTTGAGCAAAGTTTTTGGCTTCTAGCATCTGACAGAGTTGAGTAAGAATCATTATGTAGGCGCCATTCGCTTTCTCTCGTCACGATGAATCGAGTGATGTATAATATGACCATACTAGATCAAAACACTAAACTGGCCTGCCCTCAGGTCAGGTCAAGGTCACTTTTTGACCTAGCAGAGTCAAAATGTATATCAATCGACTCGCAATAGCAATCAAAACGCAATAGTATGAAAATAAAAGCTGTATCATCATCTTATGCAAAGTTATTGACCTAAGTCTGAAAACTGCTTAAGTAGCTCCAGATGACCTCTCAGAGGTCACAGGTCAAATATTGCGACATCAACCTGAAAAGGGGCCCAGGATACTTCGATTTGGAGAATATGAGGGCATTATCAGCTTTATCTACACAAATACAGGCCAATTTCTGTTTTCCCATGTATTTCCATTGGAGATGCCATGATCCGTTCTTGACCTTAGATCATTGGTATGAAAAATTCTGGAACATGCTTTGTAGAACTCGGTGAGGCCATTATGTGGTATAAGTTTCAATCCGATGGATTCACCCATTTCTTACTTATACCACCTGAAACATTTGTTTAGGTGAGGTCACTTGACCTGCACTGGTGACCTGACCTGAGATGACCCAAACTTAAAATTGTGTTGAAAGTTGCCCCTAAATCTTAGAGAGAAGGACGTCTACCAGCAATTCTTCCAGTTCGCGTTAGTACCAGACCAAAGACAAAGACAAAGACTGTATTCGGAGTCATCCACAGTCAAAAAGGTTGTGGCTATTACGACACCACGTCAAGCTGTAGATAGATGAGTAGATGGGATGGGCTGACACATTCACTAAGCGAAACTTCAATACAGTCATACCTATGACATCATCACATAAAAACTGCATACACTTGATATAAAATATTCTACTTCACTCCACACGCAGCGCACCATCACACATCCCAAAACACCTTAAGTACGCTGTGACACCAGGTGGCGCTTAAGGACACGGCAGAAAAGAGGTACTAAAAGGACTTTCAAATCAATGGGCACATCGTTATAGTATGAAGGACCCCGGGCCGAACCGGAGCTCCTCGAACCGGAGTTTTCAAACCGGAGCTCCTCGAATCCCCGGGCCAGCTCCTCTGGCTCCCCGAGGCGCACTACCTTGTGCACAAGCACAAGTGTGTTATACCTAGCCAGTACAGACCCCGCTCCAGTACAGGTGTTTACACAATGAAGCTGAAATAAACGCTCTATCGCCATTCTCAGTGATTTTATGAAACTTCATTCAATTTATCCATCCATCTCCGATAGAAAGGTCAAGGCCTCGACCGAGACCAAAGGGGTAACAGCCAGACAACCAAGCGGGGTGCGGCGGGGTTGAGAATCGACACGCGCTAGCCGACACGCCCCCACCGGAGCACGCACCCGGGCCACGGCCGGCGCCGCCCGCGCCGGCGGGTCAGCGCGACCGCCACACAATCGGTGGCAGTCGGGTCACCAGCGGAGGGCCGCGGCGGCCGTGAGTTTGCAGGGTAGTCCGGCGATATTACGGATTGGGTGTTTCGGATGCGCAGTTAGTATTCTTTGCCTTCTTTTGCCAATTCACAAGATATAAAATAGTGTTTGAGATCTTATTCCAATTCCAGGTCAGGGCTGATGTCGAATGCGAGTTTTTGCGTTAGGGTTTGGTTAATTACGTGGTCTGTCTTCCTATTTTGCGCCGTGATGACTCAGATGAGCTGATTTGCGCGTCAAACTTGTTGCATGATGTATGCGTAACTTTCGGTATGCGGATCCCATTGCATCCCAATCTCGGCAGGCATCTGGTCCCGCCTGGCGCTTCGGTGGCGGGCGTCCGGCGCCGATCGGTATTAAGAGGGCCCCGCACAAGCGGGCCCTGGGTCCGTGGGTGCGGGTAGGTACCGGGCTTGCCCGGTGCCTGGTGTCTGGTGCCCGCCGGTGGGACTCGTCACGCCGGAGGCTCCGGCACGGAGTCTTTGCCGGCCTCCGCGCCGCTGGGCCCCTGGGTCTGGAGCGCGGGTGGGCGCCGGGATAGGCCCCGGCGCCTGGTGCCGACGTCCCGTCGCCGGGTTGGGGCAGGTCACATATATGTATTCATCGTGTAACATTCATAATGTGAACCTGCGTACGTAATGAATGATGTTGCCCTTTTCAAAAGGAGATCAAACTGTCGCCTATTGAACAATTTAGTATACAGAACTTGTCAATAGCGAGTTTAGTGCCGAGTACTCCCGATCCCAGGTCGATTTGGCGGCCGACTTATTATTATTCGACTGGTAACTGGTAACGAATATGCAACTGCTTGATTTTCGCTTTCGGGTCACGCGTCATTCTCGGTGCGTAATCTAACGTGAGAAATTGAACCATATAGTCTTGATCCATTATTATTATCATGATTACACCAAGTATAACCGATACCTTCTCGCCGGCTGTTAATTTTCCACCAACAGAGTCGTGTAATTCATGTGTAGTGTGTGCAAGCCTAGCTAGTAAACTTGATATTCTAAGTCTATATACACCGAGGGAGTAGTTTGTCTTTCTTCGAGCTGCTACCGCCAAATTAATCAGCCAATTCCGATACCAGGACGCCAGCTGTGCATGTTCTGGGATGCAACCCTTGTTTCCAAGGAAGCATATTGTAGCGGTCCATGCTGTTGCGGGTGTGTTCAATGCGGGATTAGGCTTGGCGTTAGATGATAGTAACTTTGAGGCCGGAAATCTTGTGGTGGCCATGAACTCTGGCAGGGGAATTCAGAGCTGGAGAGCTTAATCGAGCAATTCCCCGATGTATTCCAAGGAGGATGTGATGTCATCTGACGTAAACTATGTTTTCTTTTGTTTTGTTGTTTCCCACCTCTCAGCCTACGGATGACTGAATTTCATAGAAAGGGTTTTTCTCTTTGCCTTGATCTTATTGATCTTGCGAGTGACCATAGAATTATTAATTATTGTTTGATTGACAGAAGCGTATGTTGATTGCCGAAGAACCGAACGGCCGAGGTGTCCGCCGATCCGCTGACTGATGCCCCACTGTGCTGACGTACTGCCTGCGCCGCCGCTGCACGTCGCCCTGCAGAGGCCTGGGAGGTCTCCGCCCGACAGCGGCAATAGTTGCTATTCTCACACCGTGCTATCGCATCGAAGTTTTCTGAAATTTGTTAGATCTCCCGCCATGTGTTCTAAAATTACTAGAAATCAATGGATATACCTAGCCATGCTCTTGAATATAAATATCTGGTTAATTAGAACTGGCATCGAAACGAACCCCGGGCCACAGTCCAGCAATGATCATCTTCGAATTTGTAGTGTTAATATTAACAGCATCACTGCAGATGGGAGGATTCAAGAACTTGAGCAATTCATTAACCACAACAACATTGGGTGTTTAGGACTTGTGGAAACCAAATTGGACGACTCTATCGATCCTTGCGTATATAAACTGTCTGATTTTCATCCGCCCATCACTCGTCATAGGACTAGGAAAGGAGGTGGTGTAGCGCTTTACTTTCATTCTTCATTAGCAATTACTCGCCTGGATAGTTTAGAAGTAGACGAGATCGAATGGATTTGGGCAAAAGTTAAACTAAAAAATGATAATATTATAGTTTGTTGCATGTATTTACCGCCTGGCTCTAATGTCGACTGGAAGGAAATGTTTTACAACAGTTGGCTGAAAAGGTTAGCTTAGCAAAAACTTATAACCCGTCAAACATAATTTTGCTGGCCGATCTTAACTCGGGAAATAATTACTTAAAACATGCTTTCTCAAATCACTCACCGATAACATCATTTGAAAGGCATTTAAAGTCAACGGCAGACTCCTTAGAACTAGTTCAAATGATTGACGAACCAACTAGGGTACAAGGGAATGTTCACAATTTACGGGACCTGTGTTTTGTTCTGAATGCTAATGGCGTCTCGGACAGTGGAGTATTTTCTTCCTTCTCAAATCTAGACCACTTCCCGATATACGTTTCCGTAAATAATTGTCTATCTCCTCGCATTCAAACACAAAAGGAAATATGGGATTATAGTAAATTAGACACGAACCAACTAACTAACCTTCTCATGACGACCAACTGGCACGCCATTCTGGACAATGACATGGACACTGCTGTCGGCTTATTTACAACAAAGCTCTTGGACGTGGCAACATTGACCATTCCTACAAAAATATTTTCCTCAGGGCAAGAGACAAACCATGGGTGAATAGTACAATCAAGTTACTTTTAAGAAAACGAGACAGGGCTTTCAAAAAAGCGAAAAACTCCAGGAGCAGTTAAAAGATTCGAATCATCCAAGTGCTAAGCTTGCGTGGAAAAATGGAGGTATGTAGGAATCAAGCCACAAGTGAAACGCGTAGAGTTAAGGACCAATATATGTCAGCTAAGACACATGCTCTTCTAATTAGTAAAGTTAATCCACATAAATACCATTCAACTCTAAAAGAATTGACGGGCCGCAAAAAGCATGCCGAAATTCCTCCCTTAACTGCCAGCAACAACGCGGTGATCAATGACAGCTTGGAAAAAGCAAACGCTTTCAATTCCTTTTTGTGTCGCAATCAATCCTTGACATGAATGAGCCAGACGAAATAGTAACTGAGCCACCAGACACACCAATTCCTGAAATAGGCACATTTGAAATAACAGAGATTCAAGTCTTATACGAATTAAACAAATTACAACCTCATAAATCTACAGGCCCTGATAAGCTGCCAACAAAATTTTTGAAGTTGATTGCCCTACTTATAGCTGATCCCTTATCAAAGCTGTATAACAAATCATTACGTCTAGGTATTTTTCCATCAGCTTGGAAGCTAGCTAACGTCAAACCGATCTTTAAAAATAAGGGCTCACCCTCAGACTTGTCTTGCTACAGACCTATTAGCCTACTTTGTGTTTTTATCAAAAGTTTTTGAAAAACTAGTATTTCGCAACATTTATAGCCATATCTCCCACAACAATCTGCTAACACAAAGACAGAGCGGATACAGGCCCGGTCACGGAACTCAGCTACAACTGTTCTACCTTTCTCACCAACTCTATGACAATCTTGACAAAGGACGAGACTTCACTGCAATCTATCTTGACATATCTCGCTATTTTGACAAAATCTGGCACAAAAGACTGATAGAAAAATGTAAGAGGGAATTTGGACTGGCAACGCTAACAAACTGGCTGCCATCCTACTTAACGGACCGAAAACAACGGACATGCGTTCAAAACACCTTCTCCTCGACGCTCCCACTAAAGGCGGGCTGCCCCCAAGGGTCTGTTCTGGGCCCCCTCCTTGCCCTCTTGTACCTGAATTCGCTCTCAAAACAGACAACAAACGACATACTTTGTTTCGCAGACGATACATCCATCCACGCCTCACACACTAATGACTCACTTCAGACTATTCAAACTTCCCTTCAAGACGACTTAAACAAAATCTATACCTACGGAAAGAAATGGCTGATCACCTTCAACCCCACAAAAACCACACAGCAAACATTTTCATTAAAGAAATGCTACCAAGAGCCGAAGCTGAAATTCGGAGGAGTTCCTATTCCAACCGTTAAGAATCATAAACACCTAGGTCTAAATTTATCACGTGATCTTCATTTTAAGGAACAGGTTAACCACATAATAAAAAAAGTAAATGTTACTTTAAGCCCTATCTTTCCCATTGCTAAATATCTATCTCGACCAATACTAAACCAAATTTTCAAAACATATATAAGACCCCACTTTGACTACAGTGACATCATTTACGATGGGCACTTAACTGTGAAAGACCAGCTTAGACTAACGCGACTGCAGAATAGGATAGGTAAACTTGTGACTGGGACACTTTTTCGGACCTGCACGGACAAACTTATGACTGACCTGGGCTGGGAATCCTTAGCGACGCGACGGAAGGTCACAGAATATGTTTCCTTATAACTTAATGAAAAATCCAAACGTCCCATCGTTCGTACGTGATCTGATACCCCAAACCAGAGAACATAACACCGACAGGGGTCTACGACAGGCAGGATGCATTACCAAAATTCCTTACAAAACTCTCGGCTTTAAAAATCTTTTCTTATCAACACTATCAACTGCTGGAATAGCCTCCCACAATATGTCCGGGATTCAACCTCAATAAAAATATTGAAAAATGAAATTAACAAGCTGTTTGGTGACACGCAGCCCCCTTATTTTACTCACTAGGCTCAAAAATGAAAATGCTCTCCTCACTAGACTCAGGGTTAACATGAGCCATCTAAATTCACACCAGTTTCAAATACAAGCTAAGGACTCCCCAAAATGTTCTTGTGGAAGTAGCCGAGAGGACACTGCCCACTTCCTACCCACTGTCCGAGGTACCGCCGTGAGCGAGGAAACATGATAGACGTTATCACCCAAACAATCGACCGAAATATACGTATTATGAGCAGTAGTGACAAACTTAAGATTATTCTACATGGGACAGATTTGGACAACTATAAGTCTTTGGCAGTAGCACGGTGTGTATTTAGGTTTATACGCGACACTAAAAGGTTTTGACTCCCAATTGCCCTTCCTGGGTCTTGTTTGGGCGGCGCGGCGTAGCGGCGTCACATTTTGAATGGGGGCGCGACGGGCGGACCCTACCTGCGGTGGGATGTGTGGCATGTGATGCTGAATTTTGTGCGACACGAGAGGCGCTCCGATTTAAGCACCTAGTGCTTATGCGCCAATCGTATAAAACTCAAATAATCTGTTTCGTATGTTGATAAAATAAACGTCTTGTCTTGTCTTGTCTTGTCTTGCCTGGACCTAATCACAAGTCATCGATAGAGCAGTTTCAGTTGCCAAAAAAGTGTGTGCTCGGTGGCCTTATTGTGTGATGTAATCTCAAAACGATCAATTAATTTTCCTCACACTGCTGGACCTTTTCACGGTTTTTGAGGTTAGGCCACTTCACCTGGACTAGTAGCCTGACTTGAGTTAAGATGGGTCTAAAACTTTGGCAGAAAATGCCAAAAAGGTAACAGGTATGCCAGGTACATACGAAGGAGCTGCGGGCGCTCTTTCTATCTGTTAACACGCGCAGTGGGAGGGGTCTAAAGTGTATCCCCACCTATTTTCCGATGTGGCCGGAGAACCGTTTGCAGTCGGGAAACGCTACTGGGCCATATTCGAGATTATTTATGAGCTCGTTGATTAGTGAAAACACTTCAAACACTTGATTAGTGAAAATCGGTGAACCATTTTTTTAACTACAGGCTTTCATGGCCAGACTTATATTCTGAGACCGTCACAATCACGCAGTGACATCAGTTCACCTGCACGTAGACTGAGTGGCGACGTAATAACATCATGTGATCAGGATTATATGTCAAGGTCACCCAACATGAAGGTCATGGTAAAATCAGAGGTCATGGGATAAGGTCCTTGTCTTGAGTATTCCGGTCAGATGGCATTATTCACAATAACGTATGTTAAGCTATGACTTCATAGTTAAGACTGCTCAAGGTCAAGGTGAAAGTCACACGTCAAGTTCAAAGGATTATTTTTAGGGTCAAACCCTCGTTTCCCTCTAAAAGGCTGCTATAGAGCCAGTCATATTGAACAATATTGGGAATATGCCACATCGTTACGTCATAACTCAGTGACCTTGAATGACCTTGACCCAAACATTCAGCGAACCCGCTTTTACAGTGTCTTTTTTAGCAATCGCCCCCGTACCAGCGCCTGTTGATGCCTATGATAATGATGATGATGATAATTATAATTATAATCATAAAAATACATTTTACACAGACAACATGATCGTTTTCTTGTAGAACAAATTTAAATGTTTGGTTTAAAACACACCCCGCTCGGGAGGGAGTTGAAATTCGCCCCTTCCTGGTTTCTCCCAGATAACGCAGAAACAGAAAAACGCAGAACAACGAAACTCAGAGTACTTATTCCGGATCAGTTTTACGCATGTGACCAATTTTTCTTAAGGCCAAATCATGGCAGGTCAAGGAGCTATCCAAGGTTAAGCGACCCGACCTCATAACCTAAAATCACGAGTTTAAAGCGGCGCCTAAGGAACATCTGCCAACCTATCAGTTTCAAACATTCACGATTTGATAAGGTTATTAGGGCCTCATAATTTTCCGTCTCGGAATTTTTATATTATTGACCTAAGATGGGGTCAAGTTTTTGGTTCCTATTATAAGTCTATGTGTGAAAAATAGAACCAGTTTGTTTTCGGTAAATAATTAATAGATAAACCGGAAAACTCTCAAACAGTGTATTAGTATCACAGTCTTTACCATAAAGTTGCGTTTTTGACCATCCGGTCTCTCAAAGGTCATGTGAGGTCACAGGAGCATACAGTGATTATTTTTCCAAAAGTTTATGATTAAATTGAGATAAAGCTTCAATATTGCTTGCATTGTGCTTATTTTGTCATGGGAAGTCGATTGATAGGCAATATGACCATACCAGGTCATCCTGTGGTCATGTTGTCTCGATATCACGTAATTTTTATTATTTGAGCTAGCAAGTTCATATTATACATAATTAGATTTGCCACAATTATAGGAATTCGATGATGTATGCATATTTGCTCTAACCCCATTAAGTAAAATTTAGAAGGGGAAACCTACACTGCCCTGTTGTAAGCCTATGGAACCTTCCTTGACCTTTGCTGATCTCAATATTGACTTGACATGAAAATAGTCCGTATAGTTACTCTTCGTCTTGTCAAGAGCTTTCAAACGCCGTCCGTAATTTTTCTTCAGACCTCCTGAGAAATGAGATACGGAGGGAGGGTGCGAAATGCGCCCCCCCAGCGGGGTGCGTCATGCCAAGGACCCCAGCGGGGAGCGTGTTAACACGCGCACTGGAGGTGGGGCCTCGGAGGCCACCCCCACCTGTTTTTCCAAGGTGGCCGGAGAATCGCTCGTAGCAGAAACACGATACTTTGCCAAAGTTAACATAATTTAACAACGCGTCGATTGGTGAAGATTTTTGAAAATCGGTTTACAATTTTTTACTTATCGGCTTTCAAAGTCAGACCTGCATTTTTAGATCGCCGTAATAGCGCAGTCGGACCAGTTAGCTTGCATTGGAGACCAAGTGGTGACGTCATAACGCCATATAACCGGGATTATATGTCGAGGTGACCTAACATGAAAGTCAAGGTCAAGGTTAAAGGTCACAGGTCAAGGTCATATCTGCACTTTCAAGGTCACTGACTACTGTGCTTCCGACCAAATGACGTTACCCGGTCTGACATATATTATGCTATGACGTCATCGATAGGGTACTCCAATACAAAGTTCAAGGTCAACGGTCATTGGGAAAGGTCAATCCTCATTTCCTTCAAACAGTGGCTGCAGTGTTAGTCAAAGTGTACATTATAAGTACTATACCATATGGTGACCTTAAATGTCAATGACCTTGAATGGCCTTGACCCAAAAATTGTAGGTAAGCCTCTTTGTGACCTCTTCTCTATGAACCTGGTCCGCCTTCAGCTTATTCCCGCCATTTTCCCGCATAATCACAGCATTTACCAATCGGTCCCCAGCATGGCCAAGATTTGACCTTTACGACCTCGTTCGACCTTGAAGATAGGTCAATGAACGATTGGTCATCATGTAGGTCACCATAGCCCCCACAGACCTGCAACGTGGCGTTTTTCTAAACATCTTAGTTTCCGAGATCCTAGGGGGCCTACCAGGCCCCACTCCAGTGCGCGTTAGTGCCAGACCCCCCTCCAGTGCGGGTGTTAAGCTACTTAAGCATAAAAACAGGCTTTGTCCGAATACTGAAAACCATATGAAATATTACTTACATCCGAAGTATAGCTCCCGATGTTCTCCTGGTTCCATTCGTCGTTCTTGCTGCAATTTCCGTGCGGGCGTGACTGTCTTAGCACCATTGTCTGCAGGCCAGATATACGGTATTATGCAAAGCAACTAATAATGCAGAGTACAAAGATTCTGGAGTGTAAAATGAATTTGAGGTATGTCTACACATACCTCTAAATTTAAATAAACTGTTGTGTGTTCCAGCTTTCAGAATTTTCAGACTTTGTCACAACTTTTGGGGCACTTTGGGTAGTCAATAAATTGAATCTATTGATTAACGTTAATTAGGAGATGTATCAATTTCGGAAAGAGTCTCACCGCGCAAAGCGAACATTCACTTCTTACTTAAATTAATCATGGTTAATTTGGTGTGTGAAATATGTTAATTCTCAATTCAACATGTTCATAACAGACCTCAAGCAAACGGGAAAATTGGACCTGAATCATCTGAATTTATTTAAACCCTGTTACGTATGCACACTGGCAAGCATGTTTATTCGTTTTCTGTGTTAGTGGTTTTTTCCAACTTTTTTAAAGTTCGTTGTCCGTATTTCCTATATTAAATAATCCTCATCTGTTATCAGAACTGCATACTGAATCATTTACAGCACTATTATATAATATATATAAATGCAAACCTACTGAATTGAGCTCAGAAAATAATATTTTCAGCGGCCTTGTCTCAACAGTGTACAATTTTTATAAACAGAGTTCCTACGTCCATTAAAATGGGGTTACATAGGTTAGTAATGTTTAAAAACTCCAACTTGGTCTAATATGCTGATTTACTCATACTCATTTATTTACCATCATCTTTTATGGACCTCTTGCTGCAACTGTACATATTGACTATTTAGGGCTGGAACTGGTTGGTGGGAGATTTTTATTCCCGGTGTGGCACGTTGCAACTCACCGTGGATATGCCAATGGCGGTACTGGTTCCCGGCTGAATGTTCAGACCGTGGTCTTCTGGGAAGGGCACGCTTTGCGGATGATGAATGGAAACACGCGCACCTATGTTGGGGGAAAGTGATGTGATGACATCCTTCCTCTGAGATGTTCAGCATCAGCCGCAGACCGTACTGCAAAGGACAGCAAGGGTATCTGTTATATTGAAACAGGGTGGCGATGGGTGTTGGCATGAAAGCCTAGGACAATGCTACTGTATTTGTTGACTCAGATTAAGCGCTCGTTACGCAGAGGACCACTACAAAGTGATTCCAAAGACCCCACCGTCTGAGACAATCTCGGAATGAGGTAACGCCATCAGCTGGCACAATTTCACGCTGCCTAGCGTAGCGAGGTGACTGCTGGGCCGTCCGTGGTAGTTCCCCGCTACTTACAGTATTGCCAACAGGAGCTCGGTTTACACGCCAGTTCTCTAAAAGGCATTTGTTTAAAACTCAATCGAGTTCTTGCTACACTATGACCAGGAATTTGTTCATCCAACCTATTGTATTATGCTAATTCTGATAAAGGGCTGCGTCCGTATATATAATCCCAGAATATTAGCTCCCTTTTGCAACCGGGATTCGAGGAGGCAGGACTTTAAATATTTTGTCAACTTATAATTATGTTCCTAGGCATAAGCGTCGCCACTGGCAAAAAAGTAGGGGGGGCAGCCAGACTTCAAACTGACGCTGACAAAAAACTTCCCACGTTAGGACCAAATACTGTTCGAATTTTGGGCTCCTCATTGCCTTTTGCAGCGGCTGGTTATAAGTATGTCCGGTTTTCTCCCATTTTGACTGAGATCAGGTAATTTTTGGAAAAAAGTGGGGGACCAGGCCCCCCTGGCCCCCCCTGGTGGTGACGCCCCTGCTCCTAGGCTCAGCATTGCGAATTCTAAAAACGAGGTAAGTTCAATGCCGAATCCGGCATTCATGGAATAGTCTGCTTTATAGTCTGTCGCAATAACATTTCCAGTCAATGGCTTGTACTTGACAATATTGCATATGACGAATTGTACAGGGAATGCGGCACTTTGATGCTATCCCAGACTGTGGTGGTTTTATAGACATTCTGTGTTCAAAATAATGTATTTGAACTTATTTCTGCTAACAAATGGCTATGTTTCGTTTTGTTTCACTTTCATCTGTTCACAATAAAAAGTCTCCAAGGTAGCGTGCCATCAAATGTGCGTATTAGCTCGCAACGCCTTGTGCCGCTTTGAACCTGTTTCAGACGCGTCGATACTGAATACGACTAGAAATGAAACGTTTTTAAGTACAAGAGGCTATCACTAGGAAAAAAAGTGGCATTCACCAATTTCGTCTACATTTCTTGATCTATTGCAGCATCTTACACGTTTCAAACTAGTTAATAAACGCGTTTTACGCATTTGTAATCGGCGTTACCAGGGTCATGTTTAGCACGTGGGTTTTAACGAGGTCAGCGTAACACGCGCAGTGGAACTTGAGCATGACGTCATTTTCCTGACGCATGACGAACATGAAGTCACATCCGGAGAGGACGGGGTCGGTAGGGGGTGAATTGGTATGTAAATTTTTTCGCGAACGATAAGTTGTGGAACAAATGAAATATGGATCAAGTGGTTTATTGGCATGCTGTATCGCATGACTATATCAGTTCAAATTATATCATAAAGGTGCCACATTCCCTTTAAGAGGACCCACAAACTTCATCTCTGCGCTTATTGAGAAATTTCCTCTGTTCTATTTATTTTATTTTATTTATTTATTTATTTATATCGCCAACAGATGTATATCCATTTACAGGCGAAGTCAGAGCTTAAAGATAAACACAATATGCTACAAGTAAAAGACACGCATCACACATGAGAACAGTATAATGAATCACCCTAGATTAGGATGTTCCTCCCCGAGGATAAATGATACTGGTAAAACATGAATTGAAAGCTAGAGAAAATATATGGTCTAAAAATTACCTGCTGCGGCGATAGCGCTAGCTCGCAGCAAGTACACGGGATGAACGTATGTATTTTAAAACATTGACTTTAAAACTGCTAAAAGATTCTAAAAATAGGTCGGAACCGGAACATGATAAGAAGGCATTCATTGCCCGCGGGATCCGACACAAAAGCCCCTGGCCCACAGTGTTCACACGCCCGCGCCGCTCCGCGAAAAGATGACGCGTGCGAGTTGATCGAGATGGCAAGTGTAAAGGAAATTTACTTAACAGAATTTCAGAGTCTATTTTCCCAATATGAATACTTTTTAGAAAAAGCAGATCGTGTTGAATTCTTCGAGATTCAAGAGATGTTACGCCAAAATGATGCATGAGAGCGTCATAGGACAATGATAAGCATGGTCTGATTGTGTGATGATTTAGCCATAGAAGGAACTTGTGCTGCACTCGGTCAACTCGCACGCTGTGAGATTTGGCCGCGCCTGCCCAAATCACGCTGCAGTACTCCAGATGAGAGCGTACGTTGGCATAATATGCTGTAAGTAAAGACTTGTTTTCAAATATTGCAGTTTTTTAGGCATTTTGGAAAGATCGGATTAGGAGACCTAGTGCCCTGTTGGCTTGTTTTACTACATGGGATACGTGAGCCAAGAATGTTAATTTACTGTCCAATATTACACCTAGGTCACGAATTTTACCTACCGAATTGAGAGCAGCGCTCCCAATAGAATATTGCGTCCGGACAGGTGCGCGTCTGAGGGTCATCGTGAACGAGTGAAATTTTGAGGGATTTAGTATGAGGCCCCATCTGACAGACCACGACTGCAAGCGTTCGAGATCACGCTGCAACAGCTGCCCGTCAGCTGGGGCGGTGATTTGGCGGTAAATTTTGACATCGTCAGCATACATTAAGCAATTTGAACCAATTTCACTTGGAAGGTCATTTATGAAGAGCAAAAATACAAGCGGGGCCACTAAAGATCCTTCCGGTACACCCGAGGCTACTGAAACCCAGTCGGACGTTTTACAGTTCACGATGACCCGCTGACGCCTATCAGAGAGATACGAGACAAACCAGTTTAGAGCCGAATCTTTCAGGTGATACGAGTTTTTTAGTTTGTAAATGATCAATTTGTGGTTGACGCTTTGAAATGCTGCCGAATAATCTGTATATATGGCGTCCGTCTGGTATCCCTTCGATATGGCCCCCACGTCGAGCTCAGATACGTCGCAAGGCTGCTGGAGCATGACCGATGAGGTACAAAAACGTGCTGCTCAGGGCACAGCACCGGCGAAACATGCCGAAACAGCTGGTCGTAGACAAGTCGTTCCAAAATGTTTGCGAAAAATGGAAGCAGGAAGACAGACCGATAATTCGATGGATCTTTGTTGTCGCCTTTTTTGAATATTGGAATGACATTGGCCTGTTTCCATTTAATAGGAGCCTTACCAGCTGTAACGGACATGTTGCATATTTTTGTGAGTGGTGCTACCAATTCTTCAGCACACTCTACGATGATCTTAGTGCTAATGTTATCTGTACCGCATGCCTTATTGGGATCTAGAGACTTCAGGGTAATTCGAACTGCTTCCTCGGAAACATGAAAACAAGATAAGGTGCATACCTACTGGAAAACATGCTGCATGGGGAAAGACCCCAACAGTGGGGCTTGTAAATTTCTGTGCAAAGGCAAGGTTCAAGAGAGACGCTTTTTCTGTGTCGTCTGAGGTAAGGCTTTGATCTGGTTTGAACAGTACTGTCGACAGTTCTAGACCTCGATGCGGTATTTTTCTCACAGCATAGACTCGACGAGTGATGTGCAAAGGAAATGTAGCCCGTTGCAAATGAATCTACTGAGCGTTTACATACCTTTGCTCCAACGTGAGTAGTCTTCCTGGTCTTATTCAGGTATTCTTTTCCGGAGGTTTTGGCTGTTACTCCATTTTCTAGCATAGGGTCAAACACAGAATTGAAGGTGAAGCAGTTGCCGTAGACGCCACTCTGCCACTGCAGAAAATCTCTGCCGGTTACAGATGGGTCATAATAAATCGTAACAACGCGGTGGGTGCAGAAATGTCACGAGCTTAAGCCGCATGGGATAGCAAAAAATGAGAAAAACAACTACATGGACCGTTTGGAATGACAAAACTTTAGATAAAGGAAATAACTTGATGACTTAAGGTCATAAAGATTGGTAAAATTAGAAAACTCTAGTGACAGGCAGCACTCTGGCTTTTCCATGAAGCTCTGTGCAGATAAGAAGCCAATTCCAGGCTTGACACCCGGACTAGAGAAAGGGTCTGCACTAGACTATTTCACTTTCACTCAATATCAGGTATCAGCTAGCATCCTATCTATCCTGGTGCAGCTTTTGATGGTTGTTCCGAAAATCAAACTAGTTTTTGTCGGTGATAAGTGCTAAGGGTGGAGAAAATGCAGTCTTGTTTGGGATTTTCGCCTTTATGAACATTTTTGCCGTTAGCCGTGAATGTTTACTACAAATACCAATCCATGTAAGAGGAAAAGCTTCATTCGTCTCTTTCAAGGTCATTCATATTCTTTTATACCTAAAAATAATACTTTTGTCTTGCTACAGAAATTTGTGACGTCATTAATAAGATAAAATGACCCCTTTGGTGCCTTTACTGGGAGTTAGAGGTATGAGTTCAGTCAAACCAAAAATTGTGTCTTGAAAAATAAGATCAGACTACCTTGGCCTCATATCAATGATATAAAGGCCAAATGTGGTCATGTGATCTGATGATAATATTTTTTATAAGCATAGCAAAAACGAACAAATAATTCCTTTTTAATCCAAATAGTGGGAAGACTGCTCTACACCCTTTTGCACCGGTCAGACACCGATACAAGCGACACTGTGAATTGATTTGCACATGAACAAAAATTTTACTCAGAAGCATACAAAATATCACAAGGGGCGAGGTGAGCAGATTAGCGTACGCACATTGATAAATCTAGGATAGCAGGACTCAGGCAGAAGAAGAAAAACAAGATCATGACATTAATTGTTGACGCAGTATGCTTCATGTGACTGGATAAAATGAGCCTACGCCTCACCATTTTGTTCTTTCTCTTAATCATCTTGACATATGCTAGACTTCTCTTCGTACTGCAGTTACCATGTGATTTCCTCGTGGCACTAACTGCCAGCAGCACCTCCTGGCGCCGCTTCTCTCCACGAGTGGAACAGACGAAGTCTTGAACGAGCTTTAACTGGCGCTTTGCTGGGTCCTTGACCACACAGAGTCCCTTGACACCTTTTTTGGAAGAGGTGATATCCCTCCCGGAGGGGTCAAATTGCCACTTCTTCCCAAAGCTACGCTACTGTGGCGTCATCCAGTCCGAGACGGTCGAAGAGAAGACAAGACCTCTAACTAACGAGGTCAGCAAGTGAACGTATTTGTTTTGGAGCCTTGTTGCTGGGTCTACCAGGTGTCACTGTACCGGTGCGCTCTGTTTCCAAAACTGCGGTGGCTATTGCTTGCCTGTGCTCTTCTGGAGGGCTTTCATCTGCCAAGATCATGATGACTAGTGTGGAATGTAAGCATCACTGGTCGCGCTCCATGGATTGCAGACAGGCATCTGATACCACTGGTCGCGCTTTTCCTTCTTTCTTGTACTTTTGCATGAGACTGATATTCTCCAAATCCATGCGAGGTGCAGAAGTCGCCACAGCGCAGCTCAGGAACCAGATAGTGTAGTAAAGTCCGATATAATTGTCATCTCAGTCACGTTCTGCTTACCTTCCTTTGCAAGAAAGGGTAGGTGTTTGCTCAGAAGCTCGAGCTTCAGGAAGTAATTAACCTGAGCCATGAATCGAGCACGATGACACGCCCGTCGTCATAAGCGTCACCACCGGCAAAAAAGTGGGGGGGGGCAGCCAAACTTCAAACTGACGCTGACAAAAAACTTTTCACGTTAGGACCAAATACTGTTCAAATTTGGGCTCCTCGTTACCTTCTGCAGCGGCTGGTTATAAGAATGTCCAGTTTTCTCCCATTTTGAATGAGATCAGGGAATTTTTGGCCAAAACGTGGGGGGGCCAGGCCCCCTGGCCCACCCCAGTGGCGATGCCCTTGCCCGTGGTGGCCTGAACAGGAAGCCGTGTACATCGCCACCGAGCCACACCACCGTAAGTTCAGCTAATTATCGGTACTCACCACGAGGCAAGGCTGCAGATCCTAAAAACGTTTCCAATCCTGCCTTCACTCGATCTCCTTCCTACTGAGGGTATATTGTGACGTTTCCTCAATCAAAGATATCATGTCCATTGAGCGCCACCAGTGGTACTTACATCCCACAATGGTAATAATGGTCCTGGCAGATGAAGGCCCTTTAGAAGAGCACAGGCAATCAAAAGCCACCGCAGATTTGGAATCAGAGCGCACCGGTACAGTGACACCTAGCAGACCCAGCAGAAAATCTCCAAAACAAAAACGTTCACTTGCAGACCTCGTTAGTTAAAGGTTTTGGCTTCTCTTCGACCGTCTCGGACTATGTAGATGACGTCGCAGTAGCATAGCTTTGGGATGAAGTGGCCATTTGGCCCACCCGGAAGGGATATCACCTCTTCCAAAAAGGTGCAAAGGGTCTCTGTGTGGCCAACGACCCTGTAAAGCGCCAGTTAAAGCTTGTTCAAGACTTCTTCTGTTTCACTCATGAAGAAAAGCGGCGTTAGAAAGTGCTGCTGGCAGTAAGCGCCCCGAGGAAGTCACATGGCAACTGCAGTACGAAGAAAAACCTAGCATATGTCAAGAAGATTAAGAGAAAGAACAAACTGGTGAGTCGCAGGCTCACTTTACCCGGTCACGTAAAGTACATTGCGTTAACAATAAACGCCATTATCTTTTTTCTTCTGCCTGAGTCCTGCTATGCCAGATTTGTTAATGCGCGCACACTTATCTGTTCACCTCACCCCTTGTGATATTGTGTATGCTTCCGTGAAATTTTTGTTTAATTAGTTAATAAATCAGCAGTGTCGCTCGTATCAGTGTCTGTCCGGTGCAAAAGCGTGTAGAGCAATCTTCCCACTATTTTGCATTAAAAGTAGATTATTTATTCGTTATTCCTTTGCTTTTAAAAATGGATTATTATGATATCAAAGGACCACTTCTGGCCTTTATATCGTTGAAATGAGGCGAAGGTAATCTAGTTTTATTTTGTAAAACACAATTTTCGGTTTGACTGAACTCATGCCTGTAACTCCCAGTAAAGGCACCAAAGTTGTCATTTCTTCTTGTTAATGACGTCATAAATTGCCGCAGCAAGAACATTTTGTTTTTAGGTATAAAACAATATGAACGACCTTGAAAGAGACGAATAAGGCTTTTCCGTTTACTTGGATTGGCATTTGCAACAAACGATCGCAGCTAACGGCACAAATGGCCATAAAGGCGAAAATCCTAAACAAAACTGCATTTGCGCCACCCTTAGGACTTATTAACGACAAAAGCTTATTTGATTTTCGTAATCACTATCAAAATCTGCACCAGGATAGATAGGGTCTAGTTGATTCCTGACATCGAGTGAAAAATGAAACGGTCTAGTCTGCACTAATGCGCACTGGAGAAGGGCCTCGTAGGTCCCCTGAGATCTCCATTAACAAGGAGCTTACAAAAACACCCGTTTGGGGTTGTGTAGGAACTATGGTGATATAAATTTAAGTAAAGTTTTATTCACCTGGATTATATATATATATATATATATATATATATATATATATATATATATATATATATATATATATATATATATATATATATCTTCAAGGTCAATTAAAGATATAATGGCTTACATTTGGCCGTGCTGGGAACCTATTGGTAAATGCCGTGATTATGTGGAAAAATCAGGAATATACTAAAATCCTACGAAGGTCATAAAGGGAACGCCTAATTTGTTCCAGAAATTTATTCAAGATCATTTAAGGTTATGAGCCTATTGCATCATAATATAATATATTTCCTATAATGCATTATATAACTAGCACTATGTCAACTGCTGGGCGGAAAATGAGAATTGACTTTGATCACTGACCTTCGAAATTTACATTTAGCCTTGAAATTAAAAGATATTCACTTTACCTATGACATCATACTTTCATTCATAGCTTCATGACATAGCTTTATGATGTCATAACTTTATAGAACTGTGTCATAATGTGTAGCGTCATATGACCAGAAGAACTGACATTGATGATCTTGACAAGGTTGGCTTGACCTTGACCTGTGAAATTTGGCCTTGACCTCCTTGTGAGCTGACTTTAAAATGAGATCTCGTTTACATAACGTTATGACGTCGCCACTCGGTCCCAAACGCAGGCGCACTGGTGCAACCGCGTGATTGTGGGGATCTAAAGGTGAATGCCTCTCTTTGAAAACCCATAATTAAAAACAAAGTATGAACTGATTTCTTAAGTTATTTCACCAATCAACGTGTTTATTAACTTTCTCAAATTTAGTAAGTAGTGTTTCCGGCTGCGAAAGGTTCTCCGACCACCATGGAAGAATAGAAGGGGGATCCTCCGGGGTTGCCTCCAGTGCGCAGGTTCTGTATGATAGGAGTCTTCTCATTGTCGTGAATATAATTGTGTATATCACAGCTGTGGTGAGTCAGTTAGTAAAAATAGCCTGGTCTCAAACTACACCAAGTTCAAATATATATCATTGGCCTAGAGCGTGAGGTACACTCTGGCAGCACTCTTTTCCTCACCCTTTTATAACACAATTTAACCCGCCATTGACGGGGGGGGGCCCCCTCGGGTTTTCGGAGATAGCAGAAAAACGGCGGCGCGTAGCGCCGCCGTACTTGGTATACCTTTTCCCTCATCATTTTTACAACTTCTGTGAAAATTTTAAGGTTAGGTCATCTCAGGTCAGGTCACCATTACAGGTCAAGTGACCCGACCTCAAAAAAGTTTAAGATAGCATAAGTCGGAGCAGGGTGAACTTATCCGATTGAAACTCATATCACATAATGGCCCCACCGAGTTCTCTAAAATATGTTCCGGTATTTTTGATATCGATGACCTAAGGTCAGGTACGAGGCATGACCTCTCCATTGGAAATACATGGGAAAAATGGTTTTTACGGAATAACTCAGTAACGGATGGTGATAGAGCATTTATTTTAGCTGCATTAGACTTGCCTGGGCTTTGCGGTTCTAATGATATGCATTTTATATAATTTTACCCTGACCTGACCTCAGGTCAGGTCAAATCCTTGATTTGACCTAGCAAGGTCAAATTATATATCATTCGATTCGGCTTGCTAAGACGATTCATATAGTTCAAGTCGTTTTGCTCTATCTTTACTTGTTCAGATTTGATGGCCGAAAAACTGAATTTACATGTTATCCCTATGACGGGCATGTTTTGACCTCTCGTGACCTTAAATGTGACCTGACAAAAATGGTCCAAATGTTTTCGATGGAGAAGTGGATGGGCAGCCCAACGCCGTTTACCGTTTTTCGCTACCTACCGTGGTTCTCGAGATCTTAGGGGGCGGGTACCCGCCCCCCCGTCAATGCGAAGGTGGCTCAGACCCCGTCAATGCGCGTGTTAAGATTTATAAGCCCTGACAAAGAAGTCCGAATCCTGGAATTGACTGTAAACATGTCGTCATGCACTACAACAAATTAATAAATATTCAATATTTACGACTCTATTTTAAATTTGAAGTCCGATCCAGCAACACATTTAATACCAAAATCCGACAGTTGTGAGCTTTGGAACGGAGGTCCCTTTATTATTGCTTACGTGTGGCTGCAGGCTTCACTGTTATAGCTGCAGCCGATAATGAACTGCTCGCCAGTAATGCCCGCCTCAAGGATCTCCTCCTTGGATGGAGTAAAGACCATTGCTATCTGACTCCCATCTGAAGTTTGCATTGCTTCGATGATTTCCTCAAAATTGTCAATACTTAGGTTGTGGAACTGGTTTTGCATGAGGTGATTTACTTTTGCATAGCCATATTCATAATCATAATAGTATTCATACTCATCGTATGAATAGTTTTCTTCCGTCCAAGATGCAGAGGTCGATGTATCATTGAACTCCGTAGCTGAAGATGAGTTCCCGACTTCCAGGAAGCTCTCGCTGGTACCACTGAACGTTGTGTCAGGCTGCGACGTAGTTGGAGCATACGTTGTGTCTTCGGTGGTTGTAGCTTCTTCGGTTGAGATGAGTGTACTTGTGGTTTGGGCTGTTTCGGTGGTGGTTTGGGCTGTTTCGGTTGTGGTTTGGGCTGTTTCGGTTGTAGTTTGGGCTGTTTCGGTTGTGGTTTGGGCTGTTTCGGTTGTGGTTTGGGCTGTTTCGGGTGTGGTTTGGGGTGACGTCGATAGCACTGTCGTGGTTAATGGAGTTGTCACGGGCGAGACTGTAGCAGTTGTGCTTTCTGCTGCTTGTGTGGTTAAACTAGTTGCAATTGAGACTGGTACATTCGATGTTACTTGCGTTGTTGATGCCGTCTCAGGAGAAGAGCTCTGTTCAGAATTCATCCCTGCTGTGGCAGCTGTGCCAGGAGTAGTTGTTTCTTCAATTCCCGGTTGTGCTGTGTATGAGTATGATCCGTCAGAGACGTAGGCATAATTTTCAGAGCTCGAATAATAGGAGCTGGAGGCCTCAGATGAATATTCGGCAGCAGTCGGAAATGAACTTGAGACACTGGAGAAAAGCTCATCTGAATTTTCTTCACTGGAGTAAAAGTAGCCATTGGAGTAGGCTGAATGTTCCGTGTCCGACTGGTAACTACTTTTTCCGCTGCCCGAATCAGCAGAGCTTGAATAGTAGTACCCTCGGTATGACACGTAAGAGTAGGCTGAATATGAGAAGGAATATGCGGAATAACTTGACCCTGTCATCTCTGATGGTGACCGTTTTTGCCGCCTGGAACATGGAGGACACATTTAATACCTAGATCACCAACCATGTCTGAACAACATGGCCAAAATGAATACCTCTTGGGAAATGCATAAAAATTTGCACCTGAAAAGAGACTAGTGCTTAAGTTATCCAACAGCCTCTACACAGATGTAAATTTGGAGTCGCTGGAAGCATTGGTGTGTTATACGTTCCTCATTTAAGATTTATATTGTTCAACAATCTACCTCCAGATCTGTTTGAACACTTATTTCATTGCATGCCCAAATTTCGGCAGTTGACATACCAAAAATAGTAATTGACACAATCATCCTATTCATGTTGTGTGGCATAAGATCTCCAGATTCCAGCGGCTATCCATTTCACACATTCTCAGGGGAGAAAAACCTTAAAGCTGTCGCATCAAATGTCTAACAGGCAATTACCGAACCACATATAATGCGACAAATGGTACCTACACTGCTACAAAACAATCAGGAATAATATTCCTGAATTCGTAATGAGGCTTACTTAACCCTGCCCCGGTGGCGGGTACGAGCCACCTTCGCCATGGTGGGGGGGCTAAAAAGACCCCCCGATCTCAAAAACTAAGAGAGCTAGAAAAAAGCGCAAAACGGCAATCAAAGCTCTTCAAAAATGATATTGAAAATACTTCGGTCATTTTTCTTGTCAGGTCAATATCAAGGTCACCAGAGGTCAAAATAGGTCAAAATCGCTAATATGAGGTGTACTAAGAAAACCACCTATATCTCAGAAACTATGATAGCTAGAAACATTTTCTAACACCATTCGAAAGCTCTTGAGATGCGCTTTCATTACAGTGGCATTCATTTTCGTGTCAGGTCAAAGCCTAGTGAGCTACAGGTCACTAAATATTGGAGCATATTCTTGGTAATGTCCATAGCCACCCATGCATAAGGGCGTTTACTTTTTCGCTAATAGCTTCCAAACCAAACAAGATACAGCCATAGTTTATGCACCATTGCAATCCTCTCGTCAATACGAATCGAATGATATATGATATTACTATGCCAGGCCAAATTTAAGAATTTGACCTGACCCAGATCAACGGTCTGACCCAACTTGACCTGGTATAGTCATGATGTATATCATTTGACTTCAGTGACTATACAAACACTTTGGTGACAAAATAAAAGCTCTATCTTAGTTTATTCAAAATTTATAGAGAAAAACACCAAAAAATGCTTATTTGACCTAAGGTGACCTTTTAAGGGTCACAAGTCAAAAATTTTGGTATCAGCTTCAGAAATGGGCTAAGAGCAAGTCGCAACCGATGTTTGAAGTTGATTCCATCCATACTTACTGAGAAAAGCTCATTTCGTGATTTTCCCCATGCATTGTCAATGGGAGGTCATGCTCTGCACATGACCTTAGGTCACCAATATCAAAAACCCCGGAACAAATGTTGTAGCTCCTGGTGGGCCCAAGATGTGGTATGAGTTTCATCTTGATCGATTAACCCTTCTTTTAGTTATGCCGTCCTAAGTATTTTTGAGGTGAGGTCACTTCACCTGACCTGGTGACCTGACCTGATATGACCTTGAGCCAAAATTTTCAGGAAAGATGTAAAAATGATGAAGGAACAGCTAGACCAAGTTTGGCGGCGCTGCGCGCCGCGTTTTTGGTCACTTTGGAAAAACCCGAGGGGTCTAAAAGACCCCCACCCGGGCGAAGGTTAACATCACACTTAAGCATAGTTCTCCCGCTCTCCCGCCTCTGTAAAGGCTGCCACAAACGCTGCAAAGCGGTACTGACTGTGCCACCAGGATCTCAGGGCCACCTGGGCATCGAACCCGTAATCCTTCATTGCTGAGTCTACCCCCCCCACCATCTAAGCCACCAGCACCCCGCAAAATTGCGCGCAGAGTTACACAGTGATAACAATTGAACTAACGCATTCGGCAAGGAAGTAGAGTAACCCGTTATCATGAGTTAATGGCATTTAATTAGAAAAGCTGCTGTCGCCCGTGTAAGCGGCTCCTTTTGACTGTCGCACGCTGACGCTGCCGCCCACCTGCACTGTGGCAGTTTGACCGGCCGGGAGGGGAAGAACAACTAAATATGCAACTGGTGTCCATTCACATGCCTTTTAGCCACAGAGCCTTATCTGTGTTATTTCCAGGTTTGTCTTAGAAGTTAGAAATTCAAAAGCGTGAAAGAGGGAGGTAATGACAGCCGTATGTAGCATGATTAGCGCAGGGAAACGCTAGAATTGATTCAGATATATTTCTATCAAATGCTTTATACCTCGCCCCTCAATCCAAACGAGGCAGCTAATATGCATCATCTTTTCTAGTTAATCATGGCGTAACGATGTAGGCGGTTGGGATAATTGTTTTCAAAACTCTTTACTGCTGGGGTGAGTTTCTTTCCTTCGAAGCTTCTCTGGGAGCTTTTCTTGTATTTAACCAGCCGGAAATGTTTGGGTTCGGGCCATGGGGTGCTGATATCAATAAAGTCTGTTCTGTGCTTTATACAGTTGTTAGTCGAACTAAAAGCTGCCTCTGTGGTTTTCCTCGCCCTCTTGTTCAAACACCGTGCAATACTTTTGCCCCCTCCCCAATCCGGTAAATGGATGCATACCATGCTGCGAGTGACTAAAGCATTACATTCCCGATGGTATCTAAAATCCCTTTGGTGCTCTTTTTGCCCAGTTTTTTAATCCCCTGTTTGTTTCCCCATGGTAGGACTTATGACGCCCATTGCATGGAACTGCAGAAACAATGCTGTTCGGTTCGGTTTTTTATATTTTGGGATGTTTGTGGGACATGTCACCTATTCTCCCCTGACTTTTCAATTAAAAGCATACCTGCCTGCTTGAGCTTTTTGTTTAAAATTTCAGTTTTAGATGATTTAGAGACGGTGATAATCATCTTGCGTTTCTTTTTCTTTGAAGCTTTATTTTTTCGGATTTGTTTTGCTTTATTATTACAACTGACCAGCAGTGGCTTTAGGATATCCTAGCTCACCAAAAATTGAAAAAATGTGATTAACTTCCTCATCAACGAACTCAGCACTGCTAATTCTGAACGCTCTTAAGAAAAAAACATATTACAATCCCCGACTTTACTTTGTCACTATGAGCGGAGAAGTAATGAGCATAGTCCTCCTTGTCTGTGATCTTTCTGTAGACTCTAAACGTAACTCCTGAACCATTCCTTATTATTAGGGTATCTAAAAATGGTAGTTCACCAGAATTCTCTTCCTCCAGTGAAAACTGCATCTTTTCCTCAACATGGTTAGCTCATCAAGCTTACATCCTAAATCTACATCGCTTGGTTTAATGGTTCGAACGTAATCAGCATATCGTGGCCATATGATGTCTCGACCAACTACGTCTTTAAAATGTTCCTCCTCCGATACATACCTACCTCCAACCATACACGATTAATAAATTATACCATTCATTACCTGTGCGAGCACCTATTGTTTCAGGCTTCAACTTAACTTCCATGTGAAGCTGTACTTGTCCAGAAGTAACTTAAGGGTGGGGGAACCCTAAGTAGAGGCCAGAGTTACACTCTTGAAACATTTTCTGCTAAAATAAATGCATGGTAACAGTGCAGCTTTTATCAAGTTTCTTGAAGTATATCAGTAAGAATTTATATGTGATTTTGAACTCATTCTCTTCCCCTTATATATTAGTGTAAGGGAAATGCAGTGCTTCATAATGGTTTTGCTCCAGGGTACTAAATGTAAAATTTATATAGGAAAATATAGTCCGCAAGTGGAAGATAAAAACAATATTTTGAACTCAAACCTCTATTCAAACCTTTCTTTAACATAAGGACAACTTTTCAACCAAAACCTTTTACTATCAAAATAAAGTAAAGGTATCTTGCATGTTACCATCCCAAATACGAAACAGGTATGGTTCGGTGGTAGCTTAGTCGGTAGAGCAATGGACTAGTGATTTGTAGATTGACAGGACCTACAATGCAGGTTCTATTCCTGGGTGGCTCAATTTTGTGTTAGTGTCGTCTTGCAGTGTTTGCAGCAGCCTTTACACATGTGTTAGAGTTACACATGATCACATCATCTCATCACATGTAGGTTATGTTCAGTAAGCCTGATTGCAAACTCAGAAGTATTATTGCCTGGCTGTTTTGTATCAATTTAGGTACCATTGGTCGCATTTTGTGTGCTTGAATAATTGCCTGTATTGAAAAATTAGAAGCGACAGCTTTCAGTGTTAGACATTAGGTTGGCGACAGGTTTCAGGTTTTTTCCTCCCTGGACAAGTATAAATAATAAGCAGTGCAATACATTTGGCGTGGACACGCTAAGCATTGATTTTTGGTGAACAGAACCAATTATAAAACCATTGCAGGCCATCCAATAGAAGTATTTACTGTTTCGCTGTGTTAAGCACAGATGCAAGAAGCCTTGACTCTGGAAATGCAGTGTCATGGCTTCATGGCTTCCCCCACGATATTTCTAAAGAAGACATACGTAGAATTCGGAAAATATTCATTAACAAATGAGGTGGCTACAAGGCAGGCCACTACGTATTTCCTGACCTTCATTATGTATTATTTTTGCTCTATACGTGTATGTCCGCGCAGTGTGATTGTGTGATGAATGAAACCAAAATTATTGCTGCTTTCTGCCATGGTATTATGTCTTTAAATTACTACCTTTATTCCTGATATAATCGTTAGCATCATGACTATGATTATCATTATCTTTATCAATACAAAAATTGTCATATAAGCTATTGTTTTATCATTTAAGTGAGAGAGAGGGTAGCAAGACGAGCATGGTAGGTAAGACGGGCACAGGCTCTGTAGACTAAACCAGCAATGATATAAATGTCCCATTATTTGAATCAATGCCTCTTGGGTTGCCTTAAAATGAGCAAAAAAACCAATTCCTGGCCTTTGTTTTTTCAAAATATTAGAAGAAAAACAAAATCGGTGGTTTATGCTATCATTGTTCGTAGTTTTGATTTTAACGTTCTGACAGTGTCTGGTCCTTTTTTGAAGGCTAAATATGTGAAGTCTGTCTCGGGAGAGCGTTAGCATGCATTAGGTGATTGAAGTTTTATATTACCCCAGTAGGGTGATCACCAAGAACGAAAAAAACCGGCTTAGGAAATTTAACACGCGCATTGACGGGGGTCTGAGCCACCTTCGCTTTGAAGGGGTAGCGGGTACCCACCCCCCCTAAGATCTCGAGAACCACGCTAGATAGTGGAAAATGATATACTGTATTGGATAGACTATCTATTTCTCTATAGAAAAGAGTTAAACCATGTTTTTCAGGTCATATTTAAGGTCAATAGAGGTCAAGACATGCCGTCATAAATGGAGGTTTTCGGTCATTACATCTGAACAAGTAACAAAAGAGCAAAACAACTTAGACCACTGGATCCTCACAATAAGCTAAATGAAATGGTTAACTTGAATATTGAAAGAAACTTGAACTTGAAATGAAAGAGTTTAACTTGGATAAGTTCACTCTGTTTGGACTTATGCCATCTTAAATTTTTTACGTCAGGTCGCTAGACCTGTACTGAGTGGCCTGCCCTGAGATGACCTGACCTTAAGATTTTGAGAAAAAAGTTGAAAAACGATAAGAAAAAAGGTATGCCAAGTACGGCGGTGCTAGCGCTGCTCTTGTTATGCTTTCTCCAAAAAACCGAGGTGGGGCGGGTGCCCGGCCCCCGTCAATACGAGTGTTAAATATTTGATTGTAAGATTACAATGAAAGGAATTGTAATTTTATGGATATTCAGCAAAATAATTTTCTGTGGGATATTTAATCGAAAATCTGCATTGAAAAGCGTTTCAGGACTCATTCTTTCTCAGCATGGTAGGGTTTTTGTAAAAATTTCTACCTTGTAATAAACTATTTTCAAAAGTCCGCCTTACCCAATCTGTTTGGGGAAAACTACTCCTAGGAATATGCATGGATCCTAGTATGTTTAAGCGCAGGGACAAATAAATTTATCCTGAGACGTCGAACAAAATTTCATCACCATCATATGAAAGGGAGTGAGATACACAGTCTCAAACATAACTATGCCCGTCTTACCACCCTCTCCCCGTAACTATTGCCGGCAAGCCACGAGATGAGACATCGGTGCAAATAAATTCTACAGCCAGCATCCCGCTACTTTTATCACTCATATAAATCAATTTTGAATTTGATTCAAAATGCATGTAGTTTTATGCTTTTACAGTGTTTTACCGCCATTAGCAATTTGGTGGTGCCATCGGGAGAGCGATTTCCAATTGCATAATAACAAAATTTTTCGTTGAACTTCTCAAATCTCGATGGCTTACTTAGAGCAGAGACTTAACACGCGCATTGAAGGGTATCCGAGCCACTTTTGCTTTGACGGGGGGGGGCGGGTACCCGCCCATCTATGATTTCGAAAACCACGTTAAATAGTGAAAAGCGGTAAATGGTGTTGGAAAGCCCATCTAATTTTCTACAAGAATTTGAACGATTTTTTGTCGGGTCACATATAAGGTCACTAGAGGTCAAGGCATGCGACCACAGGGATAAAATGTAGATGAAGGTTTTCAGTTATTACATCTGAACTAGTAAAGATAGAGCAAAACAATCTAGACAATTGGAATCCTCGCAGCAAACCGAATCGAGCGGTATGTAAAACGGTCTTTCTGGTTCAAATCAAATCAGTCTAGGATTTGACCTGACCTGAGGTTAGGTGAATGTCAAATTAGGTTAAAATGTATATCATTGAAACCGCAAAGATGAGAAAAATCTACTGCCGTAAAAAGTACATGCTCTATCACCATCCATTACTAAGTGATTCAGTTTGGACCATTTTGCCATGTATTTTCAATGGAGAGATTATGGCTGGTACCTAACCTGTGGTCATCAATGTACAAAATACCGGAATGTAAGTTGTAGATTACGGTAGGCCCATTTTGTGATATGCGTTTCAATCATTGGATAGGTTCATCCTCTTCTGACTTAAGCTTTAAACTGTTTTAGTTGAGGTCACTACACCTGCACTGGTGACCTGACTTGAGATGACCCGTTCTTAAAGCTTGTCATAAAGTTGTGAAATGATAGGGTTTTCCACAGACAGCGAAACCACACATGCGGCACCACCATATTTTGTATAACTGCTACCTGGTCCTTCCGGAAACTCGAAACAAAGTCATAGCCCAAGATCATATTTTGTGATGTCATTAGCCAATTCAAGAAGACACTAGAGGCCAGGGAAAGTCACGTCAACAGTCAAGAAACCTAACCTAAAAACTCTTGAGATATGCGGGAGTGCGATTAGACCTAATATATAGATCTGAGATATACATCACATGATAAGGTCACCGAGCACAACAACTTCTGGTAACGGGATTTTTTAAAATTTTGTCCGAGTTGTTCCCCATATGGTTGTTGGAATCGGAGTTTCACTAAAGTCATCAAGGGATTTGTCACGGAGACCCTTACCCCACCATCCAAACGAGCAGCCCCCACAATGAAAGGTTAATCTAGAAGCCAAAGTTTAACGTCCCACAAAGCACAGGGACGGCCGCCCCGCTCAGGTCACCCTCTCACCAGTCATCGGCAACCTGGGGTCAGGTAAGAGCCATGTTCTCTCCATCGAAATTGCCATTGAAGACTTGCTCAAGTTTGATAACTTAACCCAGAATGATGATAGGGTGCTGCTTCTTATGAAATTGTGTTAGATCTTTTACTGCTGTTCGAACTATACACATTACAACCTATACTGACCTTGACCTGACCGTAGGCCGTGCAAGTCTTAGGGTTTGCTGTGGCCACTTTATATGATGCAGCATTTGATCGGAAATAGAGAGATGATTTCAATGGTGCTTATGTATTTTCTTAATACCTTCTCTGCGGGGTCTGGGTGGCGCAGTCGGCAAGCGCGCGCACTCGGCTCGGCTCGGCCAATGACATTCTGTGTGTGCGGGTTATCGTGGGTTCGAACCCACCCAGAAGCAGGATTTGTCGCCCTGCCTAGCTCAAGCTTAGCGCATTCCATCCCCCTGTCCGACGCCAAATGACCTCACAGCTTCATAAGATTATTTCGTGAACTCTGGTGACCTTAAACGTGAGGTGAATCCAAATTTTGTACAAATGCTTTTGAAGAAATGATGATGGTCTAGCTAAAACTCTTCCTGACTTTCGCTGCCTAGCATGGCTTGTGAGATCTTGGAAAGGGAAGGGGTATCCGTCTCCTTCCCCTACCCTTGAAGGTAGTGCGGAAACCCGTACCGTCACGTGTTAAGTTTTTCTCACTTTAAGCGTGCTCTAGATCTGTCATCATCTTGCAGAGATTACCACTGTAATAGCCTAACTTTATAAATTTTCAACATGTTTTGACGACGTTTTAGTTTGCAAGCAATTGGAAACATTTCACTCATCAAGAAGGTGACGTCATAATTACCATGCATTGGTGGCCTCACCTTACAGGGCTGACTTCGCTGTCTTGTGGGCTGGCTGTACTGCTGGTTCCTTCGGAAGCTGCAAAGGTTCCGCACTGTGATCAATCGGGGCCAACCAAATCACTGACGGATGTGACATATAGTTTGCGAAAACTGGCGTATTTAAAACTGACTTGTTACATCACAAACTCTCGAACCAGTCTGTGAGTTCGAAAATAAAAACCTGGAATTTGGAACAAAACTTTGAAATCATTTAAGTTTCAAGCTAACTAGGCATTTTTCAAACTCTCATAGGTCAGGTAGCGTGTAAATCAGCTTCTTATTTTCAACATTGCCAGATAAGGCGCAGATTTACTTGATAGTTAACAGAATATCAGACTTTTTCACCAGAACCTGGATTTCTGAAAATCATTGGTGGTGTCCTAATTTGAAACAGTGTCATACAGCCACCACGCAAAGGAATAATATGATATAATATTTAAATATTGATTTCGGCCCTCACGCAGCCTGTTTAAACCAGACACTACCAAATAGAAATCATAAAATAAAAGTAAATGCAATTTCAATGATACTTCAACACTGGCTTATTGTTTCATTGGGTTAAGAAAGGTTGAAATGAATTCCCAAAGATATATAAATCCACATCCTTACTTTTGAATTCATGGTGCATGCGACGAGCTGTATAAATCTGGTGGGCAGGCGAAGATATGCTAATGAAAACAAACTTCTAGGAAGAAATATGTCCTCGTTGTGCTAATTCATATGTGCAATAATATATTGGGTTTAAGTAAGTTATCGCATATCCGATAAACTCAGCATGATTTTTGTGGCACTTGGCCAATATTTATACCATGAATTAGTAATTTATTCAACATATTTTTGGGGCAAATCATTGGAGAACATTTTTAAGTTTTGTTCTCAGTTTTACTCAAAATGATGTTCTTTGAACGATTCTTCGTAAATATATCCCTACAGGTGGAAGACTACGAATTGCAATACACAGGTCATAAGCCGAGCAATAACATGCCTAGATCACGCAGCCGACCCGGGTAGAAGGCTCGGCGGCTTCCCTGAACAAAGAGCCAGCTGGCTCCCGAGAAACCCTCCAACAGGGAAAGAGTTGGCGACACCATATGACCCTGGCAGTTGGTAAGTCGATAATCCCCGAAAATTATAGCCTGCCTAGATAAAAATGACAGCAATATTTTACATGGAATAAATACATATCAAACAGTTTCTGCAGAAAAAAAAAACATAGACTAGGTCGCTGAGAGCTGAGTCTGTATTTACGAAACTAATGCATGGAGGAGGCATGTGACGAGGACAAAAAACCACCTTTACGACTCTGACCTCACTGACAGATTATTGATTGATCCGGGATTTCAGATGGAAGGTAGTTCAAGTGGGTGTCGCTTAGCCTCGGGGGGGCGTCACTGGGACCTGAAGGGGAATTTGAGCTATTTGAGGCAGGGCTGCCAATTCCTAAAGTTATATTTATCAGAGGGGTGGAAAACAGCATCATGAAGGAGGGCACAAATACTTGAATCATGGGCACTGATGGAAAGTTGCGTCTCAGGAAGGTGCCCGGGGTAATTTCAGGAGGTGCCGAATGAGACGTTATGTTACAAATACCTGAGCACAGTTGTCGATCCACCAGCGACCAGTCCCAGCACCCCCAGCTAATAACGTACACTGACACAGGGCATACAAAGCCAAGAGGGAATTTGGCCCCCTCCCACTGAGCTTTTCCAGCGGGGGACATACAACAAACAGACTGGGAAACGCAACACGAGACGGCTGTAGGTCAGAGGGGGGAGTGCTTGGTCAGAGTCCGTCTGCGGATGCCACAGCAGCCGGGAAAGCACTTGTCGTTCAGGACCTTCTAGTCTATTCGGCCGGGCTACTGAGGACCGCAGGCGTGGTTGGAGGTTTGGGTTTTCTTTAGTCTTTGCCGCCTGGCAATGGGGTAGCGTCCTCGGGCACTGCATCAAGCCTTTGACATTTGATTTTTTCTTGGAAGTGTTTGATATTCGTCCTCTAATTTATGTCTGCATTGTCTGTTAGATTCATGCGTTGGCAGGAATATCTAGACGTCTGGCCTTAAAATGACGTTTACGCCGGCTCTGTACCGATTGATTTATTTTGAATCTTATAAAAACATGCATTGACAGGTTTATGTTGCAGATTGCACATTCATGATTTTTATAATCAAATCTTAGGATTGTATTTTGATTTGTATTTAGGGGTCTGGTAGTGGAGTGGTCAGCGTAGATGAATTCGACGAAACCGACCCGGGTTCAAGGCTCGGCGGCTTCCCTGAACAAGAAGCAAGCTGGCTCCCGAGAAACCCTTCCAACAGGGAAAGAGTTGGCGACGCCATATTACCCTAGCAGTTGGTGCGTCGATAGGCCCCAAAAATTATTATTATTTGATTTGTAATCATTTTATTTAAGATAAATTTTGGACTGGAATGTAATCAAGCTAAGTCGAAGGGTGGCAGATGGGGATTAAAATCCATTTTCGATTGTTTTGGTACGCGTGTAACCGGCGTGCACACGATCCAGCAAGGATGTGGTGTTGTACCGCTTTCGCGAAGACACATTGGAATATCTCGAAAACAGAACGGAGGATATCTACTGTGTTTTCGTCCGCTGATGTGTATTACTGCTGTTGAAAATCAATAAGTGTATACTTCCTTGATCATTACTTCCGAGCAGAGTTCCGAAATAATTTGTAGTATTTTGAGCCGCCGTCGATTTGACAGGGGGGGCGGGTACTCCCCTAACATCTCAAGAACCACGCTAGATAGTGACAAACGGTAAACGGTGTTGGGTAGCCCATCAACTTTTCGTCGTAATGGTAATTTATCTTTGATGATGCTTTTCTGCAACCAGATGTATACTCATTCAACGCTTAACGTTGGGCCAGAGGTACAGGCTGGGGCAAAGGGTTTATTAATGATTGATCAGATTAACCAGCTCAAAGAGATGGGTTGATTTTAGGGGTACGTACTGGGGTTGGGGTTTTGAAACATGCAAATAATTATTGATAATACTTTTTTGCAGCTAGACGTATTTGATAATGTGTTTTTTTGCAGCAAGACGTATACTCTTTCGACGTTTAACGTTGGGCCAGAGTTGCAGGCTGTGAAAAAGGGTTTATCAATTGCAAACCTTATGTTATGCAATGGATTGAGTTTAGGGATAAGTTGACCCTGACCACTAGCTACAATCTTAACCAAATAATTCAAGGGAGGCATTTATTGTAAAAATATAGCATCATGTTAAAGGGGAAAGCTTGCAGTCTTTACACCGATCTAGTATCACGTCTACTAGTGCTAATAGGGAGTTTTTGTTAGCATTTTAGCTGCGGTCAACAAAAAGGAAATAATAAGGACAGATATATTCAAATAACCAATTAAGATACTTCAGCGAGTTTTTCATTGTTAATCAAAAGCTAGAGTTTGGCTGAAATAATAGAAAGTCTGTCACACAAATCCTGGTCTAGGTTTGTTGTATTGTCGGCATTGCTTTTAGGTTAGAGGTACCAATATCGTTGTTGTCACGACATCTAATCCTATTTTTAACTATTCAGTCTAAAAGGCTCAATTCGAAAGGCTCAATTCGAAAGCCTCAATTCGTGTGGAGCTCAATTCGAGGTCTGGCTATACTAGGACTGAGAATTATGGATATTTACTCCATGATTCTGATGAAGGGCTGTGCCCGAATATATAATCTTCAGTGTTTTTCACATTTCCGGATTCGAGGGGAGAGGCCAGGGAACATCTTAGCAAATAACCAGAAAACTTGAATGATTTATAAATTCGATCCTGATCTAAGATCAATTTCCTAATGTGGCCTAAAAAGGGCATGTTGCATATCGTTTGAATCATTTGTCCGGGAAACACACACACACACACACACACACACACACACACAAATATATATATATACATATATAAATATATATATATATATATATATATATATATATATATATATATATATATATATATATATATATATTGTTCTAGGTCTAATGACTCCCGAGTTTTAACACGCGCCCCGCTGGGGTCCCTGGCATGACGCGACCCGCTGGGGGCAAATTTCGCCCCCCTCCGTATCTCATTTCCCAGGAAAGCTAAATAAAAATTACGGACAAATGTTGAAAGCTCTTGACGAGACGAAGAGAAAATATAAGTAGTATTTTTATGTCAGGTCAATATTGAGGTCAGCATAGGTCAAATAATGTCCCACAGGCTTACAACAGGGCAGTGGACCTTTTCCCCTCTAGGTTTTTATTCAGCGGTGCTAGAGCAAATATTTATTCATCATTGGATTCCTCTCATTGTGGCAAATCGAATGATGTATAATATGACCTTGTTAGGTCCAACTGTGAAAATGACTTGCCCTCGAGCTAGGTCAAGGTCACAGGGTGACCTGGTATGGTTATTTTGCATATCAATCGACTCCCCGTGACAATAAAATCACAATTCAAGCAAAATGGGAGCTTTATCTCAATTTAGTGAGACGTTATTGGGAAAACAATCACTGCATGCTCTTGTGACCTGATATGACCTTTGAGAGGTCAGATGGTCAAAAACTCAACATTATAGTCAAGATCGTGGTAAGAATACACCGTTTGAGCATTTTCAGCTTTATCTATCCCGTATTTACCGAAAATGAGCCCTTTCTATTCTTTTTCCATAGACTTATAATGGGGTCACAAAAAATTGACTCCACCTTAGGTCAACTATATCAAAATTCCAAGTGAGCAAATTTGTAGACCCTAATAGCCTTATCATATTGTGAAAGTTTCAAACTAATCGGTTGGCTGATGCTCCTTAGGCGCCGCTTCAAACTCGTAATTTTAGGTTTTGAGGTCGGGCTGCTTGACCTTAGATAGCTACTTGACCTGACATGACCTGACCTAAAAAATTGGCAAGATGCGTAGAATTGATAAGGAATAAGGTACTGTGAGTTTCGTTGTTCTGCGTTTTTCTGTTTCTGCGTTATCTGGAAAAAATCCCAGTGGGGCGCGTGTTAAGTGATTTTCTACATGGGTCTATATTTGACCCATTTTTAACCAACTGTGACGTCACGTGTACGGATATGATTCAAACGCAGCTTCAAAGGAGAAGCCAGTATCGACCTTCCAGTGCGATTTCAATTTTTCCAGATCATTTCCGACTCCCGAGAACGTATGGGGACCAATCGGACCCCCAGGTGGGGGTGGATACAAAAAAGCCCACGCGGTGCCGGGTTCGGAAAATAACACTCATATAGAAACGCAATCGATTTAATTTCCAACATACATTTGGATAGGGTGCATTTAATTAGAGCGCCACTTTTTCACCAAAATCAGCTATATCTTCCCTAAAAATCTACCCCCAAGGAGAACCTACACGTGCTATTTTCAGACTATGCAAATCATTTCCAGCTCTGAAATCAACCCTCGCCCCGGTGGCGGGTGTTTGAACAGCCCCTCGGGTTTTTCCGGCGACACAAAAAACAGCGGCGCGAAGCGCCACCGTACTTAGCACACCTTATCCTTGATCAATTCCGCAACTGTACTCAAAATTTCATGGTTGGGTCATCTCAGGCCAGGTCACCAGTGCAGCTCAAGTGACCTCACCTCCAAAAATGTTTAAGGTTGCATAAGTAAGAAATGGGTATAAATATATCGGATTTAAACTTATACAGCATAATGGCTCTATCGAGTGCTCCAAACTTATTCTGGGATTTTGTATATCAATGACCTAGGGTCAGGTACGAATCATGACCTCTCCATTGGAAATACATGGGGAAAACAGGAATTGGGCTGCATGTGTGTAGATACAGCTTAGAATACCTTCGTATTCTCCAAATCCTAGTGCCTTGGGTCCCTTTCCAGGTTCATGTTGTATTTTTTACCTGCGACCTCTGAGAGGTCATCTTGGGCTACTAGCAGTTTTCAGACTTGAGTCAATAACGTTGCAGGAAATCGTGATACAACTTTTATTGTGATACTTTTACGTTTGGATTGCTATTGAGAACCGACTGGTATGCATATTCACTGTGCTAGGTCGGAAAGTGACCTTGACCTGATCTGAGGTCAGGTCATTTTTGTATTATAACCTAACATAGTCATATTATACATCATTCGATTTGATGTGACGAGAGGAAGCGAATGGTGCCGCCTAAAATTATTATAACTGAACTCTGTTAGACGCTAGAGCCCAAAAACACCACCCTGACATGCAGCCTTCTTTGACCTGTCATGACCTCAATATCTACCTGAGCCAAAAAGTGGCTGATATGGTTTCGTCATAAATTTGCATGAGCTATCCACCAGTGTTCACGATTTTTCGCCATCCAGCATAGGAGCCAAGTTCGAGAGGGGTGTTCAAACACCCCCACCAGGGCGAAACAGACCCGCCGGGGCGCGGGCTGAAGAAATGTTACCGGAATGTGACATCGGTCTTCTTATTCAAGTTTATAAGCCCGTGAAAGTTTAAGGAAGTACAGAACCTATTTCTACATCTGACTGAAATGCATTCTTACGCACGAATGCTTTGAAACGCCATGAAGTGTTTGAATTGATTTTAGGATTTGAGTAAAGTGCCCAAAAATAACTGCCACTTGCACCTTCCTCACCACCCGAGCTTGAGACATTGCGTGAAATTAAGAGGTGGACAGTATCTGTCCCTAAAAATGAATAGATTTAAGATTCGCTCAATTGTCTCCATTCGTTATTAACTTGGCATGGGATAATAATAGCCGCAAACGTATTTATCATTAATCCTCAGGATGACTGAATATTATATTTGTATTTGCTCTGATCATGGAATATTTGGCTATTGTTGCCAAAATACGCTTGCATAAGTAATGAAATTAGTTCAAAAAGCTACTAGACAAAATACAGCATATTATGCTTTCTGTGATTCAGGTTGGCCATAAATATTCTACTCCAAAAGCAGAAATAACACCTCTGCTCTGTGAAAATATATAACTCAGGGACATTCTTTAACACATGCTTGTAAATGTGTGCGACTTGAGTGTTCCTCAGAAGCTGAAATTATTTTATATAAAACAAAATAGATGAAGCTCAAACAAGGGGGAAATATTCAAGTATTAGACGAGTTACGGTACGGAACTGCAACGGTATTAAAAATGTCGGTTTTCACTAGGCCATGCGTGCTGTCTCACAATTAGAGCCAGGCTCTTAACAGTTACCTAGAGCGCCACAGGTCGCAGGGGAGCTTTCAGTATCATTGTTTGGTAGAGATTGGACTACTGCTGACACTTAATCGCCCATTTGTTGAGCGTACTTCATGCATGAAGACCTACTGCCCACCCGGGAACTCAAATTATAGGCTAGCGTCATAATAGGGCTATAAATTCAGTCCGTCTGATTAAATGGAAGCAATTAGATATATCTTTCTTCTGGAATAGCTATATGGCCAAAATATGGAACCTTTAAATAGCCTCACCTGTGTTTAGTGAATTGTGCTCATTCGGCAGCTACCCGTATTCATGGGTGTCTTTAAGCTCAATTGCATGAATCGTGTCCTGCCCGTGAGAGCTGTTTCGTATTTTATTGACATAAGTGTAAAATTTACGGTAGCAGAAATGCCAATCTACGCACAACTTAATTTTGAAGGCTCCATGTTGATACCATCATACTAGTAAAACATCAGGGTTAGGCAATTGAGGCAAAGTTGTGCTAATGTTGTGTTCCTCATTAGGGTGAAACCTAATTTTTGCACCCACAGATCTCCATTGGCGTGATGTATTGTTGCCTCTAAACATATTTGCTCATCTTTTTTCCTGAATAACGATGCACGCTAGCTAGTAAGCCTCCCTATCCTCTTTTTGACCAGTAAAAAAGAGGATAGCCATTACCATTTACCTTTTCCATTGAATAGGTAAATGTTTAAATCCTACGCATGCTTCCTTCTTCTGAGGGTGTTATAATATAAAATTGTCACAGGGTATAAATCTTGGATTACCCATGAATGAAAGACGAATAGCTTCCAGTTCTAGTAACTACCATATATTTGTGTTGGTTTGAAAGCTTCATGCAGGATAAACACATTTTGGTCACCCAAATCAATAGGCTGTATGCGATCAGTCTCTAGCATCTGATCGGTAGTGTTAAGACTCACGTCCATGACAGCTAAGGCTATGGCAGTTAACTTTTTGGGTGTATCGACACAAAAACTGCCAGGGTCATATGGCATCACCAACTCTTTCCATATTGCAAGGGTTTCTCGGGAGCCAGCTTGCTCCTTGTTCAGGGAAGCCGCCGGGCCTTGATCCTGGGTCGGTTGCGTGGCAGCCATCTACGCTGACCACTCCACTACCGCGGCCCTGCTATGGCAGTTAGTCATCGTCTCTCGAGTATTATTGGGAAAATATTCTTCTCATGGTAATACCAAAAATAAAGCACCGGGTAGCTCAAATTTCATGGTTTTACGTCTTTTAAACCAGCAGAAGGCCATGTGCATTTTTACATTATTGTATATATGTACAGAAGGCCATGAAGGCTATGTACATTATTACTCAGGTAACAGTGATAGGGTGAAGCGAGGAGTAGTATTGGGTTTTTTATTAGGGTTTTCCGTATTTGTAGTGATGAATACCTGTAAGAAGAGATAGAACATATTATGACCTCGCTCACGAAGCTAAAATATCCAAGAGGATTTCTGATAAATATGAAGAAGAAAGCTCTAGATATAAGAAAACGATCCATGAAATCAAACAAAAAGGAACAGATACGATGTGTTACGATACCTTACTCCCAACCAGCTGAAATTATTGCAAACAAACTTGAAGAAACGGAATGCAAAGTAGCATTTTGTTCCGGTAAAAAACTTAGCAGCATCTTAGCGAAAAAGAAAGATCAGATGACCCAGAACCAAAAAGTGTAGTGTACCAGGTGCCGTGCGGGTCGTGTACGGAATCGTACATAGGTGAAACAGGAAAGGGTCTAAAAATAAGATTAAAAGAACATAGAAGAGACCTTCGAAACAACTTAGAATTCAGTGCATTTGTCATACATTCAATGAAAACAAATCATCTATCATACTGGGATAGAGCTAAAATTATAGCAGTTTGTAAAAACAAAGATAATAGGAGAGCTACAGAGGCAGCATATATAGCTAAAAATGATACTTTTAACCTTAGGCCAGGCTTCATGAAATGGGCATAATCTGCGTCTGTATGAGGAGTTGGTTAAGCAAAGAGAGAGAAATAATAATAGTTTATATAATAATAACAAAAAATAATGATGGTAAAATAAAAATAGAACATTATTTAGAACAGTGATAAGTCTAGAATGTCTCGAAGTTTGCTTGTATACACTATAGAATAATTCAAGAAGCGATATTGGAATGTCCTCAAAAACGGTGCCTTTATATGTAGTTCTGTCGCACGATAATTTTGCACAAAAATCCAAACGATGAAACTGCTGCATGTCTTGATGACGGGTTCCTTATCCCTCCTACCATAGATGCTGAAGAAGGTAATTTTTGTCGAAATGCGTTCATCTGCCTGCTGTGTTGGCTTAAGTGTGAAAGCGAACTTTGTCATAGAGGAATAGTCCCACACAATGTTCTCTGAATGTTTGAAGTGAACATCATCCAAGGTCACTGACCTATGACGTATCAATATGACATATTCCAAATAGTTTACAAAATAGCTGAACCTATAGCAGACCTTTGGCGGGAAATGAGGGTTCGACCTTGGAAAAATCCTTTCGCCCTTGACCTGTGAACTTGACCCTAACATTAGTTAGCCTTAACTATGAAGTCATAACATAAGATGTCATACTGAATAAAGCCACCCGACCGGAATACTTGAGTCAATGATCTTGACCTGTGACCTTTGACCTTGACCTTCATGTAGAATTATCTTGACCAGTCAATGCATTCATAAATTCTCTTAAATTTAGCTAACTACCGTTTTCTGGCTGTTAACGGTTTCGCCCACCTTGGAATAATGGTGGGGGGGGGGTGTAGTTTAGGACCCTCAATACGCGTGTGAAGCTTCACTCGTTCCTGCTCCCATTCAACTGTGAGGTTTCCATGCGAATATGTCTGCAGCCTTTCACAGGATTCTTCCTCTGCTATCATTGGATCATGGCTTGATGACCACCGTCTGCCTGCCAGCCCTCAAAGGCAGCACTTAAAATATTCCGCGGAACAATAATGGATGATGTGGGGTGTGCGAGAGGTAGAGTCGGAGACCCATTCCACCTACATCCTCCGCAGGCATTTTTGTCAGAGACGGTCACGGCGCTCTTCCAGCGTGTGTTGCAGGCCTTGGACTTGATTAGGGCGTTGAGACTGCACACAGTCACTGCGGGAAAGCGCACCCATGTGGCGTCCTTTACCTGCGTGGTCCACCAAGGTTAGTCGGAGAAATAGTGAACATTCCTGGGCCTTTTAATAAAATATGAGCTGGGTTTTGCATAGCAAAGCAGACGATTGCGTGTTACAACAACAAGAAGGGCAATTAGCCTGAATTCTTAACCACGATTGTGATACTATCATCCAGAAAAATAACAGAATGATCAAATATCCTCAAAGGCAGAGTACCTAACATGATTCTAGTCTAACAGGGATAAGAAATACACTCTTAAACAGGGCTTTGAAATAAACTGAGCATTACAGTAAAACAGCATAAATTGAGAAGATGGAACCAGCGTATAAATGGCAATACACATTTTAGTACAGCCTAAAATTCGCGCATATAACCATACTAGCCGTGTATAACCTAAAGCCAGCGTATAGGGGAAGTCCGTGCAAGAGTACGCACTTAACTTTCAAAAGAATTTCACTTTTCACCTATATATCTAACACCTTAAATTTTTTATATGGTTGTTTAGCCTGAAGAATTGTCTATGTTTGGTCCATGTTTCAACTCGATGTCTCTGACAGGAACTCGCCACGAGCCCATCCAAAAAAGTCACGTGCGTACTCTTGCTGGAGTGGATCGGTGAGGGTACACAAGAGAGGAGGCTGGAGTACGCATTGATGTCCCCCTGTGCTTTAGGTGTATAGGCCATGTTACGAAGTTTTTGGCTCCAAACTAGGTGGTTGTATGATTTTATATCGTTCTGAATATACAAGAACTATGTTGCAACGTTTGGTTTTCCAAATATGAAATACGGACTCTGTTCCGAGTGAAAATTAAATTTCCCTACCTCTTACGCATGCGCACTCTTGCACAATGGTCTACTGCGTACTCTTTCTGGACATGCTCTCTTGGGAAGAAAGACTTCATAAACATATTGGCAGGCGTTTTAGCGTAAGTTCCGGTCCTGCTGCTCAGTCCCAGATCAGCTTTTTTACTGATGACAGACCGTAGTACAATATTTTTGATGATAGAAGCATAGTCTACAAGTTTACCTAGTTAATACATATTACATCAAGGGTGCCCAGAAAACTTATTTTGTTTTGTAATACTGCAGAAAGAACAGGAGCACGTTGAGTTTTTGGGCAGCCTAGGCACTGACCTTGCTTTTTTATACCAGGATGTCCACCATATCAGTGGCTGCTAAGTAACCAAAACAGCTACTGCGTATTCTAATTTCCACCGTACTATTACCCACCCTTATCCTAAATGACACTATACATTTTTAATGCAGCCTAAAATACACGCTTGTGGCAAAAAAAGCTATCGACGTGAAAATATTCAGCATGACATGATGAAACGCTAAGCCATCATACGTTTATCAGATGCCGATAAATAGATCCATTTTGACAATAGGACACAGCCGAGCTCTGTGCTGAGAACAGAACACCTTCCCGTCTCTGGAGAGCTGCACCGTCTGATCTTACCTCTATTGTAGTCGTTTTCGGATAGTCGAAATATGCCTTGACAGAGTCCGTTACTTGCCACATGAGCAGCCCGAGGAACAAGAGCGATACAAACGTCCAAATCACCTGTCGAAACTGAGCACACACCATGGATTCAGTGGATGGAAAGATGTGAGCTATGCCATTTATCGTTTCTTTAGGCGAGGCAAATTAGAAAGCCACAGGAGCGCCGGTGCGATCAGAATGCGATTACTTTGCTTTATATGTATGTAAATTTACAGTGTCATATGCGTAGCAGCGCAGAGATGGCAAAACATTTTTTCATAAACGATTTCCAATTTCAGAAGTCTGGAGGAAAATTTGAAATGTTTCCTGTGAGCGTGAACAGAAGGCAACAACTCAAAGCCAAAGAGGCTTTGGTTTTGGTAACTTCCTGTCATCAGGAGATTTTAACGCAAATCCTTATAGACATATTCGATTGTTTTGCCTGGTCATCCTTCTTATGCACGTTATTGTCCATTTCTGTAGGGTAATTTGGAACGCAGCATCATGTTCGAACAAGTCCAAAACCACACAAATAATATAATGGAAAATCAAATAGCCAGAGAGTCAAACAAATTCATGATTCTATCAAGGCCTACGTTCCGCCTTCTCTGGATTTTTGGATGACCCATGTAATGAACCAAGAACCGTGAACCATAGATGAACCATGAATTTTGGGATGAACTAGAAAATTTTTGGGACTGCCCCATTTCAGTCAATCAGATAATTCGACCAACCAGTGGCTTTAGTGATTAGTCTTGATTTGACTTGACCATTATTCATGCTTTCTTATTTAACGTTATAATGAATGTTTTCGCAGCAAGCTGCAGGAGAACGTAAGAGTGAAGCTTGCGAACTTGAGCTCAAGGGCACCAATCCCTCTTGTTCCTGTGACGCCATCCATGTCCCACCGTCACCGACCCCAGGCAACTTACCACTGAAGGGCTTTTGAAGATTCGCGGAATGGCGTGAGCCGAGAGTCTTTCACTCAGAAATGTCTTCAGGACCTGTCCAGCGGTGGGCTTCTCATCCGATTCCGCCGGTTCTTCTAAAAACTTGTGATCCTTGTTACTCCCATTCGTATTTGGATTACGCCTATTTTGATACTCCATGTCCAAGGCGTGGATTCTCTCCGGAGGGACATATGTGACCTTCGATGGTGTCGAAATCACCTGATCATTCATGGAAAAAGAAAAAAACATACCAATAATTAATTTGGAAAATGCATAAGCGAACGGTAGGAAGGAGAGAAAGAGAGATAGAGAGAGAGGGAGGGAGGGAGGGAGGGAGGGAGGGAGGGAGGGAGGGAGGGAGGGAGGGAGGGAGGGAGGGAGGGAGAGAGAGAGGGGAGGAGGGAGGGAGGGAGGGAGGGAGGGAGGGAGGGAGGGAGAGAGAGAGAGAGAGAGAGAGAGAGAGAGAGAGAGAGAGAAGAAGACACCAAATGAGTGGTTCTAAAACTCCTCATAATCATGGGCCCTTTTGGGCTGGGGCCCCCATTGAGGTGTGCTCTCTCTAAGGCTAACCCCACTTTTCAAATAGTTCCAACACCCCTGATATACTTGCTGTTTAGTTCTTTAGGCGAACTCAGGGAAAAACTTTTAAGCGGACGAAAAATTACGAACATGAGCCAGAGGAAAAAGCTTAGCAGAGCAAATGGAAAAATCAGACATCGATAGAGCTATATCTGCCTCAGTGACGGTGGCCAGCGTGAGGAGCAGCAAGGCAGATAAATAATCGCTCTTGACATCGGTACCGCTTTATCAGACAGTCTTTCATTTGATTAATTTTGACCTTGGGCTTCGCCATCGGAGGGAGGTATTCATACTACCCAGAGCAAATTTTATATCGTTTTTTGGTCAGAATTTTTCCCGTTTTTTTCGTATTTTTGAAAAATCAGAAAAAAACTTCCAAGAAAGAAACGAGGAACCTTTGGACCATAGTAACTCAATGTAGTTGGTGCTCTATGCGCAGAGGTGCAGAAAGTATGCTGGCTGTCACAAACTCAATGTGACGTATGCCTCCTCTGTCACACAGAGCTGGAAATTATAATTGTATACTTGAATACTATCTCCAATATGCTGAATGTCCTCTACCTGTCCCTTACTTTTTGCAGCAGACAAGGTTCTAGCACCAAACCATTACATCATGAAAGTAGTAAACTGAGTTTTCATTTATAGATCATGTTTTTTGTTTTTGGAAGGAAAATTATCAATTATGGGTCATTTTTTCCAGTATTGGGGTCATAACTATTATTGGCAACTCTGACCGCAGTTTCCCCCAATGACATGCATTTCCCTTTTTGAAGAAGTTTCCACTTTTGGAAGGAGTGTTTCCAATTATGGTACTTTTACCACATGATTAAATGTAGCAATTATCATGAAAATAGTTAATATCGGGAACATACCTATCTATTAATGGGAGCGTACATGTACACACAATTAGGAACCCTAACCACAGCTTCCCCCCCCACTAAACTTCTATCTCACATATCAACAAAAGGGACAAAAATGTCAATGTCAACATAGTATTTGGATCTCCCTAAAATGTGTTGGTAAAGTGGACCTTAGGTAGCATTTTTATAAACACATCAAATGCTTAAAATTTGCATCCCACTCACGATCATCACCTGCCTGGTCATTCCTTCTTGCAGTAAAAACTCTGAGGCAACTAGCCTGCACAGATGTAAAATTATGTCTATTGGCCTAATAGGTACAGAGGTATTGGAATTCACATACCAAAGAAAGATCCAGTGTAGTCAAAATCCTGCTTTAACTCCATGCAGTTCAGGTCCTGTGTGTTGCTTACTACCACTGTAGACTTTGACAATTATTTCCCCTTTTTCTTGTCAGGGCTGGGCCGTGGAGTGGCCGTTCACTGAGCAGCGCAGTCGACAGCGTGCCAGGTATGAACGCGAGCTGGTAAATCACGCTGGTTTAATCTCTATTTGCTGCGCTGGTAAACCACGCTGACCTAATTCATTACTTGCTTCGCTGTTAGATTATGATGACCAAATTTTCATTTTTCTCGATTGCAAAATGCCTAATTTCTTATTTCCCTCGCTAGTAAATTATACTGACCCAATTTGGTATTGCATGGTTGTTTTTTTCTTTGTGGCCTGTGTGCCTATGAACTGAAAGAATTCGTATAATCTAGGCCTTTCAGTACACAAGCACCCTCATCAGGCAGCTTATTGTAATAAAACTAACAAGCTACATAATTATATGAGTATTTTGCTGAAAAAAACGTCCGTCAACGTCCTTAGCCCAAAAATGTCAGACAACATTGCACGGGACCTTTCCTCTGTTATTTAGCCCTTGTTCAGTACAGGGTAGCCAGATGAAAAATGGGATTTTTGCCAAATTTGATTCACCATTTCGCCAAATTTCGCCAATTCCAGATATCAGTTCGCCACGATATCGCCAATGATGAAATCTTACGATCGTAAGCCGGAATATCAGAATCTGAGAAAAACACTTCGTGCGCTTAGTACCGGAATGCCGCACGAGTTGTTTTATCTGATGTAGCCAGAATATGTACAGAGTGCATCATAAGCCTTGGTATTCAGCATTGCATTTTTCCTAGAACGCACCACTTATGTGCGGTGATGAAATTTACATCACCGAATCTAAAAGAATAGGACATGTTCTTAAATAGTTTTTAACCCGTCAGGTAGGTCTATTTTGTAAATTATTATTATTTTTCAATTAACTATTTTTACCAAAAATACAAAACATTGTTTCATTTCCTTTTGGGACAAAATAAGGCATTTTAAAGCATAATTCTCCAAATTTTAACTAATAAAAACATCAAAATGATTTCTAAACAGTTTATATAAATTATCAAATAAAATATTTAGAACTTACTACAAAAATAGCTTTGTATTTCACTATTTAGAACCTCTGCGCCAGAAACGTCCTGGTTTCTCCAGGTAAAAAGAGCATAGAAGTGTCCACTTAGAAATAAAATAGACGGTTAAAGGGAAGGTGGCACCTTCATAACGTGATTTTAACTGAGATAGTCAAGTTGTAAAGCAAGTCGGTAAACCCGGTACTCAATACATCATTTGTCTTGGAACTCGAGATTTCCGTAGAAAAAGCTAAAACCTACCTGCAATGTACCCCTCTTGTACCCCTAGCAGCAGGCCACAGTTGTTATGACTGTTGGTGTGACGACATATGCGGATGTCACGATGAGCATCAGCCAATTGAAGCCCTTGAAGCGTTTCAAGTATGGTAGTGGTTGCCAGATCATGATATAATCCACAGGTTGATATTTATTTCTTTTCCTAGAGGAGTATTTTAAAAATCAAAATATTGAGCTTATTGTACATTTTTCAGAGAAAACATGAGTGGTTTCATTATTTTCGGCTAAAAGTACGCCTAATTACACTAAATTCCAGGATTCAACCAAGGTGCCACATTCCCTTTAAATCTCAAAGCTGGCATGCACTTATAGATAAGTGAAAGCTAAAAGTTTCTCGCTATTTCATGTCTCAGCTGTTATCTTCATCTCTTCTTCCGTAGGTTCCGTTTTTTAAGCATGTAGGCATTCGGACATGCTTTAAATACTGCATGGAAATTTGCCCCATTTGAACCATGCTTTTTCTATCTAAGTGCTTAAAAACCTAAGGTATTATGCCTCGCAAACTATTATAGCTGAAACACTTAACCAGTGTTAACAACTCACTGTATCTGATTGTAAAATTTAAGCCTATGGTCTTGCTTGTTTGTATGATATTATTGCATTGTTTTCAATGATGTGAACTGCTTTGTAAACTGTATGTGATTTTTCCTTGGTATTTTTGACCTTAGATTGTTCGATGTTTCATTAATGAGCTCTTGCAGGTTCAGTCGGTGGTGGTATAACACACTGTTTGTCACACTGTGCTGTACCATTCTGTGTTGCTACTGTTTGTTACGTCAAAGTATGACACGCCGAGTGCATATTGCATGGTCTATTAAAGCTATTGCTTATTAAACCAATAGTTAGTCAGCCTACTATTCATTTTCAGAGCAGGTTCACTTAATGTGTATCATTTACATTATCAATGTGCTTACACATATAAGTAATACGTTCTCTACTTTGATTGGGTTCCCATACTTTGTGTCTGGATTTGAAATCTACTTATATATCATGAGGCTGTTGAAGTCCCGCAAAATGCACCTCAAGATGCCCTCAGTCCCGCTGTAGGTACCGTGGGATTGTGTGGGATTTTATCTTGCGGGACTGCGGTGCTTAAATCTTTCGACTGCATATCCCCTCTCTTCCCCGTTAACATTCGCTTCTAAATGTCTATAAAAACGCCCCGGGTCATGGTCTACCCTAAGCTTATTATTCTCATATTTAATCCTCACACGTTATGGAGGGATGAAAGACCGAAAAAAACATATTGCAACCCCCCCGTCTTCTAATTGTGAGGATGAACCTCTTATTATGGTGTACAACGAGAAAAAGTAAAATGACAGTACCTTTAACTGATTAAAAAAACAGCTGTACTGTTTCACATACACAGTAAGTTTGCCGGCGTAAATCGCTAAATTTGACTGGTTTTATCACCCATCATTCACAAAAGTAAACAGATCGCCAATTGAGCTCCGAAATCGCCAAATTTGACTGCTTTTATCACCAATCGGTAAATTGAATAAACCAATCGCCAACGGGGGTCCCAAATCGCCAAATTGGACTGTTTTTTTTGGCCAATCGCCAAACAAGAAAAACCGATCGCCAACAGTAGTCCGAAATCGCCAAATTGGCGAAATTTCGCCACATCTGGCAGCCCTGGTTCAGTATACTTGCGAGTTTCTTTCCCATAATCACAGCATGTCCTAAAAGCTTTCCAGCACCGATCAGATTTAACCCGCGCCCCGGTGAGTCTCCGAGCCACCTTGGCCCTGGTTGGTGGTGTTTGAACACCCCCTCGAACTCGGCCCCTATGCGGGATAGCGAACAAACGCAAACACTGGTGAAAATTCATAAAGAAACTGTACCAGTCACTTTTTGGCTCAGGTCAATATTGAGGTCAGGACAAGGCAAAGAAGGTGGCGTTTTAAGTCGAGCTTTTGGGCTCTAGCATCTGACAGATTTGAGTTAGAATCATTTTTAGGCACCACTCGCAATCTCTTGTCACGGCAAATCGAATGGTGTATAATATGACCATACTAGGTAAAAAACTAAATGTCCTGGCCTCAGGTCAAGCCAAGGCCACTTTTTTACCCAGCATAGCCAACATGCATAGCAATCGACTTGCAATAGCAATCCAAACGCAATGGTATCAAAATAAAAGCTGTATCATCATTTCATGCAAAGTTATTGACACAAGTCGGAAAATTGCTTAAGCAGCCCCAGATGACCTCTCGGAGGTCACACGTCAAAATTTGAAACATGAACCTGGAAAGGGGCCCAGGATGCTACGATTTGGAGAATATGAAAGTATTCTCAGCTGTATCTGCACAAATATAACCCAATTTCTGTTGAACTTAGGTACCTCCGCACTTGAACTTAGGTCATCGATATGAAAAAATCTCGGAATTTATTTTCTAGCACTTGATAGGCCCATTTTGTGGTATAAGTTTCAATCCGATAGAGTCACCGATTTCTTACTAGTGCTGGAGGTGAGGTCACTTGACCTGCACTGGTGACCTGACCTGTACTCAAGTACGAGTCCAAAACTGTACAATCCATGTTATCTAATGGGGCCTGACATAGCAAGCTCATCTGGAGGCTGTACCACTGCTGGTGTGAGCAAGGTTCGGCGCAGCTGTATCACCTGTTGTGCAGACGACTCAAGTAAAAACCTCAGTATATGCAGTGGAATTGAAGGGAATATGGCACTGTCATAATTGGATTTGAACTGAGATAGTCACTTGATGTTGAGAAACCGCTTGATCGGAGGAAAAGGCTAAAATTGTACCCCCTACCAAATCCGCCCTCCCCGGGTGTTTTCGTGATCTGAGACAATCATAGGAAAATGAGGCCATGCTCAAGCCCCGCTCTGTGTGCTGCGCGGATAAAGCTTTTTTGCCGTGACATCTTTAAACTCATCGTGCTAAACATGACTTTGTTTCCGTTGGTTATAAACCCATTTTACTTGCTTGAATGCATTAATTGAATAGTTTGAAACGTTTAAATATGCTTAAATATCTAAAAAATATAAGAACTTGATGAATATCACTTTGGCTTCTAAAGATAACCTCTTTAAGCGAATATGCTTCAGCTGTATGTATTTGTATTAATTTTTGGTCAAAATCGAACTTGTTCCTTCTTTCACATAGCATTTTACCCAGGGGGCAGAGTGAAAAAGCTGTCCGGCGTGTTGTAAAAGGTTGATGCACAGAAATGAAATCCCTGAAGATTCAGGATCATGACCTTGGGTGGACGACCGATACAGCGCCTACTCGTTGTCCGCAGGAGGTGCATTTGTCAAAGGATGCACGCACAAAATTGGCCCTTGCCTCTTGGACTTAAACGGCTTATATATAAGCTAAAAAGCCCGTTAGTGGCAAAAACATACTTTAATCTTTGAGCTCAAAGTACTCCGTTTCTACACGTGTCAGTTAGTGTATTCTGGTTTGTTCCTATCACGGCATTTTTGGCACGTGCAGGGATAGGGGTGTATGTCAACACTCCTGACTTAAAACCTATATCTCTGTATCGGTAAAACAAACAGCCGTGAAACTTCGTACACATGTTGCTTAACATGTTCAGTAGCATTGCTCCAAAAATTGTTTAGACACCTAGAAGAGTTATTGAGATATTACGTCATATCTGAGCGCGTGCAAATGCACTGTTTTCAAACCAATTTGTGAACTTTGTCCGAGATGTTAGCTTCTTGCTTCAGTGTAGGTAACAACTGATCTGATAAGCAAATAGTTCCAAATGGCATCTTTCTGATTGAAATCAACCATTTTTCTCCATATTGAATAGAAATTTGCGCAAGGGGTGTCCTGCCCAATACTCTAGCACATGCAACATCACCTGAGGGACATCGTTACACCCCTTTCAGCTAAACTCAAGTAGATCAAACTCAATTCAGTTAATAAACACTGGATTTCGCAGATGTAATGCTGCACATATTTGATATATTCAAACAAAGTTTAGACTTAGACTTTTAGTTTTTTGAGACTATATCGATTATTGCCAAAGTAATGTCCATTTATTAAAGCACATGTATATGCGTGGCCCAATGCAAAATGTATCACATTGCAGTACCCTTCTTAGCAGTGTTGTTTAAGAGTAATTTGGTCCGCCTGTAGTTATTCTGTGCCGCCTTGCAGCTACCGTCTGAAAACTGGATAGGACCAGTACGAAACTGTACCGCAGGGTACTCCCATGTTTGCCCGGTCTCCTTCATTGTAGCACCAAACCTTACGAGTTAAGATCACACGATCAATACCCACATTTGACCTTCATAGCCCACATCCAAAGGTATATTACATTCAAATGTCAGACCATGTATGCTTCTGTTGCTAACTAAAGGCAAATTTGGACCATTTATTCTCGAAATAAAAAGATCACCGAAAGAAATAGCGTGGTAAGCTTGCGAATGGCGAATCACTAACAAACACAAGAAAGATACCAGTATTACCAGCGCATCCTCAGATTTGATAAAATGCTAATTTGGAGTCTTCTTATTGCTAGCAGAGGAAAATCAAGGAAATGAAATATTAGGCTTTCTAGTCAATTTTCTGCATAATAAGGTCAAAACTATTATTTTCAAAGTAGATTTCGCCTAAGCTATCACAGTCTGGAATTCCACCAAGGTGCCGCCGCACTCCCTTTAAGTGTGAACAGGATTCTCAAAAAAGCTGAACGCGGACGGTAAGAATGAGGATAGACGAGAATGAGTGGGATTCCACCTAGAGCCGCCGCTGGTGTTCTCAGGCACGAGCCTTCAGCAAGGGTAAAGCTACGGATTTGCGGTAATGATCAGGACTGCGTTACTTATTCCTCGCAGCTGATGCACTCTAAAACACCAACGCACATATGGATACGGACTTATACTTCCTCTTCATTAGAATACACAGAGGGTTTCCTTATCAATATTTTGGACACAGCTTGGTATCAAAAGGTCTTGAAAATACAGACACACACGAAAATTTACCATTCAAGGTCGGTTCATTAAGAATTATGATGTTATTATACTCAATTTTGGCCGTTCTCTTATGTTGAAAATATCGTAATAAAAGTGCGTATCTAAAAATGATTTTCCGGATACCGGCCTCCTTGTACAAAGTTCGCACGTGAATTCAGTTTTTTAAGCAAGAAATCGGATTAATAAAATTAATCCCGGGGTTAATTTTGTTATTGCCCTGTGTTCTTCGCAACGCAGGGGTCATGCTCAATTTCACACGTCCAGGCACGCAGACAAATTTTCAAACCAGTCCCAGTGAGATACATCTCAAGCTACGTGGACTTGTACAAAATACTTTCCAAGGCTGAGCTTTGGTTGTCTTATGTTCATTTTATATCCTAGTTCTTATTATCAATTACTCAAAGCACTAAACATGGATGACGAGTCGTCAAATGATGGAAGCAACCTAGACTCACAAGAATTACAAGAGCAATGCATTCCTGACAATACAAGAAAAACTACGGTATGGGCCGTAGAAATCTACCGCGGGTGCCCGGAGACGTCATTCCGAACACACCAAACCCGATGTAGGAGAGTACGAAAACGACCTACAGACACTGGACAGGGCACTATTTAAGTTCTATGTGGAGTTCCATGCCATCGATGGTCCGAAATTCACGCCAAGCTCTCTCCAAGTTCTCCGGGCCGGGCTTCAACGGCACTTGTCGGAGAAAACCCCTGACATGCCACTCATGGCTAACCACCCAGCTTTCAAACGTTCCAATGAGCAATTCAAGGCTGCAAAAAGAAAATGTTCACTTCCACAACTGCACTTTCCACTAGATCGTGTGATTTGGATGATTCATTGATTGGTCATATCACAAGATGCATTTTTGTATGATGCTAACATTGGGTTGAACACAATGTTCAAAATATAGCTTTGGGGCATGCCTATCATTCTTTCAACTTGTCCGGAGACAGAGCTGTGTTGAACAGAAAAAAGCAAACTGTCACCATTGGAGCAATCGCATTTTTGTTCATTTTAAGTATTGACCCAAGCCCCGTTGGAAAAATCATAGAAAATTAAACTGATAAATAATATATCACCTATCAAAATCGTTGGTAACATTATATTAATAGTATCATACGACCTCTATATATGGTCTAAATATTTCGGTTCCTTAATCAGATTTTCTCTTTAACTTTCTTCCCCCAAAAGTCTGCCAAACCCTCTTTTCTTTTCACGCTCCCCCAAAGAAAACTTTCCACAATTCGGGTCAGAGAACGTCCAAAATTGGGCATAATAATTATAACCGGACTGTCTACTCGGTACACCGGATGGTATTCGGTATGCTTTCCTATATCTAGGAATATCTAGAGAGCTCTTCTTTTACAATAATGGCTTGAAACCAAGGAAATATAATCACATATAAAATTGATTGAAAAACTACTCGAATGCTAGAAGGTGTAGAGCGTGTATACGCACCTCAGCTGGGGAACAGCCTGCCAGTCCATGTCTGCGAGACCGCTGTTGATGTGACCCCGCTACAGGCTGCGGATCGCTGTTATAGCTGTGCTGTTGTGGTAGGCACACCAGCACTGACCTATCAGCGTACAAGAGCCTACGACTACGACCAATCAGAATGTCTGTTTCGCCATCCAGCCAGTGCGCCAGCATGGTTACAAACCAACTCGTCTTGAATGTATTGTAGAATGAAGCAATCGATGCTCACCACCGGTGCCACGGCGGGGGTATCCACGTCATGGCTCCCAAACTTCCCGCAGCACTCAATGTTTCTCCAATTGTCTACAAAACACGAAATTTGCACAATTTTGGCTTATTAAGCGCCAACTTCATAATTCTGGCACAGCCATTATCAATTCAAAAAGAGGTGCTTGAAAGGAAAATATCGAAAATAGAATTTCGAACACTAATAACGAGTAATTCAACCTGCGCCTCACCGGGGGTCCGGCGCCACTTTTTCCCACCAGGGGGCATCGATGGTCCCCTCTATCTCCAAAAATAGGGGTTTTGCACAAATCTGCAAAGTGCATTGGAAAGCTCGGGTTTATTCAGAATTATTTTAATTCGCATGTTAAAGCGCTCAGGTCAATGTTTTAAACTCCAGAGGTCAGGTTGGTTCAAGATAGACTATTTCCACTAAAATATGCAACGCTTAAGAAACCTGGGCATGGCTCTCATGCAATTAGAGTAATTGAGATCTGGTAAATACATTCGATAGGCAATTGCCAGGGCTTTCATCGCTATTTCGAACATAATGACCTCCCGCCACTGGTTTGACCTCCAGAGGGTACCTCTTGACCTAGCATGACCTGATATTACAAATGGTCAGAAAGTGACCTTGCCGTACATGAAATCCAGTGACGAGACATACACGATGACGTTCAACCCGCTCCCCGGTGGGCCTCCGAGCCACCTTCGCCCTGGTGGGGGGGTGTTTGAACACCCCTTCTCGAAATCGGCTCCTGTGCGGGATAGTGAAAAACGTGAAGCTGATAGATAGCTCATACAAATTCATGAAGAAACTATATTTGTCACTTTTTGGCTCAGGTCAATATTGAGGTCATGACATATCAAAGAAGGTGGGATTTTGGTAGAGCTTTTGGGCTCTAGCGTAGGAATGATAATCCCGGGATATTTTTGCAATCCCGGGATCCCGGGATTCATCGACCCTCAATCCCGGGATATCCCGGGATCCCGGGATTGGGCAATTTTTTTCAATAAACATGTCGAAAACAAGTGTCTGCTTTAGATAACGTATGTGGCGTATTCTTCACAGCATAGTAAATATTTCCCGTTAAGGATAACTCATATCATACTATTTACACCATGCGGAAAGCACATGAAAATTCATATGGACACTAAACAGAATAAAATGTTCTGCCCCCAAACAAATAAAGACATATGAATGATATTGACAATATATATTTCTTGGTTATATTTCTAGTCATATTACAATAGAGGTATTTACCTATTGTGACCCGGCCGATTGTGTCCTGGTCACACAAGTCACCTGCCACGATAGTAGCAATTGAGGAAGCAAAGGGCATCAACGGCTTCGTCGCCGAGACTCGACCGTTCTTTAGTGACGATATTCCCGACAGTTGAAAACACACGTTCCGAGTCAACACTCGTAGGGACTATGTCCTTGAGCCAGCTGTAGGACAGAGCTATCATACCCGTTCTTCCAGAGGCAGGCAGGTTTTCCAACTCTTTCCTAATGGCCTTGGTCATAAGCGAAGGATTGGAGAGACTTAGCCTGGATGCACTTGAACTGTGATCTGGCTCTGGAACTCTTATCTTATCTAGAGCCTGTTAAAGCATCGATTGAAGCGACTGTGCTGGCTGAGGATCATCAACGTCCATCGCTTCTGCATCTACAACTACTTCGGAAGCATGCATCTGTCCCAGGTCATTTTTAACATGTTAACTGGGGGCCAATCGGCCCCCCGTCGGCCGAAATGCCCCCCGTCGGCCGAAATGCCCCCCCACCCCAGTGCCGGGAAATTGGCCGCCAGTAAAAAGACATGTCTTGCTTAAAACTTAATAAAAACTCACCTAACGAAAATAAAACAGAATACCACCCGTTAATAATAAGTTTGTTGTATTGCTCGTCCCAAACCAACAATCCACGAAAATTGTATTAAAACTACCATCAGTAGCCGTCTACTCCATCGTGCAAAAACGTAACAAAGCAAGTAGTTGCGGGAAATCCCGGCTAAGTAGCCTCAGCATCAATTTAACTAACCACAACACAGGAAATAGCCTAAAACCAATCAAACAACGTTTTCTATCCGACCAGAAGTCCCTGCCAGCCATTACCGTGGCACTGCATGATGCTCTCATTTCAGACGTGGTCGGTTGTCAGCGCTCAGAGCTCGTTCGTGGATTAGGCGGGACACATAGTAGTCAAAGCGCGTCAGGCTGGTTACTGGTGTGCCGGTGTGAAGTGCTTAGCCCATTTATTATTATTGTGTTGGTAGCATATGTGAAATTTAGAGTGAGATCGTTACATTACTTTTTCTGTAAAGTTGATAGGGGATACCGGGGTAACTGTCACGATTCTTAATTTTCTGCTTCAGGAAGGGCAATGCTTTGTGCCAGAAAACTTTTCATGATATTTTCAGCAGCTTTGACATTTTGGCTATCTAGCAGATGTAGCACTATACCAAAATAAAAACATTGATTGGTCTTTGCTTGGCTAGTACATAGCTACATAACTTGGCTTTGAAATACTTCCTTCAAAAGTTACATTTGACACCATCAAGGGTCAGTTGTGACACCCCAGGGGTCAATTGTAATATATTAAAGCCATGCGCATGGTTCTTTTCGATCGGGATGCATGTCTCGTTAGGGTCGTTCAAAAAAGCATTTTTTTTACTTTTCAGACTCGAGCTCGAACAGAGAAACTGAAAACTGACACAGTGTGAACTGTGAAGCGATGCCAGGTATAATCTACGTACATGCAGAAGGAAGAGCCTGGCTTTTGCTTGTGTTTAAACATTTCAGGTAGGTAAAATATTAAGCATAAAACAACGCTGTAGCATGTTGTTGGATTCTATGATGATTTTTATTACTATCATCGACGCTTTCCAGGCTATTTTGAGTGTTGGAAAATATCGGGATCCCGGGATTCAGAAATATATAATCCCGGGATTCGGGATTAACACAATCCCGGGATCCCGGGATCCCGATCCCGGGATTATCAGCCCTACCTAGCGTCTAACAGAGTTGAGTTAGAATTAATTTCTAGGCACCATTCGCTTCCTCTCTTCACAGCGAATTGAATTGTGTATAATATGACTATATAAGGTCAAAACATAAAAGTGATCTGGCCTCAGGTCAGGTCAAGGTTACTTTTAACCTTGCATAGTCAATATGCATATCATTCGGCTTGCGATAGCAATCCAAACGCAATGGTATGAAAATAAAAGCTGTATTATCATTTTGTGCAAAGTTATTGATCTAAGCCTGAAAACTGCTTAACCTTCGCCCGGGTGGGGGGTCTTTTTAGACCCCCCCTCGGGTTTTTCCGAAATGACCAAAAAACGGCGGCGCGCAGCGCCGCCAAACTTGGTCTAGCTGTTCCTTCATCATTTTTACATCTTTCCTGAAAATTTGGCTCAAGGTCATATCAGGTCAGGTCACCCGGTCAGGTGAAGTGACCTAACCTCAAAAAATACTTAGGACGGCATAACTAAAAGAAGGGTTAATCGATCAAGTTGAAACTCATACCACATCTTGGGCCCACCAGGAGCTACAACATTTGTTCCGGGATTTTTGATATTGGTGACCTAAGGTCATGTGCAGAACATGACCTCCCCATTGACAATGCATGGGGAAAATCACGAAATGAGCTTTTCTCAGTAAGTATGGATGGAATCAACTTCAAACATCGGTTGCGACTTGCTCTTAGCCCATTTCTGAAGCTGATACCAAAATTTTTGACTTGTGACCTTTAAAAGGTCACCTTAGGTCAATTAAGCAATTTTTAGGTTTTTCTCTATAAATTTTGAATAAACTAAGATAGAGCTTTTATTTTGTCACCAAAGTGTTTGTATAGTCACTGGAAGTCAAATGATATACATCATGACTATACCAGGTCAAGTTGGGTCAGACTGTTGACCTGGGTCAGGTCAAATTCTTAAATTTGACCTGGCATAGCAATATCATATATCATTCGATTCGTATTGACGAGAGGATTGCAATGGTGCATAAACTATGGCTGTATCTTGTTTGGTTTCGAAGCTATTAGCGAAAAAGTAAACGCCCTTATGCATGGGTGGCTATGGACATTCCCAAGAATATGCCCAATATTTAGTGACCTGTAGCTCCCTAGGCTTTGACCTGACACGAAAATGAATGCCACTGTAATGAAAGCGCATCTCAAGAGCTTTGGAATGGTGTTAGAAAAATGTTTCTAGATATCATAGTTTCTGAGATATAGGAGGTTTTCTTAGTACACCTCATATTAGCGATTTTGACCTATTTTGACCTCTGGTGACCTTGATATTGACCTGACAAGAAAAATGACCGAAGTATTTTCGATATTATTTTCGAAGAGCTTTCGATTGCCGTTTTGCGCTTTTTTCTAGCTCTCTTAGTTTTTGAGATCGTGGGGGGTCTTTTTTAGCCCCCCCACCAGGGCGAAGGTGGCTCGTACCCGCCACCGGGGCAAGGGTTAAGTAAGTAAGTAAGATGACCTCTCAGAAGTCACAGACCAAAAATTGCAGCATGAACCTGAAAAGGGGCCCAGGTTACTACGATTTTGAGAATATGGATGTATTCTTAGCTGTATCTACACAAATACCGCTCAGTTTCTGTTTTTCCTATGTATTTGCAATGGAGACGTCATGGTCTGTACTTGACCTTAGGTCATCGATATGAAAAACCCCGGAATATAAGTTGTAGTACTCTGTGAGCCCATTATGTGGTATATGTTTCAATCTGATAGATTCACCCATTTCTTACTTATGCCACATTAAACATTTTTGGAGGTTAGATCACTTGTCCTGGTGACTGACCTGAGACTGGTGACCTGACCTGAGATGACCCAACCTTAAAATGTTTGGGAAAGTTGCAGAATTGATCAACAATAATGTGTGCCAAGTACGGCGGAGCTTCGCGCCGCCGTTTTTTCGTGCCGCCGGAAATAACGCGAGGGGGTGTTCAAACACCCTCCACCGGAGCGAGGGTTAATTCAGCGTTTTAGCTTGATTAGGTCAAAAGTTATCTTCAAAATACTGTTTTGGACGCTGGTGACCTTTGATGACCTCAGAGAGGTCAAAGGGAAAACATTCCCAAGGAATTCGTGAAAGAAGGGCCAGGAATGATTTTCTGAGAAATCTGAGCATTTCCTATCATTTTGTGAGTTTTAGATCACAATAAAGCTTTCCCCATGCTTTTTATATGGGTGAGGTCACCTCGTGACCTGACCTCAGGTCACTAAATCGATAAATCCCGGATATACATTTTGTAGACTCTAAAAGGGTCATCAAGTTTAGAAAGTTTCAAATCGATCGGCTTCGAATTGTAGCTATGGTAGTGCTCAAAAGTTCAAGTGAAGTGACCTTGGTTGACCTCGCCCGGTGACCTGACCTAGTGCAGTCCGGATTAAAAATATCTGGGATGGTGGGAAAGGATGGGGTGAGAGGTAGACACCTCAACCGCGTAGCTGCGATTCGTCGTTTTTCTGGTATTCTGAAAAAACCTTAGGGGGTCATCGATGCCCCCGTGGTGCGAGGGTTAAACCTACTGAAGTAAAAATACCCATAAAGCGAAGCCATATTTCGTACAGATGAAGCCAGAAGACATTTACCATGACACCCCTCCCCTAGGACTGGCTGCTGATATAAGAGAGCTAGAGGCTCAAACCCACCCCTTCCCCCATGGCGGTGTGCCTATAGTAACTACATATCCGGATGCTATTGCGAGATAATGGTGACAGGGGTTCAAGCTCCTTAGCCCCCCCCCCCCCCCCCCACCTGCCACTGCTACTGCCTGGAGCCGTCAGAGCCAGCGCTTCTGATGGATAATTCACGGACAATGAACTTCTACGCAATATAGGGTGCAGCCATGGCTACTTTTCGAATTCTGTAACCAATATGCTCTGAGGTTTATTAATGCGTCGCGGCCAAGAAGTCTTAATCAAACGCATTGTTAGATTTAATGCTGATTCACATCTGCGTTATGAAATACTGTTTTGCTGGTCCTGTGCTAATTAAAGTTCATTACTTAAGTCAAGGCTAATCCAGGCTCAAAACAAATTATGTCCACCGAAAGTATCCATCCACTTGTTTCCCACTATAAAATTTGCTAGGTTGGATGTCTAAGGGTAGAAATGGGACTATTACATTGGTTGCATACAATAACCATCATTGATGTCCACCGGTGGCGTGCCCAATCATTCAAGCCATCCTTAATCATGACAGGTCTTACCAATAGAGGATAGTATTGAAGCTCTAAGGAAGACAAATATAGGATGCTCGAAGGCATTAGCCCGAACATGTAACGACCAGAACGAACGTTAGTTTTAAAATGCCGTAAAATTACCATAATACAATGACCGCAGCAGTAACAATATTCCTAAGCGACGCTGCTACAACCAGTCATATATTCGTGAGTCATGGGCCAATAACATGGACTAGTTGGATCTGCTATCCGCTTCAGGCGGAGTTGATTGACCTGAATAGTGGAACTTTTCGTGACAGAGGCTACCCTAACCGGGAAAAGGAGTATTTAAATAAAAATAGCTTCAAGGCATCTGGATGCCCAAAGCCCACAACAGGGCAATGGGCACAATGCTTCTGAAAACTTAAATATTCGTGCCAATAAAAGTAGCTTTCGTTCCATAATCTGGTCTAACTGGTGATACTTCATTCGAACATCTATCTCCCTCTTCCTTTCTAACTTGTAATCTATTGCAGAAAACGTCAGCAAAAAAATTGCATCTGATGCAGCTTCACACTTCCGCCTAGCGAATCAGCCAATATACCAGAGCATTCAGAGAAGTTGCCAGTCTCAGAATCTGGAACCTGCGGCTCAGGAGGCAAGAGCTTCGCCACTAAGAAACACATCCCTCGCTTTGCAAAAGCGATGATGCGAATGATACACTTCATAGCAGTGTTTGCAATGTGAATTTGATGAAAAAACTATTAGGCTGCCTGGCGTATGCAAATTTTATGCGAATGGACTTCACTTGCAGCGCGCTAGGCTGTTTGTAAATACGTGTTAGTTTAATAGCATGTCAGAATAGACGTTATCTCAGGGTAACATGCACTGTACATGCACTGCCAAGTGCAGCGGCAGTGCATGTATGTATGCATGTATGTACATACATACTGACTTTGGATCGATTCCCCTGAGACACTTCTGCGCTCAATATTTACCCGACATTGGTCGGCTGGAATTTGACCAGAGTGACCTGAGCGGGGCGGCCGTCTCTTTGCTTTGTTGGATGTTTAACTTTGGCTTCTAAATTAACCCTTCATTGCAGAGTTGCTCGTTTGGATAGTGGGGTCAGGGTCTCCATGACAAGTCCCTTGATGACTCTAGTGAGTCTCCGCCTCCAAAAACTGTACTTGCTTGGACAAAATTTATAGAAAAAAACAAAAAGAGCTAAATCATAAATAATTTTACATTAATGAAAAAACATATATTTTCCAATGTGAAAATATTTGGGACAATCTGGTGTTTCTAAAATTCATGGCGAAGGCTTTAAGCGACCCTCAAAATTATGTTTCACTACTGAAATACAAGATATCCTCTACCAACAATAAACAGGTGGATCATTTGATTCTGCATTTTTCTTGTTCATTGTGGTGTACATTTCTGTCTTACCAACAAATCATTGTCAACATTTTCTCGCATCTACACATATAAAGATAAGTTACGAGCTACATATTTTGTGAATCTTGTCTTAGTCTTCTTGATTAATCCGTCACCGCCCAGCGCTCTTTTCGTACACAGCACCTCCCAGGGGTCCGACCGGGCCTCCCCCTATGATTTGAGGAGCCGGAAGTTATACAGAAAAAATAGAAACGGCATTAGAAGCGCCTTACCAGCTTCTATTCTTGAACTGGTTTTGAACCACATGCATTGACCCGTGATGTCACAGTAGTCCAAAAGGCATGTTTAGAAAATCTCTTATAACTTGGGAGCCATAAAACCTGTCCCAAAACAAAAGACATTGATGTATTTATCTTGACCTAAGGATTCAAATTATATATGGAATGTCTCTGTGAGGTTATATTGTGACATCTTTCAAAGACATGCTGCATATAATTTGAAATCCTTCACTGATAGAAAAATGGACACCTTTTTGCCATTTGGTGACACCGTCAAAAAGTCCCCACTGGAGGGTAGTTCGGCCAACCCCGCCAAGCAGCGTCACTACCCCCGAATCCGGTGTCAATACAGGGTCAGACACCGTATTTGAGAGTTTTTTAGGGTCGGTAGAAGAGATGACTCCAATCAAAAGGAGTCACGACCCTCATCAAGAGGAGTCACGACACCCATCTGACTCCTTACCTGACCACCATTTCAAGGGTACCTGACACTGCTCTACGGTGTATTTTTTGCGAAGTACTCTAAATCAGGGTGTCAATACACATGTATTGATGCCGTCTAATGGCGTTAGCGTAGATTGACTCCTCACTTGTGACCCCGTATCTTAGCGTCCTTTTCCGTGTGGCCCCTTTCTCCACCCAGTCGGCCGTAAAAATAAAATGTAATGGTGGATGAGCATTTCTGTATTTATATATGTTTACGAGTTTAACACATAATCACCGAACATGTTCTCAACCACGGCACGCATTCTATCAGCTGTAATTTTACACATGTATGCCGAAATGCTGCACCCATATCAAAGATTTCTGAGTTATTATGCAGCCGCCACATTCGGATATAAACAGGTGGGCTCTGTCTTGAAAAAAACGTTTGCAATATCATGACACAGACGTTGTGACCAAATTCACAGCGCTCTTACTAGCTTCTACAGCATTTTCGGCAGTATCGGGTCGAGAGACCACACAAAAGTCTCTCGAACTAGTGACTCAGAACACTCCCGCACGTATTCGCTGAATTCTCTGATGCCTTTTCAACACCTACGACAGGAGGTACTCACAATGTTGAGTGGAATATCTTGCTCACGATTTGAAAAATATTTGGCAAAGACAGCACGTCGAGGTTTTTTACAGAGATATGTAAGGAAAACACATCGTGCTGATGTTCAATGTTAGATATTACAAACAGGTTCAGTCTACGCCCTGGAAAGAATGGGATTGGTTAGATCAAATTTTGGAAATGCACCGTAAATGTTCGCATGTGGGGCTTGTATAGCACATGATGCGTAATGACACAGGGTTCTGAAGAGAAATGGAGGTCAAATGCACCGTAACATGAATAATTACAAGAAATAGAAGCTGTGAGTTGTTTGACGTATGACTGCAGCCAAAACCAATAGCCGATTGTTGCAGCCTTAGCACGCGCATTGACTGGGGTCTGAGCCACCTTCACTTTGACGGGGGCGTGTACCTGACCGCCTGAAATCTCGAGAGTATGCTAGATAGATTAAACGGTAAGATGTGTTGAATAGCCCTTACAGGTCTCTATCTAAAGCATCTGAACAGTTTTCGTGAGGTCAAATTCAAGGTTACTAGAGGTCAAGGCATGTCACCATAAGGATAACATGGAAATGAGGGTGTTCTGTCATTTAATCTGAACTAGTAGAGGTAAAGCAAACAGATATAAAGAGTTTGAATTGTATGGCAATCAGAATCGAATGTTATATAATATGATCGTGCAAGGTCAAATACTGGACTTGACCTAGAAATGTCATATTATATATCATTTGATTTCGATTGTTGCGTTGATTCTAATTGTCCAGATTTATTGTTGACTGGCTAACGGTTTTGTCTAGACCTGTCATTATGCTTTATACACAAACTATATCTTTGTACAATGCTCGCGCGTGTGTTTGTGTTTTAGCTATTGAGACGTAACATGTTTAGCTCAGCTTTTTAACCCATGCCCCGGTGGCGGGTACGAGCCACATTCGTCCTGGTGGGGGCTAAAAGGACCCCCACGATCTCGAAAACCAAGAGAGCTATAAAAATCCCAACACGGCAATCGAGAGCTCTTCAAAAATGATATCGAAAATAAATCAGTAATTTTTCTCGTCGGGTCAATATCAAGGTCACCAGAGGTCAAAATAGGTCAAAATCGCTAATATGAGGTGTACTAAGAAAACCTCATATATCTCAGAAACTATGATGGCTAGAAAAAATTTTAACACCATTCGAAAGCTCTTGAGTTGTTCTTTTATCACAGTGGCAATGATTTTCAGATCAGGTCAAAGCCTAGGGAGCTACAGGTCACTGAATATTGGGCATATTCTTGGGAATGTCCATAGCCATCCATGCATAAGGGCGTTTCCTTTTTCGCTAATAACTTCCAAACCAAACAAGATACAGCCATAGTTGTTGCACCATTGCAATTCTCCTGTCAATACGAATGAATGACATATAATATTGCTAAGCCAGGTCAAATTTAAGAATTTGACCTGACTCAGGTCAACGGTCTGACCCAACTTGACCTGGTATAGTCATGATGTATATCATTTGACTTGCAGTGACTATACAAAGACTTTGGTAACAAAATAAAAGTTCTATCTTAGTTTATTCTAAATTTATAGAGTAAAACACCAAAAAATGTTTATTTGACCTAAGGTGACCTTTTAAAGGTCACAAGTCAAAATATTTGGCATCAACTTCAAAAATGGGCTAAGAGCAAGTCTTAACCGATGTTTAAAGTTGATTCCATCCGTACCTACCGAGAAAAACTCATTTCGTGATTTTCCCCATGTATTTACAACTGGGAGGTTATGCTCTGCACATGACCTTAGGTCACCAATATCAAAAATCTCGGAACATATTTTGTAGCTCCGGGTGGGCCCAATATGTGGTATGAGTTTCAACTTGATCAATTAACCCTCTTAGTTATGCAGTCCTAAACATTTTTTTGAGGTGAGGTCACTTTACCTGGCCTGATGACCTGACCTGATATGACCCTGAGCTAAAATGTTCAGAAAAATGTAAAATGATGAAGGGACAGCCAGATTAAGTTTGGCGGCGCTGCGCGCCGCCGTTTTTTTGGTCACTTCGGTAAAACCCGAGAGGGGTCTAAAAAGACCCCCACCCGGGCGAAGGTTAAGTCTCTTGACTTCGTCTATGCATGGGAATATGTGCCGGTAGACGATAGACAAAATTAATGAAATGAAATGAACTATGTGGGAGGATCCAAGGGGCTGCGGCAGGGGACCGTCGCCTCTCTTCTAAAGAAGAAAGCATGAACTCTTGCGGCGAGGGGTGCAGTCATATTTGTCACCGCTTAAGTGATTGGCTTATTTTTCCCTTGTTTGTCTCCCCCGAATATCCATTGCACGATACATGCCTTAAATTGCATCGTACTATATTGTAATTGTAAATAATCCTAGCGACGCACAGTAAACAATTGGACACTAAAATGCCGGATAATATTGGATCCCACAGAATCTATTACCCATACAGTCAGGGGCGTCGCCACCATGGGGGCGACGCCCCTGGCTGATTTTTGGTGGACATCCACTTGACTCAGGAGGCCCCTTCGGATACTTAGAGTCTGGAATAGCCCCTTGGGTATCAAAGAGCCTGGCCTACCTGCTTATAAAGGAGGTCTAATTGGCCTATGCAGGAGGCCCCACTAGCTATAGAGGAGACCCTATAACGATCTACTTAGGAGAACTCCTTAAAAAGAGATCCACTCAACAGCCCACATAGGCGGTTCCTTTACTTATAAAGCGAGCCTATTGTAAGACGGCCTATCCAGGTGGGCCCCTTACTTATAAAAGACGCCCAATAAATGACCTACGTGGAGGCGCCTTTATTTGTAAGGGACGCCCCTAAATGCTCAACATAAAAGGTCCCTTTCTGATAAAGAAAGCCCCTAAATGGAAAGCAAAATGTAGGCATCCAAAAGCTAGGAGCCTCTTTAAGGAACAGGGATAGGAAGCCCCCTTCAATTCTGACCCCCATGGAAAGAAATCCATGGTGGCGCCCTGCATACAGCATGTGTTAACAATGTATCCACCAAATAAGCAGACTTTTAATATATACTCGATGATATTTCTTGAATTGAAGACACATAAGTGTGCAATGTGCATCCTCCAATGCATCAGTTTATCAATCCTACAATACATTGCAAAGATTGCATACAGTTATATCTTCACTTACCTTACCCTGCTCTCATTGCTTCTGCACACAGAATGAGGCGGCTTTGCGCCGTTTTTCAGCAACAAAAACGGAAATAGCACGTGCTGTGACGTCACAGAAGAGTCAGACTCTCCAGTGAGGGGTAAAATTCTCTACCAAAGTGTTCTGACCACTCGCAAGCTTAGTGCAGAGAGTCAGACGGGGGATGAGGTGGCTTAGTGGATAGCACCCTTGTCTTCTAATCCACCGGTCCCGGATTCAAGTCCCGGTGGAGCCTCTGAATAAGTCGATCTGATCCCCAAAATCTCTTCCAACAGGGTGAGAGTTGGCGACGCCGTATGACCCTGGCAGTTGGTGCGTCGTTAAACCCCAACAATTATTAGAGAGTCAGACGCCTTCTTGGAGGAGTCTGACACCCTTCATACACCCTACGAAAGGAGTCGGACACCTTTCTTGAAAGAGTCAGACACCCTACCGACACTTCACGAAAAGAGTCAAACTCCTCATTTGGTGGTCGGGATAACTCCATTAAAATGGCTGACACCCTTAATGTTGTAGTAACTCCCCATGTGTGTATTGTTTTGATGCCAGAAAGTGGTGTCAGAAATGGTGTTCAAAACGAGGCGTCGCGTTACTTTCGGAAATGACACCGGTTAAAGGTTATTGGCGCCAATTGACGGGATCTAATACCCAAAAATAGCAATCAGTCCACCAAAATAGGGTGTCTCATTCGCTATATTTCAGGGCCATGGCTATATTTAGGGTCTGGGTGTCATTTTTTCTTTCAGTGTTGGGTGATTATCATTACTATGCTATAAAACTTAAGACTATATCGTGTTTTGTTCAAAAGTTATGGATACAGACAATTTTGAAAACCGTCATGTTTAGTGACTTCTGGTGACCTTTGTATTGGCCTGACCTCAAAATAGATGGCGGCATGCAGACTTGTCGTTTAAAACACCTTCAAATGATATTCAAAAGCTTGAACTTGATCCAGCTGTTCTGGACGCCGAGTTTCACGCTGGTTTTGTCAGCCTCATTTTAGAAGTCAACAGAATCGCCTTACATGGGCTTAGAAATGACGGCATAACTCGTAAACTGAACCCGACCGGATGTCAGTTTAGTGATAGGCTGTCAAATTGAGCACCCTAGAGGCCTGCAAGGCGACGCGCGCCTCATTTGAGTCAGCTCAGAATCATTTGCGAAAAACCGAGCGAGTCTGATCGGACCCTCCAGGTGGTGATGGGTTAACGTTAGATGTCAGCGTGGGACAGCATCCTATCATCCGTCCCGTGCCGTCCCATTCAAGTCGAGTTGATCTCGTTCCCTTCGGAATGGTTATCCAAAAAGTCATCTCGTCCTGTCCCACCCTATGTATATATTTTTTTGCTGAAACTTCTATTCCATTTGGTTCCGGGTGATAGCTAGATCGTTTCTTCCCATTCCCTTCCATATCATCCCATTCCATGCAGACCTCTATTTGACGTTGCGCCGCTTTAGGTCCAAGTATATCCCCGAGCTCCAGGTCAGTCCCAACTTCCCGCTCAATAAGTGTGTTAGTTTGAATGTTGGTATCCTTTGTCTTGGTGATGAAAGTCCTAGCACAGCTTGATTAGGCATTTTATGAGAGATTTTTTTAGAGAGAAGGTATCACACATCTTGTAAACAAGCAGCAGACTTGGCATGGTATTTGATGAGGGCCTACATCGTGAAATGAGCAAAACATATAGCAACTAAGCAACTCAGCCAACTATGCTAGGCCAGCTGCAGCAAAGCAGAATCAATGCAAACAGAAATAGAAGAGGTTTATTGGACATACCTACTGCTGTAATTTTTCCATGTTCATTATAACAAGCCTTGAATTCAGTCATAGATCAGCAAGAAAATTAAAAATGTCTGCGGGATCCTATTCCGTTTAATTTTTTCTCGGTTTAAACAAAATATCGTCATAAATGCACGCAGGGTAAGACCTCTAACATGATCTACTGTAAACATGCAAATTGGTTCGCTGTATGGTGCAGGAATCGCTCTCATAATTATGTTTTCCGTGCCCGTATATTACCAGACATCGCCTTATAGATAGGACGTAGCTACGTATTTAACTTTTCCAGGTAACGGTGCTATCGAGTTCTGTTCCGTGACTTAAACCCTATCCTGATCAGGCTCCTGGTTGTCCCTATTCCTGTCACGGTGAAGGGGGAGTAGATTCTACCTCCTTAAAATTTCTCAAAATTTGCTGGTTTGATTTAAAAAAAATATATATATATATAATATGTAAAGGAGACCAACGTATCTTGTCAGAACGTAGAGATGTTTATTTAGAGATACAGTAAGTGAGGTGTTCCGTTTTCAGCCGGCAGAATGATGTTCAGGTCCTATTTGCTCCATAAATGTGGAAACGTGGATGGTGAAACAATCACAATCGTTGCACACACGCACAGGACATATCAACATGAGATTTGAATGCAGGTGAACGGGAAATGTTTTTGCGTCACAAAATATCTCAATTTTACCAAGAATGGGAAGCAATATTCAAACTTATTTTGAGGGCATGTGCAAAACTAAAAAGTACGCATCAAAGAGATACTGCAAAAAGAAGTGGAGGTCAGTAGCAGCCCCCACTCAATGTCATCATTCAGCGGTGATGCTTCATGGGAAATGGTCATTTTTCAGAAACGTGTTGTGCATTGGACATCTCCTTCCATTACGTACGGTAAAGAAGAGTTGAAAAATAAAATCAATTACCTCAGCTCTTTGAAAGCGTCAAAATATATTCCTGAAGCTAGGGCTAAGTAGCATTATTGCCTTGAATCACATAACAAAGTGGTTTTCACAGGCCGCGGAAAACTGATGGCTTGTAGCACGGGTAAATCTTTTTTGCTGATTTTTACATTATTAATCATTCTTATCACCAATATTTTGCGTTTTCCTTCGGATCCCGGTTAAATGAGTACAGTTTACTTATGGGTCACTCTCAGGACGGTGAGAAAAATTGCAGACAGTGTCAATGGCAGAATTTATGATAAAAAAACATTGCAAACTTTGCATCAGCCATACCAGTCTAGCCAACTTCAGCCTGTCCCGCCCAATTCCCTCCCGGAAAACATATTTAGCACCTTCAGCCTCTTCTCTGTTCCACCTCATTGTCTTTATTTTAGCATGATTTCCAGAGTTAAGTTCCTGTCCCATCCCATACCGAATAAAACCTGGAAAAAACATCGTCCCATTCCCTTCTATTTAATCCCGTTCCACCATTCCTTTATATAAATTTAAACTTCACATTCTTTTTGGCTGTTTGTGGTCCATCCCTGTTGTCTGAATCTTCATACATGTTGAAGATTATTTCAAAATGTTGTTGTGTTCTTGCCGAGACACGAAAAGTGGTCGAGAAACTAAAACGAAATGATTGGTGGGATTCAAAACTCCTTTTGTGGCCACTCAAATAATAGGTTGAAATGTATATATTTGTATTAGGTTTGCTACTTTCATAATCAGTTTTTTAAATCATACAATAGAGCAACATAATGAGCAGGACCACAAGGCAGAGAAAATCAGAATAGCCGTCACGTAAAGCAATCTGCATGCAGCCAAAACAAATTACAAGGCGACATGCACTGGCAAACAAACAAGCACATAGCAACAAGGTGCCATAAGGTATATTGTAGTTTAACAAACACACTCAAATGGCAATGGCACCCACATCGGCATTAGCATAGCACCTATGACAGGAAGGATTTAAACATTTTTGTGAGCACCATAGATTTGAACTCGTGGAAATTATAAATTCACACCCTGACATAATTACCATGTGTGCCTAATAAAACAAGTACTAAGCCGACAAATAGCGACAAGACTGTATAATGACAACTGAGACCATAAAACCGCAAGATCGCAATCCGCACGCCACATTGGGCGCCTATTTGCTGGAAATAAATGATACACATCCTTGGTTTGATACGCACTATGCACAAATTACCTACCTTCACCGACTGACCTATGCCATAATTGTAAAGCTAAAACAAAAATGGTTGGTTATGATTGAAAGCCTGCAATCAGAAAAGGCAGAAATTGAATTTTGATTATTTGGTTTCTCTTTCTCTGAAGAGAAAATGTTTTCTTGGGTATAGGCATGTTTGTGATTTCCTGAAAATTCATCAGTTTCAGATTGAAAAATTGCTAAAATTATTATGATTACACCAAATGAAATAAAAACAAATTTGAAGGGAAAGGTCATTTTAAGTATGCACCACAATCAAGCCTTGTTTAAAAGAATTGACATCAGCATGCGTTTCGAAGTTTCGAAGAAAGTTTGTACCTTTGTACATTTTCCCCTCCATGCCCATGATCTTCCATGAGCTTGAAATGATTCATAACTGCAGAACTGCCACTTGTAGCTCGACGTTATATACTGTTGTGCTCCTCAAACAACTGGCAAACCTTCCGCCTGAAGCCAGCTCAAGAGTGGGTTTGCCAAAATAAAACTGCTCACAGTCACTGCAAATTAATCGATAAGAACGTATTTTCACTGCCAACCTACGGCGTGGGTCGGCCAGTGTAGATTCCGTTTTTTTTACCGAATGGCGAGGCTCAGCGAAGCGAGCGGGTTTCTAGTCATGAGCTATTTTTTCTAACTTTTAACACGCGCATTGACGGGGGTCTGAGCCACCTTCGCATTGACGGGGGGCGGGTACCCGCCCCTCCCTAAGATCTCGAGAACCACGGTAGGTAGCGAAGAACGGTAAACGGTGTTGGGCTGCCAATCTACTTCTCCATCGAAAAAAATTTGAAACATTTTTTTCAGGTCACATTTAAGGTCACGAGAGGTCAAAACATGCCTGTCATAGGGATAACATGTAAATTCAGTTTTTCGGCCATTACATCTGAACAAGTAAAGATAGAGCAAAACGACTTGAACTGTATGAATCCTCTTAGGAAGCCAAAATCGAATGATATATAATTTGACCTTGCTAGGTCAAATCAAGGATTTGACCTGACCTGAGGTCAGGTCAGGGTCAAATTATATAAAATGCATATCATTAGAACCGCAAAGCTTAGGCGAGTCTAATGCAGCTAAAATAAATGCTCTATCACCATCCGTTACTGAGTTATTCCGTAAAAACCCATTTTTCCCATGTATTTCCAATGGAGAGGTCATGCCTCGTACCCGACCTTAAGTCATCGATATCAAAAATACCGGAACATATTTTAGAGAACTTGGTGGGGCCATTATGTGATATGAGTTTCAATCGGATAAGTTCACCCTGCTCCGACTTATGCTATCTTAAACTTTTTTGAGGTCGGGTCACTTGACCTGTACTGGTGACCTGACCTGAGATGACCTAACCTTAAAATTTTCACAGAAGTTGTAAAAATGATGAGGAAAAAGGTAAATCAAGTACGGCGGCGCTACGCGCCGCCGTTTTCTACTCTCCGAAAAACCCGAGGGGGAGCGGGTACCCACCCCCCGTCAAGGCGTGTGTTAATGCTCTATGTTAACCAAAATGCATACTAGCTACATGCCATGTTTGAAGCAGTAACTATGCTTTAATTACGAGTCACACCGAAGGAACCTTTCCTGTTTCGACTCCTAACTTTCTGAGCCGGAAATACAGTTTTGAAATTCGTGCAAGCCAGTGCGCCTCTGATAGTTCCGTGCTGAATTGTCGAGGCTTGGTGCTGGTGAATGCAAGGAATATGAGGGTGGGCCCCGTAGCGTACCCGTGAATTGCAGAATACACATGCAGGGAAATTTAGTGGCAAATACGCGGCGGAGGAATTGCACGGTTTCGAATACAAAACGTATTCGGTCATGGTTAGCGTTTGACTTCCTGTTGAAAACAGTGTGATAATCGCCACTGATAGCGAGCTTACTTCATTTATAATTTACGTGATGACAACCACTCAAGCAGCTCTATGTACGGATGTTGCTGAGTAGTAATTACGGGGCTGTTATTTGGTGAGCGCTACCGTCAGGGTCCAAGGTATTTATTTGAGTCCAGCACGCTTGTGCAGACTTAACAAGTGGTTTATTTTCCTCATATGACAGTTATGAAGTACTGTGCTCCGTCTGCAGTTTTGCAAGGAAGTATAATTGGGGACCTTCACAGTGTGCAGTAACTTGTAATACGATGTAATTTAATATTGTTGTATAACATCATCCATTATTCATATATTTTATAACAATGTATATGTAATATATATTATATAATATATATATATATATATATATATATATATATATATATATTTGGCAGTTTTATTTTTATTTTTTTCGGTTTCCCCCACCTCGGCGGCGGAGGCATTTATTCATAGTTCACACTCTTGGACGTTAAAACTCAATGCATACTTAGGTCAGCGATGAACAGGAAGCTCCCCAGGAGCGCCGGCAAATATCAGGCGCTCGGCGGGGAACACACGACTGCCCCGCAGGGTGCGAGGGTGAGGGCCTGTACACTACCCTTCGGTTCGTCACCGGCACAGCCCCTGTTCCCAGACGAGCGCCCACATCCAGAACGCAGGCGGCACATCACCGACTCCCACCACAACACGACGCATCTCAAGCAAGGTTAGATTCCAGCAGTACCAACCCGCAGCCATCAGCTGCACTCCATCCAAACTCGGACGCAACTCAATCAAATACTGGCCTTGTACAATTTAAGGGTGCGTTATCAATGTTAACCCTATGGGAGCATATTTCGTGAAATATCTCGTAAAGTAAGGTGGCCATCGTCGTGATTTTTTCACCAAAAGTAGGCAATATATGTATCTTTACGGCAGTTGATATTTCAAGCGTGACGCATTTCTAGTTTTTGTACAATTTGACTTTCTTTTTCAAATTTCTCAAACTTAAAGTTTGAATAACTTTTTACATAATATAATCATTGAAACAGTGTGAGTGGGCCTATGTTCTAGGAGCCAGTCTCCACAACTCTGTTGTTGTACTTTTTTGAATTTTTGTTTTATAAGAAAGATATTAGAAGCTGAAATTTGATAGCGTTTTCCAAAAATTCAGGGTAAAAATCGGAAAAACGGAAACAACAGAGTTTTGCGGCTATCTCCTCTATACAATTTCCATACAGAATCAAAACCAAAAAAGGCTCGGCGAAAAAGTTATTTCAAGTTTTATAAAACTTTCCCAATAGATGGCGCTGGCAGTACCAGATTCGCATGAGTCGCCGCTGAGCCAGGCCTGTTCATTCATGATTTGGTGAATGGGACAGGAGCAGTGGCATTACAAGAAATACGTCAAGGTGGTTGATAGCAGAGAAACTGCAGTTAGAAGCCAAAATAAATATATTCAAAAATTTGGATAGGAAATATTGAACAAAAGGAGAGCCTATAGCCTGATCACCCCTTGGCTACGCCACTGGCACACGGACACCTGTTTACCGGCGTGACCGGTTCCTCTGCGCCTCGGGCGCGCGCCAGTCACGTGGCAGCCGACTGAGGACGGGATCCGGCTGCTGAGGCCCTGCTGAGTGGATAAGGACGTCTCCATTGAGCAGTGCCGGATCTAGCCGGTCGGTTGGAGGGGGGGCAAGGCAAAGTCGCAACAAATAAAAAAACGTCACACAGTGAAAAATGTTGCTGCAATATAATTTGACCGTAGTTTTTGGGGATGCCCAAGACAAAAGGCAAAAAACCATCACGGGGTGAAAAATATGCGCACAAGATGCTTGTTTTTGCTATCCACGGCCCAATGCTTACACTGAAGTTGACTGATTCTGTTTGAAGTTTAGAGTTAAGGGAACACAAATCTCGGTTATGAACTCAAGCGGAATCGAGGCAAAAAGGAGGTCGATGACTTTGTGGGGGGAGGGGAAGGCACAACATAGTTCTGCCCCGAGCTTGTCCGTTTGGGGGGTAAATATTTTTTACCCTCCCCTCTGGATCCGCCACAGCCATAGAGTTTGCATGAACTTTGACTACCGTGTTGTTGAATCAAATATTTGAAATGAGGATATGAAGGAATTGTAAAAAAACAATGGGATTCACCCTAATTAATATTACATCATCCCGGTCATCAAAACTGGTTCAGTTTTTACCACCCCAACATTCAGTCATCTCCGCAAGGTGTTTTCTTATTGGATCGATTGTCTAGACGAGCGAGAGGTGAGCTACAATGATGTGTCCAGGGTAAAGATCGAGAAAACGAAAACAACAAAGTTTTGTGGCTATCTCTTCCATACCATTCCCATACAAAATAAAAATTAAAAAAGGCTCGGCGAAGAAGGTTTTTAAGTTCTATAAAACAGTTTTCAAGTTTTATAATAAAATTTACACTTCTGTCTTTGAAAAACTTAAAAGAATCTAAAACGGTGCATCGCACCTGCTCGTACCAAGAAGTGAAATCTAGCTGCTGATGTTTTATCATTTTAAGTCCGCCTAACAATTTGTTGTCTCTCAAAAACCATGATCAGTGCTCTTACAATTTCCAAACTGAGACGAAAGCATCAGACTTCATCCGACTGATTGTCCAATCATGATTGATGATATTTCGGTAACTTCTGTATTCCACTAACAAGAGAAATAGCTACTTGTCTTGTGAAATAATATCGTGGTAATTAGACGAAAATAGCTAAATCGGGCTTGCAAACGTCCCCCAAAAAAAATGCTCGGGAATTTTAGAATGACTAACCGACCGAGGAGACAGAGAGGGGGACAAAAGGTCCGACGGGAGCGTTTATCTCTACAGGGGAGCATCGCTCAGGGGGTGATGTTTTCACCAAAAGCAGCCGAAGTGTAGCCCATAACAAAATTCGAATATTTTAGTGGGACTGATGTTTTAAATCCAAGCAACCATGTATTATTGTTGTGTTATAAAACACAAAATGAATAAAATAAAGCAATTTGAAATAAGGCAGGAGGAAAAAATTGGAGCAACACTTCTCAGTTATCACACATTTGTATTTACTAAGAGGCAGGGGCGTAGCCAGGAGTTCGCTCGATTTCCCTGCGACAGCGCCAAAAGAGCCCTGATGGGTAAAAAGGGCCTTGCTTGTTACAGAATAGAGTGCTGAAGAGGGCTTGAGAGTGCGCTGTCTGGTATGAAATTTCAAATTTGGCCACAGATCATAGTGGAGGCGAGCCGCGCTTCGCGCGGTCCGTGTCCTCAGGGGGCCCTTCGGGCCCTAAGGGGGCGGCTGTCCCTGCCGCCCCCTCCTTGGCTACGCCCCTGCTAAGAGGTCTCATTAAACATTAATAGGGCTTTGCGAATTCTACCTATATTTTTTATATTACGATTGCTGTAATATCCCAATTATATGATTGACTAATAAAGCATACACAGCATGATCAGGGGTACTGAGCATCATACTAAGCCGATGGCTACCACATGTTTTGGACCAAAAAACAGTCAATTATGTGCAGACCCTACATTGTCACAATCATGGATGCAGTTTTTTTTTGCCTATGCAACAATACCGGAAATCATGGATCTGCCGATGTGATCCTTGCTCCAATTGGTCCCATAGATCCGACGGAGTGGAGATAAATCTTCATGACATACAAAGAAGATTCAACACAAATTCGTCATTTGGGAAATGCAGTCCTGCGTTCACTTCCTTGCTATCGCTCGCTAGCTCACTCCGTCTCATGACCGCATTTCAAGCACGTCATTTCTTTCAAGTCTTACCTCCTCTTGTGGATCAGTGAGGGTAACTAACAGGCTGTTTTCACAAAATGAGCCTCAGGTGAGACCAGGCCATTTCAATTCCAGCAAAAATGTTTATTTCGTTTTTAATGAATTTGTGGGCACAGTAAATTTTTTAGTGTGATTAACTGGCAGCAAAAATTAGGCCAAAATCTGGTTAGCTTTCAGTTTTGCAGTGGAAAATGTAGTGCCAGAGTTGGAGGCTGAAGGTCTATGGTCCCCTCACTTTCTGGCCAGTTTCGGCCTGCCTGGCCGAAGCTGGATAGCGCACATTGTTCTGCAACTGGACAATATGAGCCTTCATGAGTCTACTAACATATGAAATGTTGCTGCATTGGTGTTTTTTAAAATCGATGTGGCTTCATATTTTGCCTATGTTTGTTTAAAAATGAGCGCCCCGCAAATTTTCCATGATATGGTTTATCTTGGACATCCGATCAAAATTTGGTCTTAACCAGGTCACTGTCCGCGTTCGAGAAATCAGCATGAAATAAATTTTGCATAGTTACAGCTAAAAAATCGTAACAGAAAGCTACGGGGTGTGTTTTCGAAATAATATTGACAGAATAGACCATTCTTAACACATTTAAAGTACACATGAAGAATAGGCTGAGCTACTTTGTACTTGATTTGGGTCAAATGGCCTAGTTGACCCAAGACGGCGTTTTTACCGATGTGAGCTGTGTGCAATAGCAAGGAGAGGCGGGTGACAGGGAACGATCCTGAGGGAGGTTTACTCCGAATTGACCTGCCCGAATCCTTTTCGTACCTTTTAGGTACCCAAATAATCGATTTTAGGGGACACCTAGAAATTGATTGGTCTATGATCACTAGAAGCAAAAGCCGCCGCGAGAGATCTGTTCCAACGAGTGAAAACCCCAAAAATTATCCTCCGGGGTCAGCTAAGATCTATGGAAGCCTTCTTCATTTGTTGCTCATCATCCTCCCTCAGCAGGGCAAAACTTCCGACAGCGAGAGAGGTCTAAAATAAAACCTTACCAGCAGCCGGAAGATCCGGACTTTTATGGAGATGCCACTGTTACCAGCGCAAGTTTAAATGTGAATAGATTTTGATCCATGGCGTCCACGGAATACACTAAAAGTGGAACTTCCGACGACTGCTTGATGGAATACTTTTGCTAACAAGGAGCAGAGTGGGAAGGTGACACTCAGAAAAAAAGACGCGTTCAGTAAGTGGATAATCTTTCGGATTTCGCAGCACTCCATTCCGCAGTGTCTCAAAACTGGTTTTGCATTGGGATAGTGAGTGTAAAATTCACGCTTGAAAATATGGAAGGCGAGTAGAAAGTCCAAACGCTATAATATTGTGGGAGTTAGTTGAAACTCGGTTACAGCCCTTACTCGCGCATTTTCATCAAATTTGTCTTTCCTTCCACACTAGATGGTTTTATATATACTAGGATTATTGAATTATGCTAAAAAAATCCCCAGGAAAGGTGTTTGGAAAAGTGAGTTAGAAAAAAATGAAGGGGAAAAAGTGAAGGGGAAATTCAGGGCGCCTGGGTGTCACACTCTACTAAGCATTCCAGGCTTTAGATCATTGTGCCTCCATTGCCATTATCAAGGATGACACTTTCCGTTCAGCGGGATACAACGGCAGAACACCAGGCTCTACCAATATCAGTAAGACCCATTTTCAGTGACAAGATCTTTCAGGGGAAAAGAAAGCAGCGATTGTCCTGTGAGCAGAGTGCTAGCGACGACGACTTCAGGGCAGCGATTAACTCAACTAGTGTGTCCCCGTAGTACACTTCTCATACGGAAAGGCAAGCAATTGTGCGAGTCAGACTTCTGTATCATATTCTGCCAGCACCTGTTATCACCGAGGCTGGTGACTAGGGTATCCTCCCCCGTAGGCGGATCCAGGATTGCCGATCGGGGGGGCGGGCAGCTTCCCGAGGGGCGCCATTTGGACCAGGGGGTTGCCACTTTTGACCGGCAAAACCCATCAGTTGGGCGCAAAATCCTATCGGTTGGCACCGATTTTTGCATCCCGGGGGATGGAAAGCGACATTTCAGGGGAGTCTTGTTAAAGACGTCACGTTTTTTCTTGAAATGAAAATGGAAAGACTGAGGTCAGTTTTGATTCAATTGTCGAGTTTGCCGCACTTGTTTTAGATTTGTCTCTGCGATTAATTTTTTTATGATCGGAAAAATATTGGAAGAATATTCTTTATGATACTCCCGTCATGGAACCTCCCTGAAGCTGTTTTCTAAAGATATTGTTATTTTTGGTATTTGTGCATATATCGTGCATAGCGGGTGGAGATAATTTATTCATCGCACAATACGTAGAAAAATGTCATACTAAATATCATAAGAATATAATGATAGCCACTAATTCGTACCCGAAATATCTAGTTACTTGTATAAAAACAGGACCGACAGACTCACGAATGCATCTCCACTCAGTCGACCAAACCGACTACCGAAAAGACTGAGCTGACGGCCAACGCCTATGCCTTGGATCACCCAAGCTGATCGAGGTTGCAATGCGGGTATCCAAGCCCGGGAAATCATCACAAAAACGGTCCCGAAGACAGCCTACTCCGGTCCCTAGAGGCTGCCAGGTGGGACCTGGACGGCGGGGACGGCGCAACGGCGCGGGTCCCCGCCACAAATCGGCTGTCATCCAAACCGGAATCGCCAGAGCTTCCTTCGGCGATTGGGGCGACTTTAACGAAGCGCCCCCCATATGGATATCTTTATTCGACGGCCGGAACAATCATCATCATCACATTTCAGGGGGCACCATCAACCTTTCAGGGGGCGCCATGGCCATTTCAGGGGGCTCCGAGGTTCGATAGAGGGGCACGTGCCCCTCTTTGCTCCCCTGGATCTGCGTATGATCCTCCCACTTTGGGGCAGCCATGTGATGACTTGAGTGTTTCGTTCCTTAGTCCATCAGCTTTATCGCATTCAATGTTCCGAATTTTCGGCCGGTAAACCCTCTTCACTCTCGGGGCGTGAAGCTCAAGCCCGATGCAATTATTTGCTGCTGATGTTGCCACTTTGCAGTTTGTTAGCAAAATATCAGTTTATTCTGCTTTTTGCTGTGATGAAAACATATATTTTCGTCCCCTGACACAGTAACACGTTTTCTGTATCCTTTAGACTCCATAAAAGTCATTTTTGGACCTGTAAATTTCCAGAAAGAGGGTACTTTCTCGCCCAATTGAACTACGGCTTTCCCTAAAATGATTACGATACTCCTTGAAATGGCTAATGACACCCCCACTGAAATTTGGCAGGGGAGGTGGTGTTGCATCACCCACTAATACTTGCCGAATATTTCAGGATCGTCGTTCAGGTCTTGAAAATCTATACGGACTATGGAACATTTATTGCGCGTGTTTTGCACAAACCTTTAGCTCCTAACATCAGGGAACTACTGACTCATGACTGGAGGCATGTGAGGGTTATTTGGACGTCAGCACACGTATTCACACGAATCTCTCACGGTTCCTCTCCTCATAAAAAAGGTCACACAAACAATTCCAAAATTCAATGGTGATGATGTGTGGACTCCATTGAATCACATCAGTCTTAATTCTAAGTCAGAGCTGAGGGCCTATCCATAAATTACGTTACATGTATTCTTATAATTCTAACCCCCCCCTCATGGTAATACTTGCTTACACCCTGTTGTAACGTCTAACAAAACGGTTACTGACTTCCCGCTCTCCCTTGTTTTTTCTTCTGTACTTTATGGACGGTCTCATATGTTTCGGAGACCATCTTTCGATACTGTCCTAGGTCAGGGCCTATACCTAAAGAAACTGCTTCTAATACATTACAGAGGCTTTGGTTTATATCGAACTGATGTGTTCAGAAAGCGTCTGGACGGGATTGAGACAGAACACGTGTTTTGTCGATTACAACACAAACTACCCTATGATCAGAAACACTTCTCGATCACAGTGAGGAAAACTCCGCACATGATCGAGGCATACCACGCCCCCCCCATCTCCGAGCATCAGAACAATGTTCCATAATAAATACTTTGGTAAACACATGGAGCTGCGCGCCTCAGGGTTCAGTGGGTGAGCAAGTCAGTGAGTCCCGTACGAACGCACGCCCCTTTCCGTGACCGCCACGGGGCGGGGAATCTCTAAGAAAACCCCAAGGCGATCACAAATGCGGGCACCCGGCCCATGTGTCATGTGTATGTGCGTGTGTGTGTGTTTACACACGCACGGAAAATGACGCACCACCGACGCAAGGCGGGCCGAGCAATAATGCTGAAAAACGATAGCTTTCAAAAGAAGACACTATATGTTTACAAAGTTAGGACCCTCCGCATAAAAAGGGGATGTTATGTGACTGGGTGGACGACGTTTTTTATATTTTTTCGGGATGGAAGAAGTCGTTAAATTTCCCTGAGGTTCTCACGGAAAACAGTAAACAAGGATATTACGGAAATATTTCTGATATATTTACCAGGATGGAAAAGGACTAGCTTAGTTTGGGAGGAAGAAAGTGGGTCCACAAGGTTTGGTGACGAAAGTGGACAAAGTAGTCGAGGATCCTACAACTAACTAGCTGCTAACTGACGCAAAGAGCGTAGCCAATCCACAGCCATGCTTGAAATGTCATTTGGCTAGCTTTGGTCCATCCCAGGTGACAATTGTGCGAGCTGCAACTGCTTTCTTATTTAGAGAAATCAAGACAAAGGCTTTAGCAGTCTGCTCTCGGACAAATACTGGGCCCGCCCCTGCGAGAGCACCTGTTACTGCGACCCGTCTGACCTTGCCCGCAGCGGTTCTTGTTTACCTGAAGGGTCGTAAAGCGTGGAATGCGGAAGCGTACTACGGTTTACAACCAACGTGTCACGTGGGCGGTCTGTGTATCGAAATGAATGAACGAATGACCTGACATCTGTTGTTGGGGAAACACGGTATTAGTTCTGACGGGTCATGTCGTGTGGTGCATGTGTCGAGGGTAACGCACCCTTAAGTAGCGCATGTATCACCGTCGTCCCAGCTCCACGGTCTCATGACCTAGTATCGAACAGCCAACTGAAGAGCCAACTTGGCGCCGAACAGCAGATCGGCGAAACTCATCAGGCCGGAAAGTGATGCCAACAATTATAATAACAGAAGAAGCACTTCCCAGCATATAAATATCACCGGAGATTATGAGACATTCATCCCGCAGGTTCAAGTCACCAGCAACACCTGAGGCGTTTTTTTCGCACGAAACCTTGATTGCCGAGTAGCTGTTTTCACAACGCGGCCGCACCGCACGATAACTCCCGCACCTACAGATTATTGTGCCCCGCTTCCGAGCACGTCAGCTCGGAGGCAGTGAGGGGCCCACACTCCAGTCAACGAAAAAAAGCAGGGCCACTTCTCTAGCCTCACGTGCATCCATTTCGATGCGTCACTTCAGGATATATGGTGATGAAGATTTTCAGCAAGGGACGAGATCCAGACATCAACCTTCGAGGATGCATGAGAGGGCGTCGGAGGCAGCGAAAGAGCGTCGCCCCGCCTCGACCCCGCGGCCAATGGTGCATATATATAATATACATTGTTATAAAACTATGTATATACATACATTGTTAATATATATATATATATATATATATATATATATATATATATGTTTCATTCAATATGACAGAATATTCAGTGTTGATATTTTCAATCTTGGTGAGACTTTCAACTTTGCGGAGTAGTTTTTTCCCTTGGTCGTCCAAATCGGAGAGAATTGTGCTTATATTTTCATCAGGTTCAGGTAAAGTTTCATCAATCCAAATGACATCCTCAGACGGCATGAGAGACATAAGACCAAAAGTTAAAAATACATATTAAATACGTAATAAATCAAAAATTAATCGCAGATCGGTTCGGTCAGTAATAGTTTGAAGGGACGGAGCTGACATGACTCTATAATTTTTTATGTTTGCAAATGCTTTTAACGTGGATGGTATCTTTATTAGCCCAATTTATGAACGGACCTATAAGCACATCGCTATTTTGGGTTTCGCCTTGCATTTCTGTGTTCAGGGGCCTCCCTGAGTGTAGATCTGGCACTGGTTTTTCAGTAAAAAATTGGTAAGTACCAAAATTCATATGTTTCCGTTTGGGAACATTGGGTACATACGGGGGTAAATATCGTGTTATATCGCTGGGCAGTGAATGCATGGAAACAACTTGAAAACCTGAATATCGGAGCTAACAAAGAGGTAAATATGCCAATCTCTGGATGGAAACACAACAACAGATATGTAGTTAACACATCAAGCCACTCGTTCCTCAGACACCCACTTGCATGCACTCACTCTCTTCTCTGTTTTGATGCGTTACTACCTCGTCACTCCGACACTCGTCGGCAGGATGGTCCGGCGTGCTATGTGTGGTACTGCTGGCTGCAGTGGTTGTGCAGGGGCACCTTGCAGATACTGCACATGGAGCGGATATTCTTTGCGCACAGCTTGCACCGTTCCTGGTTGGTGGCCGCGAAGATGTGGTGGTTTCCATGAACCTTCAAGACTGCCCTTACCCGGCCGCTGCTGGGTCCTGGCGTGGTGACTAGGCCTGAGTCTGTTCTGCTCTTTCCTCCAGCTCTGGTTCCTGCTGACTCGGATTCTTGAGTAACTCAAGTGCGATCTTGCGGGTGAAGGTCAATTGATCCATCTTATTCCTGCTGCACATACGGTACATCCGCCAGCTGGCCACCCGCAACACGCCGAACACGTTGGTGACTAGTGTGCCTTACCACTTGTTCCATCGCAGCGCTGGGTGAAATACTGCTATTGCCTCGTCCACGAGGTCTACCCCACCCATGGACTGGTTGTACGCGTGGAAGAGGTTGAGCTATTTTACTATGATCTTCTTCGTTTTGCTGCACCAGTGCTGCACACCTCTCAGTGGAGCGACGCTCGAGTGGTTCGTGACCAACGTCACCGCCTTGCTGTTCTTCCACTTCACGGCCAGGACGTTTTTGGTTGACTTGTACCAGATAGACGCCTCGGAGCCGCTTCAAACGTTTTTTTCTCTCAGGAAGAGGACACTTCATTACACGGCAGTGGCGAGCTGTGCCCGTCGCACGGGTCCCCATCTGGCGAAGCGCTACCATCAAAGCGTACGGCTTGAAGTAGTTGTCGAAGGAGACATGGTGCTGCAGTGGTAGCTGGATGCACTACAGCAATCCAATGACAACATCACCACCAAGTCCAATATACTCAGTTCCAGCGCTGCTGCTGCTGGCCTGCACGGTGTTCCTACCCGTATACATCTCGACGCAGTACGGATAGCCATCTGAAGATGCGAGGACCCACAACTTGCAGCCAAAACACAGGCTTGCCCTTCATGAACATCTTGCTGGAATGGTGCCCAAGTACGGGGCCATCTGCTCATCGATGTTCAGATTGGTGTGGACAACACCAAAATGAAGCGTGACACGAAAGCCAACACGAGCATACGGCACCGATGCGCAACAGATGTAAGCGCCCTGACCGTGATCCCCCGCAGGGGGACCGATTTCCATCTGCTGGACTCGTCTGCTGACTTGTCCGGCACATGGATAATTGGGTACGGGATGTGACGACACCCGCGACCCCAGTTGGCAGGATGGGTTTCGCCCCTCGCCTTCGGGCGAGAGGCCAAATCGAAACTGCCATCCTCATCCTTTCTTAGCCCTCCTAACTTAAAATCCCACCCACTCCTTGTTCCTTTTCCTCTTCTTTCCTTATTTCCCTGTGTATCCATGCCTTTCCACCCGTATCCTTTTTTGTCCACTCCTAAATACCCCTCCTATCCACTGTCTGCGATGTCTAGCCCGGCGTGTCTCCGTGGGTGGCGGGGATGTGTGCACTCTTGCTCGTCTTGAGTGTGGACATCTCGGTCGCGTGTGGCGCGCGGCTGGGCTGGACAGCGCAGACCGACCCGCTTCCTTTCCCAACTCATAACTTCCCAGTTACCCACCTTTTCCCAGTGTCATGGGCGTCCCCGCACGTGCCTATGTTTCCTGGATGGTCTGGGTGTATGTGGGCCTCCGGCTCGTGCGGCTGACGATTGGATCCCTCTAGCCGCCGGCCCTGCGAGCCGGGGGCTCGCTTCTCTCGGACCAGCCGGGAATCAGTTGTGACGAGCAGGTGGTAGTCGCCTGCTCCGATGAGGCCTTGTGGGGGCGCCTGTCTTTTTAAGGTGAGCTGCGCACCGACCCGTACCCCGGGATGAAGGAGTCCTGGTAGCTGAGCTGAGGTAGGCGCTGTTCTGGTTCGTGTGCCTCTAGCAACACTCTACTTTGGTCTGGATTTCCGCAAGGGCGGGGAACTCTTGAAGGCATCGACAAGAGTAGCAGCATTGTAAGAGTCTGCCGGCTTTTGGTGGGGCTCGGCTGTCCCTCCCTCCTTTGGTGAGGTCCCGACTTCACCCGGGGAGGGAGGGGTGTCCGCGCCCCGCCCGGGGTCGTCCAGGCTAGGTGCAAGGGGGGACCGTCGTCGGGGCAGTGGGGGTTTGGTGAGCCTCTCTCCCCCCTCTGTAACGGCGACGTTTCCCCCGTATAGCCAGCCCGTGGGTCGTCTCGCCTAGTAGCACCCTCGTTGGAAGGGGGCGCACGTTGCTGGTCGAAACCAATTACCTTCTCATGGATACCTCAAACCCCTCCGAATCAAACAACCCCACTCCTAGTGCCAACCAACCCATCGCTGGCCACTCGTCCCCCACCTGGAGACGGTTTTCAACATATGCCGACGCCTGAAACTCGCAACGACCTTACCAAGCCATCTAACCCACGGGTGCTGATAGTGCGAGGTGTTGACGGTTCCCTGTCGAACCTCTCTCCTTTTCAGCGAAAAGAAGCATGCGATCGCCTAGGGAAAATCGTGAGATGCGATTCCCTGAAAGACGGGAGCTGGGAGCTGGAGTTCGCGGAGAGTAAAGAGGCAGGAAGGGCGCTCAAAGTCAACGAACTTAGCTACACACGAAGGCAAAACGGTGCTCGAAGACTAACAAAGGTAAAGGTAATGGTCGAGACGCACAAATCCAAAAACTTTTGCAAGGGAGTGATCAGATGCTTCGAACTCCGAGGTGTTAGTGACGAGGAAATAGTAGACGGTTTGGAAGAGTTTGGTGTGGTGGGAGCAAGGAGAGTGAGGACAAAACGTGGTGGAGAGGAGAAGGAAACAGACACTGTTATTCTGACCTTTGATGGACTAGATCTTCCCGAGAAAGTTTATATAGGATATATGAAGGTGAACGTAAGAGCGTACGTACCTAACCCAATGCGTTGTTTCACGTGCCATCGTTATGGACATACCACCACATCATGTAGAGGAAGACGTACCTGTGGCCAGTGTGGAGCCCTGGATCACGCGGCAGCAGATTGTGTATCGCCTACCTATTTCTGTGTAAACTGTGGAGAGGGTCAGTCCCCCCACACAGTGTTTGACCGTAAATGCCCGACACTCATGAAAGAACGCGAAATTATGAGCCTCAAAGTAAAGAACAGGCTAAGCTTTCGTGAGGCTCGTGACACATACGAGGCCACGCACCCCCGGAGGTCATACGCGCAGACAGCCGGCGCCGGGGCGCCTACCTCTCGCAGGGCGAACCCCGAAGAGTTCCTTCGCTCCCTGACTGTGGCGGATTTCATCCGTCTGGCAGGGAGCATGGGCCTGGTGCTGTCGCACCGGCCCACTGCCCCGGTACATGCACCGTCGGCGGAACCATCCTCCCCCCACCCCCACCCCCACCTCCAGCGCCCCTGCAGGGACCTGGTGGGAGTACGCTCTTAGACGGCCCTCGCCCCACCCCTGAGCCCCGGACCCCTGCGCCTACTGAGGATGCAGGAGGTGAGGGCTCTGTTCCTCCTCCCCCAGATCCTGAGCGATCGGACGGTTGGACTGTTGCAGGCCCCAAGGGCAAGCACGCCCCAGCCCAGAGACGACGTCAGCGGTCACCTGTCGTGGCTCCCGACAAACCTGCCTCTCAGCTCAAGCAATCGCTGCAACACTCACAGCCAATCCCTGTTTCATCCTCAACAAACACAGAGACTGACACAAACACATCTGTCCCACCACCCTCTGTAGCGACAGTTCGAAAGAACTTTGAGGCTGCGCCGCGAGGTAGGTCACCAGTGAAGCGTCCGGCTGGTAGCCCTCCGGACCTGCCCCAGCAGGCCACGTGGGCTCGTGGGAACTCTGCTGAGGGCAGCAGAGGCCGTGGTCCGGTCCGTAACCGACTTGGCGGCCCCTCCCCGGCACCAGTTAGGGGCTCATACGGAGGCTGTGGTCCCCCTTGGAAGGGCTAGGCCGACTCATGCACCTTTTAACAAGTCCGTTTCTTTTAATATTTATGACATCAATCTTACAATGGAACTGCCGAGGTCTACGCGCTAACCTCTCTGACCTGCAGAGCGTTTTATTTGACCATGGTCCAAGGGTTCTCTGTCTGCAGGAGACCAAACTGTCCCCTGGAACTAGCCTTAAATTGCGCCACTTTCAGACTTTTAGGAAAGATGTTTTCAGTTCCACCATTGCGTACGGAGGCGTAATGGTGGCAGTCCACCACTCCATTCCATGCTTCCCTGTTCGCTTGAACACGGTCCTGCAAGCAGTAGCCGTCCGAGTGGACCTGAGCTTTATCAAAATTACCGTATGCTCTATATATCTTCCTCCTGGCGGAAGCATTGATTTTTCTGGCCTCAATAATCTCACAGACCAACTCCCAACCCCTTTCGTCCTACTAGGCGATTTTAATGCTCACAACCCAGCGTGGGGAGCGACGTCAGGCCGTGCCGAACCCCGTGGCCGAACGGTGGAACGCTTCCTCCACCAAAACATCCTCTGCCTTCTAAACACTGGCCGTCCTACTCACTTTGCTATGCCCCCTGGCTCGCTCTCCGCTATAGACCTCTCTGTCTGCTCTCCGTCCCTCTTAGCCCAGCTCAGCTGGCGCACTCTTGATGACCTCCATGGCAGCGACCATTTTCCTATTGTTATCGGCTCAACCCGGTCGGCGGCGCCGCTGATCCTGCCAGCCCGGTGGAACCTCCGGAGGGCCGACTGGGAGGGTTTCCGGGGCTCATGTGGCCCCTTAGACGTTCCTGCGGAGACTTCGGCAACCGAAGCTGTGAAACGTTTTAATGACATGATTATTTTAGCAGCGAACCAATTCATCCCGATGACCTCCGGTAAACCTAAACGGACTCCTGTTCCTTGGTAGAATCTTGAGTGTCGAAAAGCGATCTTAGATAAGAAACGGGCTTTTAGAGTCCTCAAAAAACACACAACAACGCACAACATAATAGCATTTAGGCGTGCGAGAGCACTGGCTCGTCGCACAGTTCTTAATTCCAAAAAGAGGTGGTGGGTAGCGTACGTTAATACTGTAAACCGTTTCACACCATCTACACGTGTGTGGAATCGCGTCCAGTGCATACAAGGCAAACGGCGATCTGCTCCTACACCAGTCCTCACCTCGAACGGAGAGAAAGTCACCAACCCGCAGGATGTAGCTAACCTCATGGCAGAGGCATTTAAAGACCGGTGCAGTAACGCTGCACAAAGCCTAAACTTCTTACGGCACCGATATATCGAGGAGCGCAGGCCGATCAACTTTGGTAATGACAACTCGGCCTCGTACAACTCTCCCTTCTCCATGGAAGAGATGGAAGCAGCCTTAAAAGTACTCAAAGGAGTGTCGCCTGGTAGTGACCAAATTACAAATGAAATGATCTTACATCTCCCCGAGCAATCTCTTTCTTCCCTGCTTGATATTTTCAATAGTATCTGGAATAGCAATGATTTCCCGGATCAGTGGCGGGAATCGATCATCATACCTATCCAGAAGCCTGGGAAACCGGGAGACTCGCCTGAGCATTTTCGTCCCATTTCGCTAACATCAAGTATTTGCAAGCTATTTGAGAGAATGATTGGCGCACGCCTCATGTGGTTTCTCGAAAGCAATGACCTGCTATCTAACGCACAATGTGGTTTCCGTCGAGGCAGGAGTCCACTTGACCACCTCATCAGACTCGACGCAGCTGTTAGGGAAGGCTTTATAAACAAACAACACACAATTGCACTATTCTTTGACGTGGAACGCGCGTATGATTTAACCTGGAGATATGGAATCCTTAAAAAGGTTTATGACATGGGAGTGCGAGGTCATCTGGGCTGGTTCCTACTCAACTTTCTTAGGGACAGGCGGTTCAGATTCCGAGTCAGGAACTGTCTGTCCGAACAGCACACGCAAGAGAATGGCACGCCACAGGGCAGCGTTTTGTCTGTGGCCCTCTTCGCTGTGATGATAAATGACATAGGTGACACCCTGCCGCCCAATGTCTCTCGCGCCTTATTCGTGGACGACTTCGCCATATGGGTGACTACATCCTCCACCTCCACAGCACAAAGGCAGCTGCAGCTCTGCCTTGACAGACTGCAGCATTGGAGTGAAGGAAACGGTCTCCGCTTCTCAATAGCCAAAACTAAATGTATGCACTCGCATGACATATGGCTCCGACAGGAAGACACTCTTAACTCTGTATAGATGCCTAATCAGATCAAAACTTGAATACGGAAGTATAGTTTATGATGCCGCCACAGATACATCGAAACGTATGCTAAACACTATCCAAAACCAGGCCCTTCGAATCATAAGCGGTGCTTTCCGTACCTCGCCTGTTTCTAGCCTGCACACGGATTTGCATGTAATGCCACTGGATCTGCGCCGCAGATATGTTGCCATGCGATATGCGTTAAAACTTAAACAGGACACTGAACACCCTGCGTACAACATTTTCTTTGACAATAGTAGCTTAAGGCGCATCGAGAATGCCTCCCGCTTATCTGTTCGACACCCCGGGTTTAGAGTACGCGCATGGTTGAGCGAGGCAGGCATAAACCCTGGTAATGTGGAAACTGCACAGCTGCCAGCCCTTGAACCGTGGCGTACTTCCAAGTTTATAATAGATACAGGACTGCTAGAGCTGACCAAAGACTTGACGCCGGAAGCCGTGCGCCAAACCTTTTTGGAATACCGCTCTGCCAAGTATCCAAACCACACAGCCTTCTACACGGATGGATCGAGGTGTGCCAATGGCGCTGGATGCGCATTTGTGGGTAGAAATATTGAGCGACAATATGCACCCCTACCAGTTGCTTCAGTTTTCACCGCGGAATTGTATGCGATTTTCCGGTGCCTGGATCAGGCCTTGCGGTCGAGAACGGACCGATTAGTTATTTTTAGTGACTCGCTTTCGTCATTACAATCACTTCATCTACTCAACCACAACCCGTCGAGCTCATACCTTTTACCTCTCATCAGACATAAGATCCACCAGACTGTTAGTCGAGGGACGTCGGTGAAGCTTGCATGGGTGCCTAGCCACTGCGGCATCACAGGCAACGAGCTAGCCGACAGAGCAGCTAAAGAAGCAGCTAACAGCGACCCTCCCTCCGGAATCTGCGTTCCATATTTTGATCTGTTTCTGTGTGTTAGGAACTATGTTATCGAAGTGTTGCAACGGCGATGGAATGACGACACTAAGAGTGGTAAATTAAAGGAGGTAAAACCTCAAATAGGACCATGGACATCAAGCAACGCGAGTTGCCGAAGGGAGGAGGTCATCATCTCCAGACTAAGAATAGGGCACACCTACGCCACCCACGCTTTTCTTCTCACTGACGACGGCCCGCCGGAGTGTCCTCGCTGCGGCGGTAGGCTAACGGTGAAACACGTGCTGATAGAGTGTCGCGATTTCGAGCTGGAGAGGATGAGGCATTTGCCCGGTTCACCGTCGTTGGACTCGCTCCTCGGGGAATCCCCCTCGGTTCGTATCTCAGAGATATGTGCATACTTGCGAACAATCAATTCAATGTCATATACTCACCTTCATAGCTGCAGGACTGCGTGTTGCAAATTTCACTTACTGACTTACTTTCTACCATCACATCGTCTTTGAATAGCACCAACTTTAATGGCTAGCTGACCTAGGAGTGGAATGTGATTTTAGGCATCGGACGTCTTCATGCATGTTATAGAAGTTTAGGTATAAGGATGCAACAGACTGTCCTTTCTACCTGATCTGTTGAAGCCTGTATTGACATGTCCTCTTAGTTGTTATGGGCGCCATATGACCTGTGCTGTCGGCGCGCCCTGAAACCCCAAACATGATGATGATGATGATGACCGTGATCATGAGACCGCCAAAGCCTGAGGGTGTGGGAGGGGGGGTCAATATCGGGGTGAGGGGATGGGGAAAAGGAAAAGAGGGAGATATGTACATGGGGTAGCGTTGCACCTTGGCAGTAGTGACCAATGTTTACGCTACAGCACATACAGCTGTTCGTGCGGGCTTGGAAACACTACCCTCGGTCTGTCACTCCATACCAGGAGATGTGCCTAATGTTCCCAATTGGGAACATGCAAATTTATGGCGTTACTGAAAATTCAATTTAGAGTGCATCTCTTTTATTTTTGCATGATCAGGTCAGGGGACCTTCTTTTTATCTTCACCTGCAGAGATTTCCGAAATTGGGCAAACAAATTGTTTTTGGGCACTGGTTTCTTTAATTAAGGTTGATACCTCGCAAATAGCAACATTTCAAAAATCTAAAACCTATATTTAGATGGTCAAAATCTGGCATATTAGGGTCGCAAAATTTGTTTCAAACCTCTCCTTACTGCTTAAGTGTACAGCAGGAACCGCAGACGAACAGTTTGTGAGCTGTACCATAAAAATGTCATGTTCCCAAATGGGAACATTGGACACAAATTGGTTAAGAGCAAAAGCACAAACAATGCTATCAACCCTTTCTGTTGTATGGTGAACGGTTTGAATTAAATAACAGAAGCGTGACAAACTATCTGATCACAATATCAACACCACCAGGAGGCATTAACACTCCATAACACTCAATGACAATTCACTATTCACGGATATGCACTGTACAGTTTGAGGTAACCTGTTGGGAGCCGTTTATCATACAGAGGCAGGTCCCCCATCAGATTCATCTGTCTGTTGATTGCTGGGTCCCTGTCTCTTATATAAACGGCCTCCAGCACGGTTAGTTATCTCCTGTCAAAATATCGCGCTATGGTGGAGGAATCATTTACGAGCATAGATCTGGCATTGATCAAGATCGCTTTAGATTTACGAGTGAACTGTTTCAATAGCTTGTTAACGCCTGGGTTTCACCGCCCACTGATGAATCGTGGATAGTAGAGCGTGTCGGATCTATCAGCACGCTTCTATACATCCCTTACCTTCCACAAAATGTCTGCTCACTTATGTTTTTAGGTCGAATAGCCTAGTCGTCGAAGTTATCTGTGCCAGATACCCACAAACAGTCATTAATTATCCATTCCTAAACTTCAAAGAGAGGAAACTGGTGTCAGAAAAAAGAGAACACGCAATATTGTCAAATGCCTACAAGTCAGACGAGTTTGCATTTATTCTCAAAACTGCAGCAGAATTAAATGTTATCGATAACGTAATAACCGAAATAGCCACTCATAGAAAAAGTGCGATACCAAATTACCTCCACCATTTTCATTGGCCCTCCCAAGATCCGCAAAACAGCGGATTGCAGCATCAGAGCAACCCGCAGTAAACTCAGCCTCACTGGAGAGTGCGCAATCAGTTGAAAAATATCGCAAGTGCACCAATACAACAGGAGCAACAGTCCGTGGCACAGAAACTGCACTTGAATTTATGAAAAACATTTCACCTTCAAACTTATTATGAACTCGATCGGCGCGGCGTACGACGCTCTTTTCGAGGGAAAAAAATTCCCTCTTAAGTTGGCGGGGGGCAATGACCCCACGGTGTTAAAGTTGGGGGAGCTGCCCCACTGCCCCCGCCCCCGATCCACCGTCCCTGTTTGCGAACACCAAATTCATTAACTCTTTAATCAGGAAATTTCCCAAGAAATGAGAAGAAAAATAGAACGAAATACAAGGGACATGGGAAGGTGTACCGGATGGTATATGACGTTCATTCCGCGGACAGATCCTGATCAATTAACCGCAGCTATTTTCTTACCCTTGCTATGTTGTAGATGACCAAATTACCAAGACAATAGACGCCCGATATATTTATCGCCTTGGCTCACCTTGGTATTATTTAACCCTTCATGCATTTTTTCTTAGGATTAGTTTCATTCATTTCTCTCATTATCCTTGTGTGCATAATTTCCTAGGAAGATTTTTTGGAAAAAATTATTTATATATATATATATATTCGTATAGTTAGGCAGAACATTTTCTTTTATACATTGTTTGTTGAAAGCCAGAGCGTATTTGCATTTCATTATTTTCTTTTTGTTTCTTCCAGGTGCCCAAATAACGTTCTGTTTTCATTGCTGATATTATTAAGTAAGAAACCCAATGTTGACATGAATATGCAGTAGGTAGTTAGACAGCAGGCTTACTAGTGTCTAGTTTCGGTGAATTGTTCACCATCATCAGAGCCATTACACAGCGCCTATACATCACATCAAATTGGAAAAACGATACATTACGAGAACACAATCGAAAAGTTTCGTGTCGACAAAGTTAAAGTAAATTTTGAAATTGGTTCAGCAGCATGACTTGAAAATTACAGGAGAGAAACACGTGACAGTACACAGCAAACACTCTCACTGTAGTGACCCTAAATGCTGCCAGACACTACACACGGCAGGACTATTAACAGCAATTGATTAAACAGTACTGCCAAATAGTAACGTCTTGCTCCACACCTTCATCTGTTTGTTGATCATTGGTATTTTTTGATTAATGTGCAAGGCTTCCAGGATGAGCTTCTGGTGGCCGGGGTGTGAGTCGATGATGTTAGCGTTTTCGACAAGTCCTTTCTTGCGAGTGGATGGTTGTGCTTATTCGCATGTGCTTTTCGGGTCATCTGGTGTTTAGGTCCATCGTAGGACGCACCTTTATATATATCAGTATATTTCAGCAGAATATTTTCGTATAAACAGCGCTGGTTAAATTCTATTGCCGACGTTGCTTTGGAGATCTTCTTATTAGTTCGGATAAATGAGTTAACGATGTTTCTTTCTTCTCTGTTTAAATCGTAGACCAATTCGCCAAAATTCATCGATATGGAAAGTAATAGGATTGGAAGAGTTAAGTTCATGTCAGGTAAGTAATATGGAACGTATTTTTTCGACCGGCTTCACTTTATTTGCTAAAGCATTATCAAGAAAAGCATTGGAAATTCTATTGAGGAACAACCTAAGTGGGCTCGGAGAGATTGAAACACATATTTGACTAACATTTTACACGAGCAACAGTATAGCAACAAGCTTCGTCTCAGAAGATCACTTAGATGTACGGTATTCTTAGTTGGCAAGATAAAGTTTACATTAGGCAACACAGGTAAATTAGGCCTAACAACGAAATATTCACAATATCGATATTACAGAGTACATAAACGACTAAAATACATTTCATGTTGAGCAAATCCAAACCACAATGGAACACACGTCAACTTTTTATGTGAGCATGATATTAAACATATAACCACACTTCAAATAAATACAAATTAGCTACCTAACTAAATGAGCATTCCTGTGGATAGCTCCTGCCGCTTCTGTGCCCACGTGCTACTGTAGACACGGATGCGGGAGGCACAGTATCCCCACCTCGGACATCTTCACAACCGCTTCTTCCTCCTCCGTCATCTGTACGGTTATGGGTTACCAAGGCTGCTTGCTGCTTGGTGCCCCATAAAGCAAACTTTTCAAGTATGTTGTTCCGCTGGCTGCATATGGGGGGCGCTAGGGCTGCCCATTTTACTTGCACCCGCAGGTTTCCAAAATAGTCCACCAGATTCCCATTATTTGGCCTAAATGCTACTCAGAACTGGTTTTGTTTTCTTCGAAACTCAAAAACTGACCATGCGCAGCGAGGTTGAAAATATCCCCCATATTGCACTAATGCCCCAATCTATACCATGAAACATAAGCTATTAAATATGTCTAGCAAAAAGACTACTGGTTATATTCACACGCCTCATTTATTGCGCTTCATTGAGTACGAATGCGACAAGAAGCTTTACGTGTAGCACAGTACGATGTCACAGTCATTCATAAGAGGCATTGATGATTCTCCCTTCACAATACCTCCCAGCCGCCGACGCCACCGGCTCCGCCGGTCTAGATTCTCAGGTTAGACCTCAAGTGTTTAATACGGTGCAAACCTTTAAACTTCAACTACCAACAGTTTTTGTTTGTCAATGTCTTCTTTGTGAAGTTGGCATATACAATCCAGAACAACTCCATACCCTGCAGCAGTTTTATTCTTCTGAGCCTGTCTTTCCAGGTAAGATTCTTGCTGCACTTTGTGATGGTGCAGCAGCACCTCTCGATCAGGTCGTTGATCACTTTGGCATTCCGCACAAACTCCTAAATTTCCTTGTTCTGGTGGTCCTCGCTCCACAGCTTGGAATCCCTCGCCAGTTACTTGTGGTCGACTCCCAAGGATGGCGAAAAGCATGAAGGATTTAGGATTGCACAGGTCGGCCAGTTCGGTCTTGGAGGTGAGCTATTTGAAGCTGGGCTTCTCGAGGGAGTAGTGCTCAGGGCAAGTGTTGGGCAGGCACGGCTGATATACCGCCGAGCCAGCCAGCAGCCTCGCCCACAACCCCATTTGCAGTACTCCCTAGAGAAGCTCACCTCCAAGATCGAACTGACCGACCTGTGCGGCTCCAACTCATTCATGCTCTTCACCGTCTTCAAAATCGATCACACGTGGCTGGTGATGGATTCCAAACTCAGGGGCGAGGACCAGCAGTACAAGGGAACGGAGGAGTCTGCGGAATGTCAGAGTGGCCAACGACCTGACCGAGAGGTGCTGCGGCACCATCACAAAGTGCATGAGGATTCTTACTAGAGAAGACCAGCTCACAAAAACTGCCAGGGCGTGGAGAAGTTCCAGAAGGTGCATCCCAACTTCACCAAAAAGACATTGAACAATAAAAAGTACTGGTAGTCCGTAGATGAAGTTCAACGGTTTGCACCGTATTAAACACCAGAGTGTTGTGGGAATTACCTAGGACCCTAAAAAAGATGATACAGATGACAGTAAAAGCGCTAAAAGACTGGCAGCCTAAAACGCCAAAGTCCAGAAACTAAAACGTCTAAACCCTAAAAAGCCCAAAAAGGCTACGTCAAGGTAAAGATAAGAAGAAAAAAGCGTGGGATGAGGTAAATACAACGTTTCGGTCTTGGACCGTCGTCAGGCGAGGGGTGAAAGATGGAGGTGGCTAGAGGCCTGAGGTAACCTTTTTCCAAATACTGAGTGACTGGAGGCCTAAGGTAAACTTTTGGTCGAAACAAAAAGTGTCGGCAGTCCCAATACCCTCTTGCCGAAAGTGAAATGGAACAATGTGTATGGTGTGTTATGTCTGAGCATGTGTAGCGACATTTTTCCGTGTAGTGCATGTTTTGCCCCGCCCCACTCTTTTCCTGTATATATATATATATATATATATATATACAGGGTGGCGCAGAAAAAATTCCCGATCAGTCTTTTCAGCATAACTCAGATACCAATGCATGAATCTGCCTGAAAGTTTGTGTGCCTTTCCTTGAATGTTGTGACCATGTGCTGTAACAGCTATTTGCTTTACTGCAGAATTTTGCTCTAGATATGACGAGTTTTGAAAAGAGACAACAAATTGTGGCCCTAAAACACGCCGGTCACAGCAACAAGGCGATTGCGAAACAGGTCGGCGTTGACCCAAAAACCGTCTTCAACGTGATTCAACGTTTTAATGAGACAGGTGCTGTTTCTAGGAAGCCAGGATCGGGTAGAAAACGCGATGTCCGCAGCAAAAGACTTGTTGACGTCATCCGCAAGCAAGTGTCTCGAAATCCTCAAGAAGCAAGATGGCTAAAGACCTCCAGGTTTCAAGAAGAACGGTTGGTAGGGTGGTAAGAGATGACCTAGGACTCAAAGCACTCAAGATCCGACGTAATCACCTAATTTCAGAAGCCTCCAAGATCAAACGGTGCAGCAGGGCCAAGAAGATGTTGCAGGAGATGCGCAGCGCCGGTGAAAGGGTCTTCATCTGGTCAGATGAGAAGATCTTCACTGTTGAACCGAAAGTGAACTCACAGAACGACCGGGTCTTGGCAGCAAGCTGTTCTAGCATCGATCCGGCGGAACGAACCATCCATCGACGACAGAAGCCCGCAGGGGTCATGGTCTGGGCCGCTGTGGGGTCTGATGGATCAAAATCTCCTTTGGTGTTCATTGATGATGGTGTCAAGGTCAATACCCAAGTTTACGTGGATTTGTTGAAGGAGAACCTTCTGCCGTGGACCAATGCCTCATTTCCTGGTGGATACGTATTCACACAGGACGGTGCACCGTCACACACATCCAAAGTCACCCAGCAGTGGTGCAAGACCCACCTGAAGGGGTTCTGGGACAAGAACATGTGGCCCCCCTCCAGTCCAGACCTCAACCCAATGGACTTCGCCATCTGGTCGATCCTGGAGAACGATGTCTGTGCTGCGCCACACAGCAGTACCACCAACCTGAAGCTGGCCCTTGAGACTGCATGGTCCAACCTGAGTGAGGATGTCGTGCGGCGCTCGTGCCTTTCTGTGAAGGCACGTCTTGAGGCCGTGGTGAAGGCAAAAGGGGGCCATATCGAAACTTAGTGGTCGTGCAAGGTTCTGTGGACATCATAGAACATGTGTACAAAAGAGGGTTAGTGCATTTAAAAAAATAAAGGAGATATGTAAAAATTCAATCGGGAAGTTTTTCTGCGCCACCCTGTATATATATATATATATATATATATATATATATATATATATATATGTAAGCTGATGTTAATGTGTTGCGCCGATGTGGTCCCGGGTTCTCTTTAGCTGCGTAGACGCGATATGTGCCATTGGCTCGGTGTGGGAGGTAAACAGCACCCCCCCCTTCAGGCTCAGCGCTGCGGATATGCCGCACGCTGGAGGTGACAAATTGGTTCCCCCTCGTTCCCAGTTCCAGCCGAGGTACCGTACTCGGTCCCCTTTTTTGGGTGCTCACATGATGCTGATGCAGCACTGAGTCCCAGGCCTCAGCTAAGATAGCGTCCCTGGACCAACCGACTTTTTGGCCTCCACCCGTGGGTTGGAGCCTTTGGGATGCCATGGTTCACATGGTTCTGGCCGCTGAAAGCGGTGGTAAATGGGTCACAAGATAATGATGACCAGAGCCGAGACCCGCACCCCTTCGCGGGGACATGAGACGCGGGGAGGCAGAGCCAATCAGGGCTCAGGAGATAGGTGTCTGGATCCCAGAGGGGCAGAGAGAGGGGAGAGACGAGGACTCGTGGTGTGGAGGCCGTAGAGGAAGGAGGCTTGACTCCAGGGGGCACACGCCGGAGGGCAGGCTGGGAGAACGCGCCAGCGCTGACACAGCAGCCATGTGAGTACAAGAAACGATGAGCCGTTTCTTCAAAATTCAAAATTTATTTCATCTCTCCCACCGAGCCAAATGACATGCATTGTTCGAATTGTGGATACTGCCAAAATCAGGGCAAGGGAAGCAACTATGTGAATGTGTGCCGCCGCGGGCCTCTATGAGCCGGCAAGATTAGTCGAAATGTGCCAAATTATGAAATTGTCTGGAAATGGGGGATGGTGGCGAAAAGGAAAGATGATTCGACTCAGATTTGTCCCTTTGCCATTGTGTTAAAATGGTACTGCTGACGTGTTCTGGACTGTCCAAATTAGTGCACGAATATAAGATGTGAACGCTATTCTTTTCGATTGTCTTCTGATTCAGGGAAGTCGCTGAAGGTCTGGGACAGAAGATGAAATGAAATATTACTATCTGATCAATCCGGGGCGGATGGAAGGGGGCGAGGCCCTACGCCCGAGGGGCGGACGCAAGGGGGCGAGGCCCCACGCCCGAGGGGCGGATGGAAGGGGGCGAGGCCCTGCGCCCGAGGGGCGGATGGAAGGGGGCGAGGCCCTACGCCCGAGGGGCGGACGCAAGGGGGCGAGGCCCCATACCCGAGGGGCGGATGCAAGGGGCGAGGCCCTACGCCCGAGGGGCGGATGCAGGGGGCGAGGCCCCACGCCCGAGGGGCGGATGCAAGGGAGCGAGGCCCTATGCATGATGAGGGGATCGAGGGGGCGAGGCCCTGTCCTGTAATGTTACCTCGGGGGCGGGACTAGGACCAGAGTCGTGGATTTGCAGGTCCTCGTGGGGGATGCGCGTTCGTCATCAATGAAATGCTGAGTTAGCCTTAGAGGGCCCTTAAGGTTCCCTTCCAATCTTTAATTTGGTTTCATCGTATTTAATGAGTCCGCGAGAAGGACAAAAATTAATATAAAACGTAGTATCTCTTATTAGGTGATTGGTACCATTTCCCATTCAAGCACCCCCCAGCGATTTCCGACATCCACGGCCCTGGGACAACCCTATACTCGACACGCGGAGCTAAAATTTCGTAGCCGTACAGTGGCAGGGTTTGGCTACGCTTTTTTTGCGAGCGACTTCCTAGTGCCGAAGCCGTGCAAGCCCCTCCATCATACAAATCATCGGAGAAGCTGTATGGTCGCATAGGACATTTACTATCTGATCAATCCGGGGCGGATAAGGAAAGGAGGATTCAACTACAGGAAAGTACATTAGACAATAATCGCACCCGCTCAGTGATCGATACATAGGGATAAAAGAGGTTCAACACGGAAATATGAGAGGGAAGGTAGAATATTTGGATCCGAAGAATACACAAGGAAGTTTAGCTTTGATGGATTTTTTCGGGCTAAGACAGTGCGCTGCTTTGAAGGAAAAACTGCGACGCAAGTAAGAGATGTTTCAGAGCGAGAGGGATATCGAAGTTAGCACGATTTCAGTTTAAGGAGACATAGACGGTCCCTGACACCGCTCCTATGCGGGTTAGTTGGGAAGGAGCGCTCCGGGGCCGGCGGCAATAAGATTAATTGTGGCAAATATTTATTTGGCCTAACGCGAAAATTTCCAAATCTCCAAAAAGGGGGGTATATGCAGCTTGGCTCATACATTGGGAGCTTATTTGGATATGTGCATGAAATGGCTCATTGTTTGTTGTACCCGCGTGTCTTATGTGTCTCGCTAACGGTCCTGGAGGCGCGCCCAGCTCCTGACCGCATCGCCTGTCTCCCTAAATTTCCGTAACGGGTGGTGGAGAGGACGGCCACATGTGTACCGGCCACCATATACAACACCCATTCTGTTTCCCGAGAAACCCCCGTTACACATGCATCTGAGAAAGTGTCCCCGTATGTCGAATTTACTGCAAGAGTGGCCAGGAAGATGTTTGCGTGTTGAGAGTAGGTCTGTAGCGCCGAATGAGGAATGATTCTGCGATTTTTCTGTTTGGGCCATCACTGGTGTATTTTAGAATTTTGATGCTCAAGTTGTCTGCTGTCAGCTCATCATTCGGATGCATGGTTAATCTGTGTTGGCCGAAAGGTGTTTCCTGCCTCTTATTTCTAGCATCACCTAAGTGTTCGTTAAATCTCAGTCTAACGGCCCTCTGGCTCTCACCGATATAAAATGACTTGCCTGGTTCGCAAAGCTTACAATCTATCCTATAAATTACATTTTTGGCATGACATTTCCCATGGATACCTGCATGACAGGCGTGGCAGAAACGGCCTCCCCCAGGGCACTGCACTGGTTCCAGCGCGGATCTGACCAAAAGATCCTTCAGGGACGTGCCGCTTCTCCACGCCACCCGCATGGGAAGGCCAGAATTTCGAACGATCCGCTTGACCCGGTCACCGAGAGCGTCGTCAACGAAAGGTAACACAAGAGGCGCATCATTACCCCGATTTTTGTGGCCTGGGGCGTGGATTTAGAGCTTCGACCTGCAGCTTTTTTAGGAGATGGTTCGGGTACCCATTTTTTGAGAAAAGGTCGAAAATCTTTTTGAGGCTCCTCTTACGAGGGCTTCCGGGTGAGGATCTACGAAGTGCCCGAAGAAACTGAGATCGGATGACAGATTTTTTGAGCGAGGAAGGTTGAGCCGAGTCAAAAGGGAGGATGATTGGAGCTGCCATCGGTTTGAAGAAAAGTTCAGTTGTGTATGCCTCGGACGTGGAAACCGTGATGAGCGTATCCAAAAAAAGGGGATGGAACCAGACGTGCCGGTGTGCTCGATGGTGAATTTTATGCTGGTATGAAATGAATTGATAAAATCGAAGTAAGAGTCTAGAGAGGCCTCGCCATGCGTCCAAATCCCCAATCCCCAATCGTATTAAACACTTGAGATCTAAACCCAAAATCTAGGCCGGCGGTGCCGGTGGCGTCGGCGGCTTAGAGGTGCTGTGAAGGGAGAATCATCAATGCTTTTTGCGATTGACTGTGACTTGGTACTGTGTTACACGTGAAGCTTCATTCGTACTCCATCTCCATCTGAGATATCTTCCGGCTCTAAAATATCTAGCGGCGTCCTAAATAATATTGCTAAATAATTTGACACGTAATAATTGCAACAGCCATTCAGTAACAATTCATTCACACCGTAGGTGCTGGACTTCTAAGCAAGGATGAAATACTTCCCGCATATTAGAATAACTTTTAATCCTATTCATCTTAAACGCAAACCGAACAATGAACACTTTTAAGAAATAAGACCTGAGAAACGAAAACGAAGAATCACGACGACAAAAGCGAAAAACGAAAAGAGAGACCAGCCGAAAAGAACGAGAATTATTCATCATCACCATCATTGTCACGCCTTGTTTGTTGTTTTCCATGTTTTTTTCACCGGATCCCTTCATCAAGTCCCACTACCTCACTCCATGGGTTGAGCGCGGCGCCTGTGGCGACCCTCCCCATGGGTAATCCTTGTCCTTCCCCATCAACCATCCTATCCTTATCCTTATCCTACAGTGTGTTTTTGCTTAAGTTGTAATTTATGTCCCTCATCTTCATTACGACCGGCGTGAGAATAGCCACATGAATAGTGGAGATGCCGTGTATGTCAAATAAAAAAAATAAATACTCTACGAAGCGCAATAAAAGGGGGTGGCTATAAAATCTATAGTCTTTTTGCTAAACATATTTGATAGTTCATTGGTTTCATGGTTTAGTTTTGAGTATTGCATATTGATGCAGCGGGTCTAAACAACAGGATGAAACCCTTAAAAGTGACTTTTTAGAAATGATATCAAGTAGATGTAATACGTTTAAGAATTCATTGGAACACTGGGAACCTTGCTTACTTCCTTAATTTACCGTGCTGCGTCCATTTCACGGCTGCTGAAACATGACAATTCTTCCATGTCATTACATGGCGCAATCGGACTCAAAAACAAAACGAAAACAACAACAATGGCATGATTCCAAACAAGAATCGCAAATACTAACACCTAGCCATCATTGCATTGTTACCGTTCAGATTTCTGTGACCTCCTGGTCACAGAAGTACGGCTCTAGCTTGTCCCAACAACATTGTGAGACCATTTTAATAACGTTGTGTTTTGAAAATAAAATCCCTCACAAAGTCCTTTTTCTTAAACCAGCAACATATTTACTATCAGGATCAGCTGGAAAATTGTAGCGAATAATTGAGGGAGTGTCCTCTATAGTCTTAATGATGGAATTACCAGGTTGGCATCCAGCGACCGAAAACAAGTTATGACGGTTTTAGTCCTACTGATAATTAGCGGAGGACTAAAGTGAAAAAGTCGTGTTTCGGGTCGTTGCATGCCAGCCTGATGCTGTCGCCATTTAAATACTATAGAGGATAAAAACTGGCGATTTTACATATGTGTGTACGTAATAGCACGTAACATGGCATTAGCTGCAGTTGTCGATATGCTCCAAATCAAACACGTTTCCGTATAAATCGCAAGTTTTACTCAGCTTATTGATTTTGATCAGATTTGCCGGCTTTGTAGTCATTTAAATCTATTGTACTGAGCATCTGAGCTATCAAATACCCTCAATAGTCGCTGTGGTGGAACTGAAAATGAGCGTCAGCAAAGAAAAATTGTGGTGCTTTCATGCATGACCAAAGCGTGATTTGACGGAAACCTGAATTCAAAACACAATATGTTTGTGTTTGTTTGTACCATTTAACGAAAAGCCTTCTAGTTAATTTAAAATTGATATTCCATCATTATAAGTCCTTGATTAAAAAAACCATTACCCATAGGCGGATCCAGGACCGCCGATCGGGGTGGGGGAGCCCTTGCTGGGGTGGGGGCTGCCATCCAGACGAAGGGGGCACCACTTTTGGCCGGAAAATATTATCAGATGGACGCGAAATCCTATCGCGGGGTGCTGATTTTCGCATGGGGGGTTTGGAAGCGACATTTTTCAAGGGGGCGCCATCAACCCTTTAATAGAGCGCCGTGACCATTTTAAGGGGAGCCGAGGGTCGGTCGGGAAGGGCACCTGCCCCTCTTTGCCTGCCCCTGGATGGATGGCACCTGCCCCTGGATCCGTCTATGGCATTACCAATGTGTAGTGATATTTTTATGGCATCACTTTATTATAATTTGTCGAAATCTGGAATCTGAATTTGATATTTTGTGTTTTTATCCAAACCATTTGACCACCAGCCTTCAATTGAAGTAAAAATAATCATTCTATTGTCATAAGTTCTTAATTAAAAGTGGTTATCACCAGCATACAATTATATTTTACTGACACCACTAAATGGTCATTGGTCGAAATTGCAATATTAAAAACCATCATTGGGCGTGCTTGCTTGAACCACCCAATAGTCATTTGAAGCAAAAAGTATCGTTTCATCGTAAATAGTTTTTGAGCTAGAAGCTCCAACCCGTTTTCTTTTGGCCTTCTGCATCACTGTGTATTGGTACCGTATAGGGGCTATGTTCACCCCCGCTGCGCATGGTCAGTTTTTTAGTCTTGAGGAAACCAAAACCAGTTCTGAGTAGCATTTTGACCAAATAATGGGAATCTGGTGGACTATTTTGCAAACCTGGTGGGTGCCAGTAAAATGGGCAGCCCTAAGGGGGTGCGTAGTCATGTATGTGTATTGCCTCTGCTATCTCGATACGTCTCGCATCACTCATATGAACGATTTCAGTGTTGTCAACAAGGTGTTTTCGGGTGAGAGAAATGTTGCGTTCGGTTTGCATATGTTCTTTAATGGACGACTTTTGAAGGTGCATCGTCAGCCTACGAGACGGTAGTTAAAGAGAAACCAACGTAATGGTTTTGACGGAGTCTACAACCTTCGTCTGGGCAGTTAAACTGGTACATTACGTTGGTTCTATTCAACTTCCCGTCTGGCGGGGATTGTTACGGATCAGTAGATGCTTCATTTTCCTACTCTTGTAATAAATTCTCAGTCCTCTTCTGGTGTTTGTGTCCGTACACTTGATGTTCTTGCGTATGATATGTTGGATAACTCGTTTATCGGTTTTGTGGGCTGTGTTAATATAATTTTTATAGTAGAGTTGGTATGTGGTCTGTGTTGGTGGTGAGTGCTGTGTAGAGTTGGTAGGTGGAGCAATGGGTGATTGCACGTCGTACAAATGATCTTACTACGCTGTTTTTGTATCGGGAGGGGCACTCACTTCTGGCATTTAGTGTGTGTCCTGTGTTTGTAGTTTTTCTATATACGCTTGTTATGTACTGGCTGGTACCACTCTCTATAGTGATGTCTAGAAAGGGTAAAACCTTATCTCGCGATAATTCAAAGGTGAAATGTAGTACAGAGTTTCGTTCAAAGTCCTGGATCAGGTTATGAAGATGATCTACGCTTTGAATATCTAAAAAGCAATCATCACAGTAGCGCAGGTACACATGGGGTGCTTCCGGAGAAGTGCTAAGCACCTTGTTTTCAACGTTAGACATACAGAACTCCGCAAGTAATATAGACCCGGCATCACTTGTAGCACTCGGTGGACCCATTATGTGGTACAAGTTTCAATCTGATAGATTCACGCGTTTCATTACTTATGCCACCTTAACACGCGCATTGACGGGGGGCGGGTACCCGCCCCCCTCCTCGGGTTTTTCGGAGATAACATAAAAACGGCGGCGTGTAGCGCCGCCGTATTTGGTATACCTTTTCTCATATCATTTTTACAACTACTATCAAATGTTTAAGGACAGGTCATCCCAGGTCAGGTCACCAGTACAGGTCAAGTGACCTTACCTCATAAAAAGTTTAAGATAGCAAAGTCGGAACAGGGTGAACTTATCGGATTGAAACTCATATCACATAATGGACCCACCGAGTTCTCTAAAAGATGTTCTGGTATTTTTATATCGATGACCTAAGGTCAGGTACGAGCCCATGACCTCTCCATTGTAAATACATGGGAAAAATGGTTTTAACTGAATAACTTAGTAATGGATGAGGATAGAGCGTTTATTTGTAATTGCAATAGATTTGCATTGTCTTTGCACTTCTAATGATATGCATTTTATTAAATTTGACCTTGACCTGACCTCAAGTCAGGTCAAATCCTTGATTTGACATAGCCTGACCTCAGGTCAGATCAAATCCTGGATTTGACCTAGAAAGGTCATATTATATATCATTCGATTCGGCTTGCTGCGAGGATTCATATAGGTTAAATTGTTTTGCTCTATCTTTGTTTGTTCAGGTGTAATGACCGAAAACCTTTATTTCCATGTTATCCCTATGACGGCATGTTTCGACCTCTAGTGACCTTAAATCTGACCTGACAAAAAATATTTTAAATATTTTCGATGGAGAAGTGGATGGGCTACCTTACGTCATTAACCGTTTTTCGCTACCTAGCGTGCCCTTGAAAAAAAACATCAGGATTTCCCTGGTGGCCTGGTGGTTTCTGATGGTTTCTGGTGGTCATCCTGATGGTCTGGTGGTCTACCTGGTGGCTTCGGTGGTTTCTGGTGGTCATCCTGATGGTCTGGTGGTCTGCCTGGTGGTTTCTGGTTGTCATCCTGATGGTGTGGTGGTCTGCCTGGTGGTTTCTGTTGGTAATTCCTGATGGTCTGGTGGTCAGTGTCTGATGGTCTGGTGGCTTCTGGTGGTCATCCTGATGGTCAGGTGGCCCCTTCTGTCCGATCTTGCTTATTAAAAAAACTTAATATATATTAATAAATCAAATATTTATGGTCCCAAATGCTTTATTTTCAAAAGAAGAAACGAAGAAGCGAATGGCTATGGGAGCAGGTAAGAGAGTTCGCTGTTGCGCTCTGCCGCGGAACGCTTCCACCCCTCTCGCGTCGCCGCTCGGGGGCGCGCTGCCGGCACCGCGTCTCCCCTCCGCGCCCGACCGCGCCTCGGGCGGTTGCGCGGGGACGGCTGTCTTTTGTATGGCCGCATTCCGTTGGGGTTGGCGGGGCAGTCAGTCGCAGAAGGAAACTGGTCGAGGTGGAGTGGTCATACTGTGACGAGGAGTCCGTAAGCTATGAGGATATTTACTGCCTGGTGCATCGCTAAAAGAAGGCCCAGACCATGTAAGGTAGGATTTAAGACATAATAGGAAAGATGTAGGAAATGTGGCTCATTTTTCGTGAGTTGCGCCTTCTGGTCGGGGCGGGGGTGGGGTCGACGGTCGCTATCAGAATGCGAGGATCATTCCGTATGTAAGCGATATACATTGTCTCCAACTGCTGGTGTGCGAGTGTTTTTTTACCTTGTGCGAGTGTTTTTTACCGTGTGCGAGGGTTTTTACTGTGTGCGAGTGTTTTTTACCGTGTGCGAGTGTTTTTTACCGCGTGCGATTGTGTTTTTACCGTTTTGTTGCATATGTTTTTCTTCTACTCTCTTCCTGCCGCGGGAGCTTTCTTATACTTTTTTGTACTGTTTTAATCTGATTGTGTTTTATTCTGCAATATATGTGTACGGACCTAAGACCATACAATACAGATACGACACGAGGAGCTGCCACCCTCATCAAACATCCGAGTTATTCTGCTGCACTGCAACGCATCTCCGGAGTGAGTACCCATTCGAGCCACATTCGAATAACCCACCCAGAGTTTCTTGATTTGACTGCTTGATTTTATTAAGAAAATTGTATTTTTGCTTGTAGCGGATTTGAAAAGCTGGTTGCGTCTCCGTTTGTAAAGGAGTTATAAACATCCTGGTGTTATTTTTCATATCGATGCGGTTTTCGTCTTCGACAGATGAATACCCAGAGGTACATGGCGTGAAGGGGAGGGGAATCTTCGGAAGGCCACATATAGTGGTTCGCTGGAAACCGCTGACCGCTGGAATCACAGAACGCTGGAAGCCATCATATCACCGGAAAACGACCACCAGAAACCACCAGGCCATCAAAAAATGACCACCAGAGACCATTAGACCACCAGAACACATCCGAAAACTACCACCAGAAACCACCAGAAAACAACCACCAGAAACCACCAGACCACCAGAGACCATCAGGAAAGGACCACTAGTAACCACCAGGAAATGACCACCAGAAAGCATCAGACCACCAGAAACCTCCAGGAAATGACCACCAGAAACCATCAGACCACCAGAAGCCACCAGAAACCACCAGACTAGAAGAAACCATGAGGATATTTGTTTCAATTTCCCACAAAAACCATCAGACCATCAGACCATCAGGAAATCATGACGGTTTTTTTCAAGGGTGGTTCTCGAGATCTTAGGGGGCCCAAAGTTAATCTCGGGTACCCCCTAAGATCACGAGAACCACGCTAGGTAGCGAAAAGCGGTAGACGGCGTTAGGCAGCCCATCAACTTCTCTATCGAAAATATTTCGATAATTTTTTGTCAGGTCACATTTAAGGTCACTAGAGGTCAAAACATGCCGTAATAGGGATGACATGTAAATGAAGGTTTTTGGCCATTACATCTGAAAAAGTAAAGATAGAGCAAAACAATTTAAACTATGTGAATCCTCGCAGCAAGCCGAATCGAATGATGTATAATATAACCTTGCTAGGTCGAATCAAGGATTTGACCTGACCTGAGGTCAGGTCAACGTCAATTTATACTAACACTTAAACCAACACAGCAGGCAGATGAACGCGTTTCGACAAAAATTGTCTTCTTCAGCATCTATGGTAGGAGGGATGAAGACGTTGTCTTTTCAGCATCCCTCCTACCATAGATGCTGAAGAAGACAATTTTGTCGAAACGCGTTCATCTGCCTGCTGTGTTGGTTTAAGTGTTAATATCTGTCAACCACTGTTATACAAGTCAATTTATACAAAATGCATATCATTAGAACCGGCAAGACAAAGCGAATCTAATGCAGATAACACACGCCCCGCTGGGGAGGAGCAAAATTCGCCTCCTCCCTCCTGGTTTTTTCCAGAAAGCTCAAACACGAAGAGACGCAGAGCAACGAAACTTACAGTACCTTATCCTTGATCAATTCTACGCGTCTGACCAATTTTTTTAGGTCACGTCATGTCAGGTCAAGGAGCTATTCAAGGTCAAGTGACCCGACATCAAAACCTAAAATCACGAGTTTGAAGCGGCGCCCAGGGAACATCAGCGAACCGATCAGTTTGAAACTTTCACAATATGATAAAGTCATTAGGGTCTACAAATCTGCTGTCTCGGATTTACGATATTTTTGACCTAAGGTGGGGTCAATTTTGGTCACCTCATTATGTCTATGGTGAAAATAGAATGGGCTCGTTTTCAGTAAACACTGGATAGATAAAGCTGAAAATCCTCAAACCGTCCATTCTTACCACGATCTTGACCATAAAGTTGAATTTTTGAGCATCTGACCTCTCAACGGTCATGTCAGGTCACAGGAGCATAGAGTGATCTTTTTTCCAATAACTTCTCACTGAATTGAGATAACCCGCGCCCCACCGGGGGTCCGCCGCCACCTTCGCCCCACCGGGGCCATCGATGCCCCCCACCCCCTCCCCTCTAACTCCGAAAAGATGGCCGTTAGCGAAAATCTGCAATATGCATTAGAAAGCTCGCGTGAATTCCGTAAGAAATTCCTTCGCATGTTTTAGCTCTCAGGTCAATGGTTTGACCTCCAGAGGTCAAATTAGGTCAAGATCGGCTATTTTCACTCAAATATGCAATGCTTAAGCAAACTGGGCATAAATTTTATACCATTAAAGCTATTGAGATGTGGTAAAGTACGTTGGATAAAAAAATGTCAGACATTTTTCCGTTATGTGAAACGTAATGACCTCCCACCAGTGGTTTTCCCTCCAGAGATCACCTCGTGACCTAATATGACCTGAGGTCACGAAAGGTCAGAAGGTAATCTTGCCGTATATCAAATGAAAGCCAGTGACAAGACAAACACGATGGTGTTTGTTTCAGCGCTCTAACTTATATAGGTTAAAAGTTATTGTCAAAATACTGTTTTTGACTCCTGGTGACCTTGGATGACCTCGGAGAGGTTAAAGGGAAACTATAGGCCCCTGGATTCCTGGAAAGGGTGTCCAAGAACGCTTTTCTGACCAAGCCGAGCATTTTCAAGCGTTTTTGTAACTTTTAGATCATAAGACAGCTTTTCCCCATGCTTTTTCAATGTGGGAGGTCACCTCGTGACCTGACCTCAGGTCACTAAATAAAAAAATCTCGGATATACACCTTGTAGACCCTGGAGGGGTCATGAAGTGAAGGAAGTTTCAAATCGATCGACTTCGAAATGTAGCTCTTACAGAGCTCTAAAGTTGAAGTGAGGTGACCTTGGTTGACCTCGCCTGGTGACCTGACCTTGGGTGACCCGGAGTAAAAAAATTCGTGAATGGTGGGAAAATGATGCAGTGAGAGGTAGAGCCCTCACCCGCGGTGCTGCGCCTCGTCGTTTTTCTGGTATCTTGGAAAAACCTTAGGGGGCCATCGATGGCCCCGGTGGGGCGAGGGATAAAGCTCCCATTTTGCTTGAATTGTGCTTATATTGTCACGGGGAGTCGATTGATATGCAGCATGACCATACCAGGTCACTGTGACCCTGACCTAGCTCGAAGTCAGGTCGTTTTCACTATTTGACGTACTAAGGTTATATTATACATCATTCGATTTGCCGCGATGAGGGAAATCCAATGATGTGTAAATATTTGCTCTAGCTCCCCTGAGGACAGATCTAGAGAGAGAAACGTACACTGCTCCGTTGTAAGGCTATGGAACCTTTTTTTGACCTATTCTGACCTCAATATTGACCTGACATAAAAATTATTCGTATAAAATCTCTTCGTCTTGTCAAGAGCTTTCGAACGACGCCCATCATTTTCCTTTAGCTTTCGAGGGAAATGAGATACGGAGTGGGTAAAAGCGCCCCCAGCGGGGCGTGTCATGCCAGGGACCCCAACGGGACGCGTGTTAACCCTTGCCCCGGTGGCGGGTACGAGCCACCTTTGCCCTGGTGGGGGGGGCTAAAAAAGACCACCACGATCTCGAAAACTAAGAGAGCTAGAAAAAACGCCAAACGGAAATCGAAAGCTCTTCAAAAATGATATCGAAAATAATTCAGTCATTTTTCTTGTCAGGTCAATATCAAGGCCACCAGAGGTCAAAACAGGTCAAAATCGCTAATATGAGGTGTATAACTATATCTCAGAAACTATGATAGCTAGAAACATTTTTCTAACACCATTCGAAAGCTCTTGAGATGCGCTTTCATTACAGTGGCCTTCATTTTCGTGTCAGGTCATAGCCTAGGGAGATACAGGTCACTAAATATTGGGCATATTCTTGGGAATGTCCATAGCCACCCATGCATAAGGGCGTTTACTTTTTCGCTAATAGCTTCCAAACCAAACAAGATACAGCCATAGTTTATGCACCATTGCAATCCTCTCGTGAATACAAATCGAATGATATATGATATTGCTATGCCAGGTCAAATTCAAGAATTTGACCTGACCCAGGTCAACGGTCTGACCCAACTTGACCTGGTATAGTCATGATGTATATCATTTGACTTCCAGTGACTATACAAACACTTTGGTGTCAAAATAAAGGCTCTATCTTAGTTTATTTAAAATCTATATAGAAAAATGCCAAAAAATGCTTATTTGACCTAAGGTGACGTTTTAAAGGTCACAAGTAAAAATTTTGGCATCAGCTTCAGAAATGGGCCAAGAGCAAGTCGCAACCGATGTTCGAAGTTGATTCCATCCATACTTACTGAGAAAAGCTCATTTCGTGATTTTTCCCATGTATTGACAATGGGAAGGTCATGCTCTGCACATGACCTTAGGTCGTCAATCTCAAAAATCCCGGATCAAATTTTGTAGCTCCTGGTGAGTTCAATATGTGGTATGAGTTTCGACTTGATCGATTGACCCTTCTTTTATTTATGCGGTCCTAAGTATTTTTTAGGTGAGGTCACTTCAACTGGCCTGGTGGCCTGACCTGATATGACCTTGAGCCAAAATTTTCAGGAAAGATGTAAAAATGATGAAGGAACAGCTAGACCAAGTTTGGTGGCGCTGCGCGCCGCCGTTTTTTTGGTCCCTTCGGAAAAATCCCGAGGGGGGTCTAAAAAGAACCCCCACCCGGGCGAAGGTTAAAATAAACGCTCTATCGCCATCCGTTACTAAGTTATTCACTTAAAACCATATTCCCCATGTATTTCCGATGGAGAGGTCATGGCTCGTACCTGACCTTAGGTCATCGATATCAAAATACCGGTACATATTTTAGAGAACTCGGTGGGCCCATTATGTGATATGAGTTTCAATCGGATAAGTTCTCCCTGTTCCGACTTATGTTATCTTAAACTTTTTTTGAGGTCAGGTCACTTGACCTGTGCTGGTGACCTTACCTGAGATGACCATGACCTTAAAATTTTCACATAAAGTGTAAAAATGATGAGACAAAAGGTATGCCAAGTATACTTGGCATACCTACGCGTATATACTACGCGTAGCGCCTCCGTATACGGAGGCGCTACGCGCCGCCGTTTTTATCCTGTTTCAAAAAACGCCAAGGAGGGGCGGGTACCCGCCCCACCCCGTCAATACGCGTGTTAACATGTTTTGAGGTGAGGTCACTTGACCTGCACTGGTGACCCAGGGGCGGACACAGACCCGAGTTTTGAGGGGCCAAACCCATGTCTGCCTCTCCTCCCGGGGGAGGGGAGGGCTGGGACGTGCTAATTGGGTGATCGACAGACCCAGTGTGAGCTACCTATCCAAAAGCATGATCGCTCTCCTGGGTGGTGGGGCTGGAAGCAAACAATTTTTTGCTCGACAGACCTAGTGTAAGCACCTTTTTTCACAAATATATTCGGCCTTTGGGAGAGACCAAAATAGAGTTTGATCCCCTCCTCTCCAGCGCTTTTGGAGGGGGCCATGACCGGAATGCCCCCCCTGCGGCCACAAATGTGGTGACCTGACCGGAAATGACTCAACCTTAAAATTTTGGGAAAATTTGCGGAATAAGGTTTACCAAGTACGGCAGCGCTTCGCGCCGCTGTTTTTTTCGTACCGCCAGAAAAATCTGAGGGGGTATTCAAACACCCCCACCGGGGCGAGGGTTTAAGAAGGCATTGGCAGACTATGCCTCAACTACTGACGCTGGTGAGTGCAATCTTGCCTTTTTGTGGCTGATTTGATCTGCTTTTGTCACCAATATTGTTGGTAATCTCTGACAGATTTTCTAACCTCTAGATTTCTGGACTTTCTAGAGTATTTTTTCTAAATATTTTCAGTCTGTCTGGAAAACGTTGAAATTGTGTTACCAATTCCACCGTGACCAATTCAAAAAAAACATGCATAATTGTCTCGTCAAAATAGTTGCACAAAATAGTACATTCATTATTGCTGCTGGCTTCACGGATTGTTTCAAGTGTTTCAATTGTTTCAGTTTCCTAGTCAAGTGCCAACGAGGTTGAGTTTGTTTGAGAAGGAAGGTCTAGGTTTGATTATAAGTGACAGGTTGCATGATGGAGGTCATTAATATATTGATAGTGTTGTCACCATTTCTCATCATCTGTTTGCTGATGGTTGCACTGCTAAAATCCAGGAAATCAGATACAGGTAAGACAGGATCATTTCTCAGCTGGCTATTTCAAGTCGGTTGTCAGGCTGGATCCTGCCACTTTGACTGTCCCATTATTAGACATTTTAACTAAGGATTTGTTAATCATGGTTTAAGTAATTTTTGATAGCACTTGTTTGTGTTGGTTTATTTTAAAGAATTCAGGCGACTAAACTGAATGATTTTCTATACTAATTTTACATCACTGGAATCTGTGAGGTATAGCGAGAGGCCAGTCTGCAAATAATCATATTTACTATATCTGGATGGAGTGATTTGTTTGTGATGGAAGCGAGTAGTACAAACTTGCAAGACTGGGGTGAGGGAGCAGACACTGAACACTTCCTGTGTCCTAACTAAAATGTACCCAGATGCATCGTGTTACGGGCTGCTAATCTGCTGCATTATCCTTTCTTTTTTGGTCAAGACACCCAAATGCACTGATGCAATGTCTCATGGACATTGTAATACATTGCAGAAAAAGTTACACTGTCCAACTTGTGCTGATCTGCATCAGCAGGCCATATTATCATGTGTGTGGCATGCTTCTGATGTAAATTTTCCATATTGAAGAAATACTTGTAAGGTATATTGAGGGTCATAATTGAAATAGCAGCTGGCTTCCACTACTTACAGTCACTTTATAGTAGAACATAAGCATTTTATGAAAACAGCTAGGCCACACAGCATTTTGAGGATATGTTTTCCTGCTGCAGTGCTACAGTGTTGGGCTACACATCCTTTAGAAAGCTTAGTAGGGTTTTGTTTTAAGAGAGGGAATTAAGTTTAGTATGCTAACTCCAGAAAAATTTAACACATGTAATGGAGGAGGTTTTAAAGTGTCCCCTAACCTGTTTTTGAGAGGTGGTCAGAGAACTGTTTGGCACAGGGAAAACACTACTGGGCTACCTTTGAGAGACTTCATGAATGTGTGGATTTGCGAAGGAATTTTGAAAAATGGTCAGTTTTTTACTTATAGGCTTTCAAAATCAGACCTATATTTTCAGACCATCTCAATTGTGCCATGGCACTAGCTTGTCTGCACTGTAGACCGAGTGGTGATGCAATGTCATATAATCAGGTTATATGTTAAAGGTCACCCCACATGAAGGTCAAGGTTAGAAGTCAAGATCATTGGCCCAAGCATGCTGGTCAGATGCTGAGTGGTGATGCAATGTCATATAATCAGGCTATATGTTAAAGGTCACCTCACATGAAGGTCAAGACTACAAGTCAAGATCATTGGCCCAAGCATGCTGGCCAGATGACATTCTACAGTATGGCATGTTATTTTATACTATGACTTCATAGTTAAAGAGGTATTGGTGAAGCAGGTGTCACAGGTACATGCCAGATGGTGACCTTGGGAAATGTTTTCATAATATACCCAGATTCACCTTGGGAAATGTTTTCAAAATATCCCCACATTCTGAAAGAAAATCACCAAAGGCGAAACAGATGGAGAGAGGGAGGGTTTGAGAAGTGTACTATGGTGCCCAGAGGCGCGCTTAGACTCTGGAATGAGGGGTGATATCCCCAGACTAGGAAAAAGGGACCAAGGGCATACTCAAGCAGCCTAAAGGCATATCCCCTAACCTAACCGTGGGGAAATAAAATTTGATTTGCGCCGAGAAACCACTGTGTAAATTTTGAGAGCTCCGGCCATATGCGTAAGTTTTCCATCCCAGAACACATAATGTTAAGATGCGTACAGACCAGAGTGGCAGCATGGCCTTAAAACATTCAGAGCGAACCACTCGAAGTCCTCTATGTTTCCCCAAGACTTTTGGGTATAAAGTTTGGGCGGTAAGCCGGGTCGGGAGTCTCACAGGTTCGGTGGTTTGAGGTTTTGTTTAGGCCCAAATATCATGGGTCAGTGATGAACCAGATAAAAACGAATGGCATGTTATGATTTTCCTGTACACTGTGCTGATCAGAGCATCATTATTCCCGATGCATGATGTGTTTGGGTAATGCTATTGAGCAATTTGCCTCAGATTATGGTACAAAAAAGTTATTCACGAAAACCCATTTTTCCTTATATCGCCTGTCCAGACAAAAAAATACAAAGGGGAATGCTCCAGTGAAATTAAAGTCTATCAAAATAGACCCCAAGCACTCTGAATAAAACAGTGTTGCTAATGACGACACAGTCTGCTGTAGATGATTGTCGAGGTAGGGTACAATTACAAACAGGGGAAATAAAAGTGTATTTGCGCCGAGAAATCACAGCGTAAAATTTGGGATCTCCGGCCATGTGGGTAAGTTTGCCATCCCAGAACACATACTGTAAAGATGCGTACAGAGCAGAGTGGTGGCATGGCCTTAAAAACATTTAGAGTGAATCACTCAAAGTCCTCTACGTTTCCCCAAGACTTTTGGGTATAAAGTAAGCAAAAATATGTAACGTAAGATGGGACTACTTTGAAATCGTGGGTAACTCCCAACAGTGTTCAGGATTGATAAAAATGTTATTTGATTCGGGAATGGTTCCGTGGAAAGCGTTCAGAATTGTCCAGGAAAAAAGAAATCTATAAACAAAGTGTATTTACTTGATCTTTACGAAAATGTGTAAAAATTCCATATGTTTCTTATCATGCATAAATTTTCTAGTATGGCGCACGGCGGAAAATCGATAATTGTCTGAAAGCCCACTGCGTAAGAATTCGTGCCTCATCCAAGTATTATTTTCGCCTGAACCTAACTTAATTCCCGCTTTCTAGCTGTCTGAGCACGCCACTGATCACATGGGCGCGTCCCTCTGCTAAACTCACTCTCTCCAGTGGTCTGAGCACGCCTCTGGGGATTTTCTCCGGAATATGGGGATATTTTGAAAACATTGCACTAGGTGATAATCTGGCATGTTCCTGTGACATCTGCTTCACCATTACCGTTAAAGCTACTCAATCTCAAGTTCAAGGTTAAATATTTTTCTCAGGGTCAAATCATCGTTTCCCGGTCAAAGAACTTCAAAAGTGCCAGTTGTATTGCATATTGTTAGGATTATGTCATTGTTATGTCATAGGTCATTGACCCTAAATGACCTTGACCTCAAACTTTCAGAGAACAGTGTGTGGGAGCTGCCCTCCATTACATTGGCTCGCTTTTAGTGTATTCCCGGCTTTTTCCGCATAATCACTGCATTTTTTCATTAGGTCGGTAGCGCAGCCCAGATTTGACCTTTATGGTCTCATTTGACCTTGAAAACGGTCAATGAAACTTAGCTATAATGTAGATCACCATTTCCCCCACGCATCCCCGAACATGTGTTTTTCTCAATATGCTTGGTTTTTTATATATTTTGGGGCACTTTAAGACCTCCACTCCACTGAGCATTGACGCTAGACCCCTCTCCACTGTGTTTGTTGATATGACATTGTATTGAAGTTTTCTACTGTAGTTGAACGACTGCTAGGGGGTGGAAAGATAACGATGGCTAGTGTATGGTAAATGAACAGTTTTAAGCACACTGGGGGGGAGATGAGAGAAGTAGAAGTGCATCCTGTAGGTAGGGATGGGTATGTTTTCTCTCCTGGGCTTGTAGGGTATTGATGTGATTGCCCAATCTGCAAAGTATGGCGAAGTATTACAAAATTTTGTCCGGAGGTAGGTACAAGAAGGTGATAAATGATAAAAATGTGAGCGTGAAGATCTGTGTATGAATGTATCCCTAAGAAAGCATGTGGTTTGAAAGTTTACATGCTATATGCTAAAAGTGCTAGATGTGTGTGTTTCATCTCATAATGTGCCAGATAAAATGTGGTACAAAATTTCCCTTTTGAACAACTTGTCACATGAAAGTTTGTGTACCAAGATTTGCGTGGGAAAACAGGAGACCGAAGTTTGCGGACGGATAAATGTCACTTGAAAACCTTTGTACGAAAAAATGCGAAATAAGATAAATGTTTGAAAATGCGTTTCTGTTTTGGAGTCGAACTGTGCTTAGCTCGCCACCCGCTAGACACGGTCTGATTTGAATCCACACATAAAAAATGCGGAAGCTACCTTTCGAGGCTACCACGGTTCCTTATGGCTTATTTTTTTAAAACCATGCATTTTTGCAAACTATTATCTCGATAGAATTGTCTTGAAACAATTTAAGGGGTGTGAATAACCGTTGTTCAATATAATAAGCATGAGTATCTATCATTAGAAATGATTATTAGAACACCAAAAGCATTGTCATAAAATGTTTGATTTGGGTTCGGTGTTTCCGAATAATGAAGGAAATGCCCCTATTTCGTGTTATTATGCAGGAAGAATGATGTGGGGTTAGGCCCTAAAACCGGGAAAAAGCGGAAGTCGCTTCACAGTCACCAAACATGTTTCATTCGTAAAGCCAAAAAATGCACTTCGAGTAAAAGACGCCGTGTTCCAGCAGTTCGACTCTGTGTGGTCCAGCTGGGTGCGGGATTGACAGCTCGCCTTCTTTTCAGCAGGGGCCGGCGATGCAGCACCTGCTCGGGGCGCCGCAGCCAGAGGGGCGGGGGCGGTGGTCCAGCCGGTGCGTCGTGCAGCCACCGCCCGCAACCGGGCCCGCAACAGAATGGCAGGTGCGCTGTTCATTGGTTCTCGTCTGGTAGGGCTATCGTGGTTTGGTATCATGGATTGCTATCTGCATTCCAGTTTGTCATTTATGTACCGTGTCTTTATCTCTAGGGAATGGAGGCATAATGCGGGGATTTTAAATAGCGTTGTTCTAGCTTACTCCAGGGACTTGCGTCTGTAGCTTTGTGAGCTCAGACACTGCTGCTTAAAAAAACAACTGAATGCCGACATCTGCGTGCACAGCATTATACCGTGAGCTAGCATGTGCCGGTGCGTTGTCAGGTGGAGATGAGTCCGAGGATTCGGATGGTGACCAGCTCGCGGCGGAGATGCCGGAGGGCAAGGTCGGCAAAAAGAAGCTGCTTAAGCTGGAGGCAAAAACCGAAAAGAAGGCACAGCGAGAGGTGGGTGCAGTCAGACGCTTCTGTGTTCTCGTCTTAGTTCCGTTTTATCTCCCCTGGGGTACAGTAGAGTGCATAAATACACATGAAGGTCTTTGCAATAGCAGTGTTTTTAGCAGAGTTGTGTCCATGTTGCCGATTGACTCCACAACATGCTCGGTTTCACAGAAAGCTTTATCTTTCAGCGTGACTGAAGAGATGACAACAAATCAAAGCGTAAAGCTCTGGTTTTAATGCGTGATGTCTGGATGACTGATTGTGAATGGTGGGTGCAATCATTAGGGAAGCAGCTTAAAGGATCGCAGTCCTCTTACGTCAAACTGTATCCTTTAAATGGTATTTCTTGTCACGACAGCTTTGGTATCAGGAAATGCAATTAATAACTCTCGATGACCTCAGGCGGATGAGCGCGAGCGTCAGGAGCGAAAGGAGCGCCAGGAGCAGGAGGCGGAGCGGACTCGCGAGCGTGAGCGGAAGGAGGAGGAGGAGGAGGAAGAGCGGCTGGAGCAGGAGAGGCTGGAGCGGGAGGAGAAGGAGCGGCGTGAGCACGAGGAGTACCTGGCGATGAAGGCTTCATTCGGGGTGGAGGAGGAGGGTTTCGACGAGCAGGAGGAGGAGAACCAGCAGAACATGCTGCAGCAGTTCATCGACTATATAAAGGTGCGCCAGGCGGGACTCGTTCATTGGGCTCTGTCTATCAGTAGCCGGACTTGATTACTTTTGAGTTATCGCGTACGCTAAATTGCTGAAAACCTAAGCTAAGTTAGTTTGATATTGATTAGCTTGCATCAAGTACACAAAAATATGTGGGGTGACGGCACAGTTATCACCACCATCTATTTTTCAGTTTAACCCTCGCTCTTAATCGGGTTTTTGTTACCTTCGCCCTCGCCTTTCAATTTCTGCTGTTTTTGTTGGTATATTAACCCGCGCCCCACCGGGGGTCCAGCGCCACCTTCGCCCCACTGGGGGGCATTGATGGCCCCCTCCTCTAACTCCGAAAATATGGGCGTTAGTGCAAATCTGCAAAGTGCAATAGAAAGCTCGCGTGAATTCAGTAAGAAATTACTTCACATGTTTTAGTGCTCAGGTCAATGGTTTGACCTCCAGAGGTCAAATTAGGTCAAGATCGGCTATTTTCACTGAAATATGCAATGCTTAAACAAACTGGGCATAACTCTTATGCTATTAGAGCTATTGAGGTGTGGTAAAGTACATTTAATAGGAAATTGTCAGTCCTTTTTCCGCTATGTGAAACGTAAAGACCTCCCGCCAGTGGTTTGACCTCCAGAGGTCACCTCGTGACCTAAGATGACCTGAGGTCACGAAAGGTCAGAAAGTGACCTTGCCGTATATCAAATGAAAGCCAGTGACAAGACAAACACGGTGGTGTTTGTTTCAGTGCTCTAGCTTAATTAGGTCAAAAGTTATTGTCAAAATACTGTTTTTGAACCCCTGGTGACCTTGAATGACCTTGGAGAGGTCAAAGGGCAAATATGGCCCCTGGAATCCGTGAATGGGTGTCCAAGAACGTTTTTTCTGATCAAGCTGAGCATTTTCAATCGCTTTTGTGACTTTTAGATCATAAGACAGCTTTTCCCCATGCTTTTTCAATGGGAGAGGTCACCTCGTGACCTGACCTCAGGGCACGAAATCGAAAAATCCCGGATCATACACGTTGTAGACCCTGGAAGGGTCATAAAGTGTAGAAAGGTTCAAATCGATTGACTTCGAAATGTAGCTCTTAGAGAGCTCTAAAGTTGAAGTGGGGTGACCTTGGTTGACCTCGTCTGGTGACCTGACCTTGGGTGACCCGGGGTAAAAAATTTCAGAGATGGTGGGAAAATGATGCAGTGAGAGGTAGAGCCCTCAACCGCGGTGCTGCGTCTCTTTGTTTTTCTGCTATCCCGGAAAAACCTTAGGGAGGGGCCATCGATGGCCCCGATGGGGCGAGGGTTAAAACCTATTTCACGTTTCAAGCTTATCATTGAAGAATTTTATACGCATTTGTAGTCGCCAGTGCCAAAGTCACTTCTAGCATCTTGGTTTTAAAGAGGTCCGAGCAAGGAAAATGTATCTGCGGAGCAGGGCTTGAGCATGACGTCACGATCCCAAGGTCACCCCTTACCAAGTGGCCGCGCCGGGGAGGACGGGGTCAACAGCTGGTGAATTTGTACCATTTTCTCCGTGAGTCGTAAGTTCTTTGACGAATGAAATATTGGTCAAGTGGTTTCTTAGTTTGCTCTAACACATTCAAGTTAAATGTTGAATTAAATCAGTTAAATCAGTTAAATTCCCAGACTATTTCAGTTAAAATCCCGTTATGAAGGTGCCAATTGCTTTAAATATCATTGAAATGAACTTCTGCGTATATCCCTTGAAGGGAGCTTTGCACCTTTTAGTGGAAACTGAACCGATCTAGCAGTGTTGTGAAGCAAAAATTGCTCTGGTTTCATATTTGATAATCCCAATCTAACTATTTCGAGTGAAAATTTTTAGAACAGAATTCTTAGCCATTCTGGAGCCACATTCCTTTGAAATTTTCCTGTTGCCATAAAAATGATGACAGTTTCTCTTTTCACACTTTAGGGAATGGAGTGTGATTTCATGTTGTTGTTGTTACCGAAATTCATATATCGGTTACAAGGCACTCGTTGACAACCTTATGGTGTGATGGGTCGCATTAAGTTGGATGCCTGTCGCGAATCTGTTGTTTTTTGTGTCAGGTGCCGTAGTTATCTGTGGTTGCCCTAGAATCTTGGTTTGAAACGGGCTATGACTTCTCTTGTTCTTTGTTTTTCTTCAGTATTTTCCTTATTTGCGGCGAATCAGTTTAGTTTTAGATCGGAACCAATGGAAATTTGTTAGAATATATATAAATACTGACCTTGGAAGTCTGCCGCCAAGGTCAAATCCTTGTTTCCCGTTGAGAAATAGATCGCCAGTCCTCTTGTTAGCCCCCCCCCGCGCCGCCTCCCCTACTGTGTCGCCAGTAAAGATACTGCGTAAATGGCTCGGAAAGTCGCCAAATGGAGTTATTTTTGGTGCCTGGTTGTCCTGGAAAGTTCTCTTCCCCTACGCAACTGCTGCGGATTGTCCCGTGTGGTCAGTCTGACCATGGCTGCAGAGTGTGAACTAATATAGATGTGAGGAATTCGGAACCAAGCTCTCCCTCAGTGTCTCCATTTCATCGGAATTCCTAATGCCTTCAATTTTTTATATTCGTTTTATCCCAGACGGCACGAGCCACCGTTATCCATTCTTGGTTTGTCAAACATATTGTGTCGTTTTTGTTTTCTCGTCGGAATGAGTTAAGACTTTGACCAATTTTTACGGATAGCTATCAACTCCATGTCTTGATGCCGTCGAAAAAGGAGAATCTTCCAGCTAGGCCTCGGGTTTATTCTGTTGTCCTGACTGATTTTTGTGACGTCTGTAACCCTCGTGGACAGTGTTTGAAAGTGGTGCTGTAGGATTTGGCCTTATTTGTGGGGCGTCTTTGACGCTCATGAACAGAGTGTAAAGGTGGAGGATTTGACGTTATTTTTGTGACGTCTGTTGCCATGATGGACAGAGTGTGAAGGTGGTGCTTCTGGAGGATTTGGCGGCCCAGTTCGGACTGAAGACACAGGACGCGATAGACCGGTTGCAGACGCTGATGGCGGACGGCTCGTTGTCGGGTGAGCACGCTCATAGGTCGCTATCTGGTACTGTTCCGGGCGCTAGAACTCGCCAGCATTATTGTGTAAATGCATATGTATCTAGTCTCGTTAGCCCATATCTGCGGTATTCATTTTATCAGTTATATTGACGCACATGCTCATTGTTCATGTGTGGGAAATTCTTCGAATACCTCATCCGTGGCATATTCTGACGTGCAAAGGAAAAGGCAGTATCTCAAATGTATTACCATTGAGAAATACCCTTTATCGATTTGCACGGCAGTATTGTGTTGTCCTGCCAACAGGGCTTTCCATGGTTTTCTGTCCGTACGCAGACGAAATTATTTTTGGAACTACTTACTGGAATCGATTTTATGGATTTCACCCTATGTATCTCATCTTTCTATGTACCCTAGGGCAGGGAAAATGCGTCGGGTTTCTGTGGTTCTCAATCAATTATATGGAGTCTGAAGTCTAAACTTCAAGTGAGATTTTTGCCGTGCCTCCAGCCAGGCCACTGGCATTTCGTACAATTACGCTTCCAAGAAACGGCTGTCGTGTATGTATATGTGCCGCTATAATGGCGATAGTATGAGAAACGCCAACTGGTATGCTCGAGTGCGCTGACCCGACATCTCCCATTCTGGCAGGAGTGATCGACGACCGCGGCAAGTTCATCTACATCCCAATGGAGGAGCTGCAGGCTGTGGCCAAGTTTATACGGCAGCGCGGCCGTGTCTCGCTGGCAGAGCTGGTGGAGAACAGCAACTCCCTGATCTCGCTAACCCCGGAGGCACAGTGTGTCTCATGATCCTGAACGGGGTGACGCCGTGGTGGGGGATGTGGTGGGAAGCCGGCGAGAGGAAGCGATGGTGATGGTGTTACACCCTTTCTAGGATTCGGTGCGTATGTGGTGGGCTACTTCCTGGCTACTGAAGTTATGAAGACATGAATATAGCCGCCCTACAACCTATGGGTGGTAACCTGTGATATTTGACGTGGTATCGCGAGAATCGGCAAGGGCTAGAATTTTATTGTGCGTTTTCATAAGATTTTATTTTGTTAAAGGAGCTACATTATTTATAAGCCATATGATCACTACTGTCACGCAAACTGTAATCTTCCTTAGGCCCAGATCGTAAAAGAAGGTATCGAGGAACAATAAACTTTGCAAAGGAGCTAACATGTTACAAATTATTGGGCTTCTGATCAATTGGTGCGTAACGAACCTACTAGGCGTCATGCACTAAAGGGAGATACGCGAAAAAATTATTTTTGTGGTTTCTTGCTATTTGAAAAATCTTGATTACAAAACTATCAATTATTTTTGTATCTTCGGCAAAATTTTGGGAGGCCACTCACTTATTATCGAAATAGGTTAATAGTTCCGATAAAATGCTGAAACCCTCACCCATCACTTACTTTTCGAACACTATTTAAAGTTGAAAAGCAATGTTTTTTTGTAATACAAATGTCTGTTCTCCTGTATTTGTATTTGAATTAATTTGAAAAAACTTTTAAAAACTACAAACTGAATTAGTTTGCCCTAGAAATGGAAAAACATAATTACTCAAGTCTTCAGCGGTTTCGTACCTCGGGTCTTGAGTCATTTTCTGCTTCAGCCCCAAGATGACAAAACTTTTGCGTCAGATAGGTCACGTGACCTCGGTTTGAGAAATCCTAGGCTTCTGATTGGTTAATTGTGATTTCTTTTAAAGCCTATATTTCTGTTTCAAAAGAGTTTTGGAATGTTTTTCTAAAGTAATTTTTTTCTGTAGTAGTCCAAAGTTTTACATCACTGTTTAGGACAGATATGGCCTAATTCTTAGAGAAATTGATAGCCTTAGCCGTGTGTACGTCATATACACCGATATGAGGTGTACCGGTAAAGTCGTCTAGAAATGTTGAATTTGAGAGCAATTTTAAGGCATTTGCAGGCCGAATTCGCAAAAATGGGAATAGGACTTCTAAAACAACTTTTTGTGACTTTTTGATCTAGCCAATACAATTTTTTCGCGTATCTCCCTTTAAAGGGAATGTGGCACCTTCATAACGTGATTTTAACTGAGATAGCCAAGTTGTAAAGCAAGTCGGAAAACCCGGTACTCCATATGTCATTTGTCTTGGAACTCGATATTTCCGTAGAAAAAAGCTAAAACCTACCTGACACCAACCCACTCATCAGCCCCGTCGCCGGGCGGCCATTGTTGTGAGCTACTGGTGTGACGACATATGCTGACGTCACGATGAGCATCAGCCAATCGAAGCCCTTGAAGCGTTTCAAGTATGGTAGTGGTTGCCAGATCGTGACATCATCCACTGGCTGATATTTATTTCTTTTTCTAGAGGAGTATTTTAAAAATCAAAATATTGAGCTTATTGTACATTTTGCAGAGAAATCATGAGTGGTTTCATTATTTTCGGCTAAAAGTACGCCTAATTGCACTAAATTTCAGGATTCGACCAAGGTGCCACATTCCCTTTAAACGATCCTGCTGAAAGGTATATTGGTTCTCATATTGGGAAACGTTTTAAAATAGTGCCCAGTCGCGGTTAGTGACATTCTGGGGATCCCTGACGGATGGGCAGTCATCTTACTCGTCTTTTTCGATACTTTCATCCGGACTGCCGTTCTTCAAATTTGGAGGCTCCCGTTTTCCAATCGTTTAACCTTCGCCCGGGTGGGGGTCTTTTAGACCCCCGTCGGGTTTTTCCGAATTAATAAAAAACGGTGTTGCGCAGCGTCGCCCAACTTAGTCTAGCTGTTGCTTCATCATTTATACATATTTTCTGAAACTTTTTGCTCAAGGTCATTTCAGGTCAGGTCACCAGGCCAGATGAAGTGACCTCACCTTAAGAAATGCTCAGGACTGCATAACTAAAAGGAGGGTTAAGCAATCACGTTGAAACTCATACCACATATTGGGCCCACCAGGAGCTACAACATATGTTCCGGGATTTTTATATTGGTGACCTGAGGTCATGTGCAGATCATGACCTCCCCATTGTAAATACGTGGGGAAAATCACGAAATGAACTTTTCTCAGTAAATAATGATGGAATCAACTTCAAACATCGGTTACGACTTGCTCTTAGCCCATTTCTGAAGTTGAAGCCAAAAATTTTGACTTGTGACCTTTGAAAGGTCACCTTAGGTCAAATAAGCATTTTTTAATGTTGTACTCTATTAGTTTTGAATAAACAAAGATATCTATCTTTACTTGTTTCTCTATCTGTAATTGTTCAGATGCAATGACCGAAAACCTTCATTTACATGTTATCCCTATGACGGTATGTTTTGACCCCTAGTGACCTTAAATGTGTCCTGACAAAAACAAATGGTACGAGTATTTTCGGTGGAGAAGTGGATGGGCTACCCAACGCCGTTTATCGTCTTTCGCTACCTAGCGTGGTTCTCGAGATCTTAGGGGGCGGGTACCCGCCACCCCCTGTCAAAGCGAAGGTGGCTCAGACCACCGTCAATGCGCGTGTTAACCGCGGTGCTGCGCCTCGTCGTTTTTCTGCTATCCCGAAAAACCTTAGGGGGCATCGATGGCCCCCCGGTAGGGTGAGAGATAACTAATAAGCAGCCGTTGCAAAGGTAGACATAGGAGGGTGGAGGTGGGTAAACACAGAGTTCTACCCCGATATTCTTTGAGGGGGCTAGTGCCTTTTGAAGCCTCCTTCCTACCACACACCCCCTGGACCCGCCACTGATCACAGAATAGGCTGATCCAGGATTGCCGACCGGCGGGGGGGCATCCCAACCAGGAGGGCGCCACCTTTGACCGGCAAAACCTATCGAGTGGGTGCAAAATTCTATCGGTGGGGACCGATTTTCGCATGGGGGGGCGGGATAGCGATATACAGGGGGCACCATGTGGCCATTTCAGGGGCGCAAGGGTCGATCACCTGCTCCCCCTTTGTCCCCTGGATCCGCGTTTGGATCATCACCACATCAAAATGTGTATGAATGAATGTATGAATACATGAATACATGTTATGGAATCAAAAGAAACAGTATAAAAACTTATGTTGTAGCCATCCCACAGGTCCGTTGATCTTGAGCTACAGAAACAATTCAAAGCAATTAATTCCATTCCTGTATTTCGACGTTGAAAATTGAAATGGAAACGACGAAAATTTAACACGCGCATTGACGGGGGGTAGGTACCCGCCCCCCTCGGGGTTTTCGGAGATAGTAGACAAACGGCGGCGCGTAGCGCCGCCGTACTTGGCATACCTTTTCCCTCATCATTTTTGAAACTTCTGTGAAAATTTTAAGGTTAGGTCATTTCAGGTCAGGTCACCAGTACAGGTCAAGTGACCCGACCTAAAAAAAAGTTTAAGATAGCATAAGTCGGAGCAGTGTGAACTTATCCTTCGCCCGGGTGGGGGTCTTTAGACCCCCCTCGGGTTTTTCCAAAGTGACCAAAAAAGGCGGCGCGCGCGCCAAACTGGTCTAGCTGTTCCTTCATCATTTTTACATCTTTCCTGAAAATTTCAGCTCAAGGTCATATCAGGTCAGGTCACCAGGTCAGGTGAAGTGACCTCACCTCAAAAAATACTTAGGACGGCATAACTAAAAGAAGGGTTAATCGATCAAGTTGAAACGCATACCACATCTTGGGCCCACCAGGAGCTACAACATTTGTTCCGGGATTTTGATATTGGTGACCTAAGGTCATGTGCAGAGCATGACCTCCCCATTGACAATGCATGGGAAAATCACGAAATGAGCTTTTCCAGTAAGTATGGATGGAATCAACTTCAAACATCGGTTGCGACTTGCTCTAGCCCATTTCTGAAGCTGATACCAAAATTTTGACTTGTGACCTTTAAAAGGTCACCTTAGGTCAAATAAGCATTTTTGGTGTTTTACTCTATAAATTTTGAATAAACTAAGATAGAGCTTTTATTTTGTCACCGAAGTGTTTGTATAGTCACTGGAAGTCAAATGATATACATCATACTATACCAGGTCAAGTTGGTCAGACTGTTGACCTGGGTCAGATCAAATTCTTAAATTTGACCTGGCATAGCAAGATCATATATCATTCGATTCGTATTGACGAGAGGAATGCAATGGTGCATAAACTATGGCTGTATCTTGTTTGGTTTGGAAGCTATTAGCGAAAAAGTAAACGCCCTTATGCATGGGTGGCTATGGACATTCCCAAGAATATGCCCAATATTTAGTGACCTGTAGCTCCTAGGCTTTGACCTGACACGAAAAGAATGCCACTGTAATGAAAGCGCATCTCAAGAGCTTCGAATGGTGTTAGAAAAATGTTTCTAGCTATCATAGTTTCTGAGATATAGAGGTTTTCTTAGTACACCTCATATTAGCGATTTTGACCTATTTTGACCTCTGGTGACCTTGATATTGACCTGACAAGAAAAATACGAATTATTTTCGATATCATTTTCGAAGAGCTTTCGATTGCCGTTTTGCGCTTTTTCTAGCTCTCTTAGTTTTGAGATCGTGGGGGTCTTTTTAGCCCCCCACCAGGGCGAAGGTGGCTCGTACCCGCCACCGGGGCAAGGGTTATCCGATTGAAACTCATATCACATAATGGCCCCACCGAGTTCTCTAAAATGTGTTACGGTATTTTTGATATCGATGACCTAAGGTCAGGTACGAGGCATGACCTCTACATTGGAAATAAATGGGAAAAATGTTTTTTACGGAATAACTCAGTAATGAATGGTGATAGAACATTTGTTTTAGCTGCATTAAACTTGGCTGGGCTTTGCGGTTCTAATGATATGCATTTTATATAATTTGACCCCGGCCTCACCTCAGGTCAGGTCAAATCCTTGATTTGACCTAGCAAGGTCAAATTATATAGCATTTGATTCGGATTGCTGAGGGGATTCATATAGTTCAAGTCGTTTTGCTCTATCTTTACTTGTTCAGATGTAATGGCCGAAAAACTTAATTTACATGCTATCCCTATGACGGCATTTTTTTACCTCTCGTGACCTTAAATGTGACCTGACAAAAAATGGCTCAAATGTTTTCGATGGACAATTGCTGGGAAATCCAACGCCGTTTACCGTTTTTCGCTACCTACCGTGGTTCTCGAGATCTTAGGGGAGGGCGGGTACCCGCCCCCGTCAATGCGAAGGTGGCTCAGACCCCCGTCAATGCGCGTGTTAACTGGTATCTAAAAAGAAACTCCAAAGATTCGCTAGAGTACCTCAGCACCCCCAAACAAATTTATCAATTCAAAATCCTGCTTGGGGAAGAGTTTCGAGGCCCATTTCCCCTGGTGCGCGTCACATGCCAAAGAGTGGCGGTGACGGAAAAGTGACCAAAGATGTGCCCCCCTCCCTGGTCCGGGTGGCACCCCCTGCCCCCGCTTCCATCTTCAATACCAAGTACTTCCCCCATGTGTATACCGTGATCAATAGCCCTGTTCCAGCTGTCAGCACAGTTTTGTCACCAGGACCTCCAACCTCTCCTCCAGAAAAGTAACATCAGCGCCATAATCACCTCTTGTTTGTGCTAAGCAAAGGGAACTCAAATCTTTAAACCATTAAAAAATATTAGGCTGCACTTCGTGCACTTACGGTTTTTCATCAGCACAAACAGCAGGCCGTCAGCCCGTAAAACCTCTAGAACTAGTTCCCGGGGAGAGGCTACAGTCCTGTGACGTAGGCGCAACGCGGCCCGCTGATTGGTGCTGACAAAACTGTGCTGACAGTTGGAACAGGGCTCTTGTTTGTGCTAAGCAAAGGGAACTCAAATCTTTAAACCATTAAAAAATATTAGGCTGCACTTCGTGCACTTACGGTTTTTCATCAGCCCAAACAGCAGGCCGTCAGCCCGTAAAACCTCTAGAACTAGTTCCCGGGGAGAGGCTACAGTCCTGTGACGTAGGCGCAACGCGGCCCGCTGATTGGTGCTGACAAAACTGTGCTGACAGGTGGAACAGGGCTCACAGCGTTTTTTTACCTTTGTGGAAGGTTACCAATAAAGGAAATGTCCTACAAGTTGGTATCCCTACATCGAGGCAGACAAATACACCGCAACTGTCTCGATTGTAATAAAATAAACAGGCGTGATTCTGCGTTCTTGGTGAACGCGTGATATCAAGAAAGAAAAAGCGGCGTGGTGAATGGTGGTGGTGTTGTGTTCTCGAATTATCTTTTTACTGAGTGCAGCGTGAGGTGTGTTTTACATCGTAAGTTGAAGTGGCTGAGGTTGAAACATGCCAAATTTTCGACAGAGAACGAAGCTTATGAGGAAATCACGGGTGGGCGCTGCCTATTCACGCGGTTGAGGTCATGAATGATGATGATGGAGGCGGGGCCATGGATTCTGGCAACACGGCGTGGTGGGAAGCGGGGTACTAGCAGGAAATTTCAAAAATAGGGAATGAGCAATGGATGGGCAAAGGGTAGGTGTAGGTGAATCTCGCACTGACACAACACTAGCTGTTGAAAAGGGCCCACAGACCTCCAGGACACTGAAGTCAAGGATAGGCAAAACTGACCCTGATTTAACATCTGCTGGCAGAATCACCAGTGAGGGTATGTCCCCAAACCCTGACTCACCTCTCACCCAGTAGGTCTGGTGTCTCGGGAAATCAGAAAGTTTGATGGTGGCATTTCGCATCAGGTGTTTCTGCTGACACTGGGACATCCTCTGTCACTGCAAAGGAGGACCAAAAAGGAGGTGGGAAGTTGTCGACAGGATGTGGATGCAGGCAGTGTGATAAGTGTCAGATGTGGTGCCATGCACTTGCCAAGGTGTATCAAAGACAGCACTGAAAGCTATCGACAGATTTCATCCTGTAGTCACTTGGTTATGCCGAGTGCAAAGTATGGCTGAAAAGACAGGATCAGACATCAAACACCGATCTTGTCACTAAAACCAACGACAGGTTGAAGGCACTAGAGGAAAAGATGGACAGCTCTCAATCTTTCCAACACATGCACACTATTGGGGAAATGTTCGTGACTTTCAGTCCAATGTAGTGGCAAAATAGACGGCATGGTACAAACCATCAAAGAACAGCACAAGGTCATGCCGACAACACAGGCTCATGACAAAATGGTCTGAGGAGCATAAGGAACAAAAAACCATATGCAGAGATTGTTCAGGGTAACTGTGAGAAAGTCATCAAGACCATCAACAAACAGGTTGAATCAGCATCACTGGCCAATAGCGCATCTGCGAACAAGGACACACATACAAGTCCAGGGTTTTGATGACTTCCTTGACCGTGACAAACGAAAGTGTAATCTTGTTGTTCACAACTTCCCAGAGCAGTCTAGTGAATCACACGGTTCAAGATCCCAGGCAGACTGTGCTGCCTTTGTGGACATGGTCCGGGAGACCTTCAGCCTGAATGTCAGCGTTCAAAGTCCTTCCGCCCAGGTGCGGTCTCTGTTAGCAAGCCTCGCCTCCTCATTGTCACTCTGGACTCTGAACAATGCAAGTATGAGCTTCTTAGGCTGGCTCCACAGCTTAAGAAGAACACTAAGTGGTCAAACATCTACCTAAGCCCTGATCTCACATTTAGGAGAGGGAGGAGCGTCGTAAGTTGCGCGCAGAATTAACTAGTAGAAGGGCTGCTGGAGAGACTGACCTGACCATTGTGTGTGGGAAGATTGTAGCTAGGAAAGTAATGGAACGGAGACCTGTGCAGCCTCAAGGACACACATCCGGGGCAGGGAACAGAGTCCAGTGATTCTTCCGACCCCAAACAGCTCAGAGCTGCCCGTAGACAATTCCAGTTGTGGTGTCCAGGCTCAACCGGGTACTGAGAGGGATCGTGCTGGATCAGCTGTTCAAAATTCCCGGCCCAACAGCACACGCCCAAGTAGAACGACAAAATCCGCCAGCTTCAGAGGCTACACCCCACTGCCTATGGAGGTACCCAACTCTGTGGCGATGGAGGGCGCTCTGCCTCTAGAAATTCACCTTCCTCTGCTGAGGTATCCGTGCCCAGTCATCCTCACCAACATTCAAATTGACTACACCCAACAGGTGATCACAAGTTAAACATCATGTACACCAACACAGATCAGTTTCTGAATAAACGTGATGAGTTGTGTGTAGCTATTGCTGGTAGCGAGCCAGATATAATTCTTCTCACTGAGATCATTCCCAAGGCGCAAACTCTTCCTATTTCGCTCGCTCTTATATCAGTTTCAGGATACGTATCCTTCATTAATTTTGATCCCTCACAGTCTCGCTTAGGTGCCTCAGGTACACGGGAGTGTGCATTTTGTCAGAGAGCATTTGGCTAGTTCGAATTCAAAGTGGAGGGTTTTCCTCATGTCGAACATGTCTGGGTGACACTGAGGTTAAAGAATGGTGACAGTGTTATGATTGGTTGTGTCTATCGGAGTCCATCGGTGTCTGCACCACAATCCCTTGACTCTCTCTGTGGCCTGTTTAGATCTGTGTGCTCAGGTAACCATACTCACCTCTTGATCGCCGGGGACTTTAACCTGCCCCAAATTGATTGGAATTTGTGTATGTCAACTGCCCCACACTCTCATATCTCTCATAACTTCATTCAACTTTTGCAAGACAGCTTTCTCTTTCAACATGTCCAGCACCCCACTAGATACAGGGTTGGTGAATCTCCGAATCTACTAGATCTCGTGATCAGCAATGAACCACATTCAGTCACAAATATGGATTACTTGCCAGGGCTTGGCAAAGCGACCATTGACGCTGCGCTTCAGTCTATGGTGCTACACCCATTGCCAGTGGTCAAATCAAGTAAACCAAATTTCCTGCGAGCTGATTTTGAGAGTCTCAGGCTTATGTTATCGCCACTGACTGGCACAGTATTCAAACCTTGCCTATCGATGAAGCCTTCTCCTACTTTACTCATGCTATAGAGACTGCCGCTTTCACGTGCATCCCCAATCGTACAGCGGGAAGGCAACAGAAAAACATTTATGTAACACGTGAGGTTCTCAAGCTGAGGAAAAGAAACAATCTGCCTGGAATATATACCGACACACACAGGATGAGATGCAGCGCATGCTGAACCACGCTCGTTATGCCATGCTTAGCAATCGACCGTGCCCTAACGAGGAGACTGCTGCTAGAGCACGAAAATAAGATAATAGGCAGTATTAAGCAGTCAATCAAACCATTTTGGAGACATGTCAACTCTCGAGTGAAGGCTAGGTCCCGAGTCAGCGATTTGAAGGACAAAACGGAGTCGTTCAGTGCAGTGCTCCCGTGAAAGCAACATTGTTAAACAAGTTTTTTGCTTCTGTTTTTACCAGAGAGGACACTGCAGCTGTTCCAGATTTCGCAAATCGCTGTGTAGGCGAACATCTGGTGGACTTTGTCATCACTCCCGAACACATTCACCAGAAACCCGTTGTCTCAAAACCACCAGCAACCAAGGTCCTGACAACTTACATCCTCGAGTCCTGTACGAGGCTGCTGATGTCCTTGCTGCACCACTGTCAACTCTGTATAGGAGAACCCTTGATGAAGGACTGCTTCCGCACACTTGGAAAAGAGGGTCGGTGGTGCCGATTTTAAGAAAGGTGACCGCCAGAGCGCTAGCAATTACCGGCCCATTAGCATAACTTGCATCCCCTGTAGAGTACTGGAGGGTCTCATCCGTGACCAGGTGATGCAGCATCTGTTACGGAATCACCTGCTTTCTGCTGCCAACATGGCTTTCGCCCCGCGCCATCGACTCCCAACTTTTAGAGGCTGTTGACGATTGGAGTAGGAGTATCGAGGCAGGGCAGCCAGTTGATGCAGTATATTTAGATTTTCAGAAAGCCTTTGACTCTGTGCCTCATGAAAGACTGCTCTGCAAACTGCAAGGTTATGGCATCTCAGGAAAATACTTGCCTGGATAAGGGACTTCTGAGAGATAGAGAGCAGCGAGTAGTGGTGGATGGATGTGAATCAAATTGGGTTCCTGTGGTGAGCGGTGTACCTCAGGGATCCGTGCTGGGGCCCCTACTGTTTGTGGTGTATGTGAACGATCTGCCTGATGTGTTCCATACGACTCCAAAGGTGTTCGCGGACGATACAAAGGTGTACGCTCCACTTAGCTCGACCAGTTCTTCACTGATTCTTCAGGCAGACCTGGATCGTGCTGTTGCATGGTCTGACACCTGGCAGTTGTCTTTTAACAAGGGAAAGTGCACTGTACTCCATCTCGGAACAACCAATGAGCAGCACACATACACAATGAGAGATAGTCTGCTCGCCCATTCTGCCCAGGAAGAGACCTAGGAGTCATTATCGACGCAGACATGAAGTTTCGTGCTCAGGCGGCATCTGCGGTGGCAAAGAGTTCCCAAATCCTAGCATTGATTCGTAGATCATTTCGTGCAATCAACCTGGTGTCGCTTCCGATTCTCTTCAAAACTCTTGTGAGACCACATCTTGAATATGGGAACGTGCCTGGGGGCCCTTCAACCGAGAAGACCAGAAAAAGGTCGAGAGAGTGCAACGCGTGCCACCCGAATGATCCCTGAAATACGACATAAGCCGTACAGTGAGGCTGCAAGATCTTCGACTTCCCTCTCTATACTACAGAAGGCGACGGGGGACATGATCCGCGTATTCCAGATATTTCATGGCGACATCGATCTCGACCCTGAACGCTTCTTCCAGCGAGACGCTAACTCTCGGACGAGGGACACGAATACAAACTGGTTAAACCTCGTGCCGAGTCTCGTATCCGTCGCAATGCATTCGGCATTAGGGTTGTTAACGACTGGAATGGTCTCCCCAGTCATGTTGTCACTGCACCTACTGTCAACACATTCAAGACCTGGCTTGACAAACACTGGGAGGGCTATTGGTATACCATACCTGACACGGATTAGGTAGTGAAACCACACTTACACGAGCTCACTAAGACCGGACACCTACAGACCTAGAGCCTCATTAAGTCCGTATCCTTCAAGTTCAGTTCAAGTTCAAGTTCTATTCGCGTGGACGATGATAAAACTAAGGTCATTTCAAGTTAACGTTTCCTGCCTCTTTGAACTAGGTAATCTGTTCTTTTGTTCCCTCATTGTTTACTTTGGATTCGTTTCTTTGCTTTATTTTTGTGTCTCAATTTTGGATCAGCAGCTGTTTCTATTGCCTTTATTCTTGTTTATTTTGGACACTACTCAATCTGGTATAAATAGGGCAAGGTGTTTTTGGAGATGGTACTCAGGGTGTACTGATGTTCAGTGACTTTGTTTCCATGACCAATATTGAAATGTGATCCAGGTGGGACTGCCAGTTAAGGATAATGGTGGAGTCATTAAGTCCACACAATACCACTTCACCAGCATTGTAACACAGATCATATGCATTAATGCCTAGCCAGTCTGCAGAACGTGGCAGATTTCGACGAGATCTCGTTGGGGGCAGCCTCGGGGCAGACCTACCGATTTGGGGCAGCTTTTGGTCGATCTTGGGGCAGATGGGGGCTCTTGGGGCAGGAACTAGTACTTGGGGCAGCGGTCGGCACGGGTAATCACCGAGGGAAGAAGAAAAATAATGAAAAGGAACGACAATCATTAGTTAAAGTTGGCGCTTTAAAAGCTGAATTGTCTCAAAAGCGTCATGTTTGTCGTCTAGAGAAATATGGTTAAAAAGATACCAAACAAAGGAAATTTTTAATAGATGTAAAGTCAAAGTTCCTGGAAGTGAATAAAAATCAGGCAACAGGCGCCTTTCTAAAGCTAAATTTAAATTTATTTTCTAAATTTGTAATCTAAACCTAGTTTTAGTTACAAAAAACAATCTTAGAACTCAAAATAAAATTTCCCTGTATGTAGTTTTTTTGCATTTCCTCTGCTATGTTTTGATCGCCAAAGGCCGGCAAATCGGGTCTATGTCAAAAGGTCCACTGTTCAAAGGGTCCACCGTTCAAAAGAAAATCATGCCAGCCCCCTCCCCTAAGAACAAATGCTAGTCAGTGATGTGACGTCACAAAAGCGTACGGGAATCTTTCTTCGCTTGGGTCTTGTGAAAACTAGGGGTGAAAATATTCCAAATTTTGTCATGCTTTCATGCAAATGTGAGAAAATGGAAGGGGGAAAATGCTTTAGCTGTGGAAAAAATTATTCTTTATCAAATTTAGTTATCAATTGAAATATTTTTTAAACTAGTGATTATACAGCGTGAAAGCAGTGGCAAATGACGTCTTTAAGGGAAAATACTTGGCTTGTAAATATACTTTTGAATAAAAGTATTCTTGTAGTCGTGTATCATGAATGCAAGATAGCTGCTGCTGTGCGTGGAGGGTCGTGAGTGCGTTGCCATCGTCGAGTTGGATGCACGGTTTTCTTTCATTTCTGGGTGTTTCATTTAAAATGGAGTAGATAAACATATATCGGTAAAAATACCCCCCGTTGGAGGAGTCTGCCCCAGCATCCAAATTTCTGCCCCAATTGGGGCAGGCTTTGAGGCTGCCCCAAGCGCCTCGTCGAGTCGCCTGCCACGTTCTGCAGACTGGATGCCTAGTGCTGTGCTGTGTAAATAGCCCTAGTGCTGAGGAAATAGCCATAGATTGACTTGGTTTGCCAGCTGATGCGGATCATATTTTGATCATGGAACCCAGATCAGTCAGTTTCCTTGTCCTTGTTTGATTATATCTTACCTGTTTGGCATTTTCTGTTGGCTTCAAAGTGGGGCAAAACAACAAATTGTAAAGGTATCAAGTATTCAGCATATCATACAGCCTTATTTGAACCAGTTTTACAGGAAAAAATACCAAACTTGAACTGATTTGTATAGGACACATAATTATTTCTTCCATAAAAGGTATCAAAAGGTATTAGATAGTGGCTACCAAAGCTCAATAACAATGAAGTTTTTTCTAGAGGTCTTCTCGGGACTGTAAGCTATCGCTTTCATACTACCAAGGTAGAAGGCAGTTCCCTGCTAAAAATGTCTCAAAATGACAGTTATATTTCTGCTCAAGACAAGTATGTTAATTATGTGCATACTTACATGGTATGTTTCGCTAAAGTACACACAACCATGGTATTATGGTAGTAGGCAGATCACATCTTGCGGTTCAAAGGATCACGTCAGAAGGTCCACTGATCAAGGGGTCTATGTTCATAGGCTCTACACTTTGAAAGTTAGACCATTTGAATAATAAGTCCAACGTTCAAAAGGTCCAAAAAGGCGTGCTCAGATGCATGAGAGTGGAGTGCATGATGCTGCAGAGGCGTGCTATGACACATGATAATAGGAGGAAATGAGGGTTAGGTTAGGTTAGGTTAGGTTAGGTTAGGTTAGGTTAGGTTAGGTTAGGTTAGGTTAGGTTAGGTTAGGTTAGGTTAGGTTAGGTTAGGTTAGGTTAGGTTAGGTTAGGTTAGGTTAGGTTAGGTTAGGTTAGGTTAGGTTAGGTTAGGTTAGGTTAGGTTAGGTTAGGTTAGGTTAGGTTAGGTCAGGTCAGGTCAGGTCAGGTCAGGTCAGGTCAGGTCAGGTCAGGTCAGGTCAGGTCAGGTCAGGTCAGGTCAGGTCAGGTCAGGTCAGGTCAGGTCAGGTCAGGTCAGGTTAGGTCAGGTCAGTTGTGTATGCCCTTGGTCCCTATTTCCTAATTTGGGGATACACCCCTTTTTCCAGATTCTGAGTGCGCCTCTGGTCTGGGTACCACTTTGGGAAATGTTTTAGAAATATCCCCACATTCTTGAAGAAAAGCCCAAGAGGTGAAACAGACAGAAGGAGGGAGGGTTAGAGGAATAGCATAAAGTGGTACTCAGACCAGAGGCGCACTCAGATTATGGAAAGAGGGGTGATATCCCCAGACTAGGAAATAGGGACCAAGGGCATACACACCTGACCTGACCTGACCTGGAAATAGGGACCAAGGGCATACACACCTGACCTGACCTGACCTAACCTAACCTAACCTAACCTAACCTAACCTAACCTAACCTAACCCTCATTTCCTCCTATTATCATGTGCCTTAGCACGCCTCTGCGGCATCATGCACCCCACTCTCATGCATCTGAGCACGCCTCTTTGGACCTTTTGATTGTTGGACTTCTTATTCTAAGGTCTAACTTTCAAAGAATGGAAGCTATGAACATTAGACCCTTTGAACTTTGGACATTCTGATGTGATCCTTTTGAACTGTGAGATGTGATCTGCCTACTACCATAATACCCACAACCATGATAGTCCCGGTGCAGGGCCCCTAGATAACGGCGGGGGCATCAGCGCTGCACAGCTCGACGTTAATTGTTTCAGAAATTCTAAAACAAAGCAATTTTGAGTATTCAATGGTTATACTGAAAATGCAGTTGCACTGCTGTTGTTCTTCAAGGCAGTTATAAGAACAAAATTATATAATAGAAGGATTTTAAGACCCCATAACTTTTGAAAAATAGAGTCCTAAATCTGGGATTTGAACAGCTGCAAAACCACAAGATGATACTGCCTTATTTGAGACAACTTTTCCCAGTTTTTACATGAAAATAAACACCAAACTTGAACTGATTTGTATAGGATACATGATTATTTCCTTCATAAAAGGTATCAAATAGTGGCTACCCAAGTTCAAAAAAATGAATTGTTGTTTTTTTCTAGAGGGATTTGTGGACTGTAAGCTATCACTTTCATACTTCAAAGGTAGAAGGCAGTTACATGCTAAAAATGTCTCAGAATGACAGTTATACAGTTATATTTTGGCGCAAGATGAGTAGGTTAATTGTTTTAGAAATTCTAAAACAAAGCAATTTTGAGTATTCAATGGTTTTACTGAAAATGCAGTTGCACTGCTATTGTTCTGCAAGGCAGTTATAAGAACAAAATTATATAATAAAAGGATTTTGAGAACCCATGAATTGAAAAATAGAGTCCTAAATTTGGGATTTGAACAGCTGCAAAACCACAAGATGACTTTATTTAAAGGTGCATACATTCAGGGAGATTCCTTCATGGCTGGGTGACATCACATGCTCACCTGTTTAAGATTTTGTCAGGCCCATCAATACTTTTCAGAATGTTGAAAAAAGCAATCCTATTAAAAAGTTTATTTCTACATTTGTAATTAAATTGCATGCCTTGTGTTGTTTCACATTTGCATGCAAGCATCACTAAATTTGGAATAGTTTCAAAAGACACAACAGTGGAAAAAATCCCTTCAAGCCCATGTGACATCACGCCACAGGTGAGTCCTTGTTGGAGTGGGCTGATAAAACTATAGACCTGCTGGTCTATGCTTCAAAATTGGGAAGCTCAAACCAAGTGTTTATAGCCTTGTTTCCTAATAAGGAATTTGTCTTAAGCACAAAATATTTTTTTATACTTATTGTGCCTTGGGACTATGTGTTGAATAGCTATGGTATGACCAGAACTATGTGGTGATTTATCTGAAGTATAATGAAACCTGGCTGAAGTTCACACTAGCTTTGTTCCCTGAAATCTGTTCTAGAAGAATCGTCGGGAAGAACCGACGCAGTGTTTGATCTAGCTGGTCACGACTACCCATCTCAGATAAAAATATGTCAATCGTGGAAATTTGTTTGGTGCCTATCTCTGTTTTTCTGTTGTCTAGCCTGCCCCTGCTCAAACCCAGGGGTCTCTCTGTCTTTGTCCCTTTAATGTGGCTATGGGTGAAGTTTTTCTTTGTTCCTTTGACACGCACCCCGCTGGGGGGGCGGAATTCGCCCCCTCCCGGTTTTCCCCAGATAACGCAAAAACGAAGAGACGTAGAACAACGAAACTTACAGTACCTTATACCTAATCAATTTTACACATCTGACCAAATTTTTGAGTTAAGGCCATGTCAGATCAAGGAGCTATACAAGGTCAAGTGACCCGACCTCAAAACCTAAAATCACGAGTTTGAAGCGGCGCCCAGGGAACATCAGCGAACCGATCAGTTTGAAACTTCCACAATATGATAAGGTCATTAGGGTCTACAAATCTACTATCTCAAAGTTTTTATATTGTTGACCTAAGGTGGGGTCAATTTTTTGGCCACCCCATTATAAGTCTATGGTGAAAAATAGAATGGGCTCGTTTTCAGCAAATACTGGATAGATAAAGCTGAAAATCCTCAAACCGTCTATTCTTACCACGATCTTGACCATAAAGTTGAGTTTTTGAGCATCTAACCTCTCAAAGGTCAAGTCAGGTCACGGGAGCATAGAGTGATTGTTTTGCCAATAACTTCTCACTGGATTGAGATAAAGCTCCCATTTTGCTTGCATTGTGCTTATATTGTCACGGGTAGTCGATTGGTATGCAACATGACTATACCAGGTCACTCTGTGACCCTGACCTAGCTCGAGGTCAGGTCATTTTCACTATTTGACCTAGCAAGGTCATATTATACATCATTTGATTTGCCGCGATGAGAGAAATCCAATGATGCATAAATATTTTCTCTAGTTCCCCTGAGGGCAGATCTAAAGAGAGAAATGTACACTGTTCTGTTGTAAGCCTATGGAACCTTATTTGACCTATGCTGACCTCAATATTGACCTGACATAAAAATTATTCGTATAAAATCTCTTCGTCTTTTCAAGAGCTTTCAAACACCGGCCGTAATTTTCTTTTAGCCTTTGTGGGAAATGAGATACAGAGGGGGGGAAAAAACGCCCCCCCAGCGGGGCGCGTCATGCCAGGGACCCCTGCGGGGCGCGTGTTAACAAAATGCATGTACAGGATGCTTGTCTCATACATTGCGCTCGGTTCACTAAAATATGTTTGTTCAGGCATTACAACCCCCTTAAAGGGAAGGTGGCACCTTGGTCGAATCCTGGAATTTAGTGAAATTAGGCGTATTTTTAGCCCAAAATAATAAAACCACTCATGATTTCTCTGAAAAATGTACAATAAGCTCAATATTTGGTTTTTTAAAAATACTCCTCTAGAAAAAGAAATAAATATCAGACTGTGAATGATGTCACGATCTGGCAACCACTACCATACTTGAAACGCTTCAAGGGCTTCGATTGGCTGATGCTCATCGTGACGTCAGCATATGTCGTCACACCAGTAGCTCACAACAATGGCCGCCGGCGACGGGGGGCTGAGGGTGGCTGGTGTCAGGTAGGTTTTAGCTTTTTTCTACGGAAATATTGAGTTCCAAGACAAATGAAATATGGAGTACCGGGTTTTCCGACCTGCTTTACAACTTGGCTATCTCAATTAAAATCACGTTGTGAAGGTGCCACATTCCCTTTAAATGCAGTGCCTGAAGACGCACATGATATTTTGTTATTGAAATACATAGGCTTGGGGACTGTGGCATGATTATTTGTATTCCTCCCAGATGCCGCCTAAGCAGTATTTGTGCTGTGCAAGAATATGACCCGATAATTTCATAAACTGCCTATTTTGAGCTGTTGTAACCCCATCTGTTGAAAAATTTGAACTGTGAATGATCGCCTGAAACATCCTTCAAAATATTCAAACACTCTAATATATCAATGATGACACAGACAGCTTTGTTTGTTCCAGGTTTACCGTACAGTACACGATGAAGATGCTTTACCGATACATTTCTTCTAAAACTACCGAAAAAGGTTCGCCATTAGCTTGATACTGTCTCAAAGCTTTCAGAAAACGTGTCCAGTTTTTTTAGGACAATACAAAAATTTGGAAGCCTAGTGCGAACCTCTTAACCCGCGCCCCGGTGGGTCTCCGAGCCACCTTCTCCCTGGTGGGGGGGGGTGTTTGAACACCCCCTCGAATTTGGTCCCTATGCGGGATAGCGAAAAAACGCGAACTCTGGAAGATAGCTTATACAAATTCATGACGAAAGTATAGTCGTCATTTTTGGCCCAGGTCAATATTCAGGTCATGACAGGTCCAAGAAGTTGGCATTTTGAACACAGTTTTGGGGGTGTAGCATCTGACAGAGTTGAGTTAGAATAATTTTGTAGGCACCATTCGCTTTCTGTCGTCACGGCGAATCGAATGATGTATAATATGACCATACTAGGTCAAAACACAAAATGACCTGACCTCACGTCCGGTCAAGGTCATTTTTTATCTAGCAAAGTCAATATGTATATCAATCGACTCGCAATAGCAATCCAAATGCAATGGTATGGAAATAAAAGCTGCATCATCATTTCATGCAGTTATTGACCTAAGGCTGAAACCTGCTTAAGTAGCGCCAGACGATCTCTCTGCGGTCACAGGTCAACAATTACAACATGAACCTGGAAAGGGGCCCAGGATACTTCGATTTGCAGGATATGAAGGTATTACCAGCTTTATCTGCACAAATACAGCCCAATTTATGTTTTCCCATGTATTTCCAATGGATACGTCATTGTCTATACTTGGCCTTTGGTCACCGATATGAAAAATCCCGTAACATAATTTTTAGAACTCGGTGGGGCCATTATGTGTTATAAGTTTCAATCCGATGGATTCACCTATTCCTTATGCCACCTTAAACATTTTTTTTTTGAGGTGAGGTCACTTGACCTGCACTGGTGACCTGACCTGAGATGACTCAAACTTAAAATTTTGGGGAAAGTTGCGGAATCGATCAATGATAAGGTGTGCCTTTTTTCGTGCCGCCGGAAAAACCTGAGGGGTGTTCGATTGATTATTGGGGCTTAAGGGCCACCAACCTTAGTGGTTATAAGCGCCAGTGAGGGGTGTTCAATCACCCCTCCCCACCGGGGCGAGGGTTAAAATGTGTCCGGGAAAGATATGAGGGTGGGCAGAATCCCCCTCAGTGTCTCAAAATTGGTGTTGGGCTAGGGTGTCGAGTGGAAAATACAGAAAAAAATCCCGGTCAGTGAGTGGAAAATTTAGAAACGTGTATTTTAGACACAGAAATTTTAACTTGTTTTATGGACGAAAATCCTAGTTTAGCGGCAGACTTTTAACTTTTCGGTGGATGAACGTCATTTTCTCTTTTTAATTTAAAAAAGGACTTGATCAAAGCCATTAACATGTTTTCAATTTTAGTTGAGTAAATGGTTACATAATAGTTGGCTTAACCGGGGCCCACCCACCGGGGCCATAGGCCCCCCTCACTAAAATAGGGCGTAGCCAAATCGCAAGTGCAATAGAAACCGGAATCAGAAAATACTCAGTTAGTGCTCAGGCAATGGTTTGACCTCCAGAGGCAAATAGGTCAAGATCGGCATTTTCACTCAAATATGCAATGATTAGGCAAACGGGCATAACCTATGTCATTAGAGCTATAGGCCTGGTAAAGTACATTATAGCAAATTGCCAGTACTTTTCCGCTATGTGGACGTAAAGACCTCCCCAGTAGTTTACCGCCAGAGTCACCGGACCTAATATGACCTGAGTCACGAAAGGTCAAAAGGACCGCCGTATATCAAATGAAACAGTGACAAACAAACACGAGTGTTTGTTTCACCGCCGGCTCAATTAGGCAAAAGTTATTGTCAAAATACTGTTTTGACCTCGGGACCTAGATGACCTGCAAAAGTCAAAGCAAATAACCCCTGGGATCCGGAAAGGGCCAAAAACGTTGTTCTGAGCAGTCGAGTATTTCAATCATTTTTGGCTTTATATCATGAAATAGCTTTCCCATGCTTTCCAATGGGGAGGTCGCCTCGACCGACCTCAGGACGAAATCGAAAAATCCCGGATATACACCTAGACCCGGGGGTGAAGTGAGGAAGTTCAAATCGATCGACTTGAAATACCTTACAGAGCCTAAAGGAGGAGGACCTGTGACCCTCGGACCACCTTGGGACCCGGGGTAAAAATTTCGGATGATGGAAATGATGCAGGTAGAGCCCTCAACCGCGGTGCTGCGCCTAGTCGTTTTCTGCTATCCGAAAAACCTAGGGGCCACATGGCCCCCGTGGGCGAGGTAAACTGAACCATTCCTATAATAGTTGGCCTAACCCTAACCCATTCCTACATACACAAACAATATCCCAAAGAGGAGTTAATTGCGAATTGCCCCCTGAACAATTGAATTGAAGCGTGGGTGGAAAATGCAGAAATATCCTCATGAATTGAGTGGAAAATCATTCTCGCCTGAGTGTTGCTTGGCACTCGGCACCCCAGATTTTGGCACACTGATCCTCCTCCCCCTTGATAATAGGGCTAAGCCTAGGTCAAGTGGTGATGTCAGGAAAGTTCATGCCAGGTCAGGGGTAGGTATGATCTTTGGTGTTAAATTATATCTGTACGAATTGTATGTCAAGTCGAGATCGGTCTGGAATATTCGTATTACACTTCTTCCTACGTGTGTCCTCGCTTGCCACTCAAACATGTGAATGATGTATGATACGACTATACTAGGTCAAAACATAAAAATGACCTGACATAAGTCAAAGTCAGGTCGAAGTCACTTTTTGATCTAGCATAGTCAGTATGCAGATCAATCGACTCCAAGTAACAATCCAAATGTAATGGTATCAAAAATAAAGACTTTATCGTCCTTTCCTGCAAAGTAATTGACCAGGCTCTGAAGACCTGCTTAAGTAGCCCCAGATGACCTCTCAGAGGTCACAAGTCAAAAATTGCAAGATGAACCTAGAGAGGGGCCCAGGATACTACGCTTTGAAAAAATATTGAGGTATTCTCAGCTGTATTCACACAAATACAGCCCAACTTCTGTTTTCCCCATGCATTTCTAATGGTGATGGCATGCTCTGTCTGTGGCCCCAGGTCATCGGTATAAAAAATACCTGAAATTAATTTGTAGCGCTTGGTGGAGCCATTATGTGGTACGAGTATCAATTGCATATATTAATCCTGTTTTTTTCTTATGCTATCTGATACTTTTTTTGAAGGTGAGGTCACTTGGCCGACACTGGTGACCTGAACTAAGATGACCCAACCTTAAAAATTTGGGAAAAGTTGCAGAATTTATTAAGGATAAGGTGTACCAAGTACGGTGGCGCTTCGCGCCGCTGTTTTATGGTGTCACCGGAAAAAAACCCGAGAGGTGTTCAAACACCCACACCGGGGTGGGTGGGACTTAACGGCGGAAAAGACCTGCGGAAAAGCCCATGCTCCGTAACCATAGCAGCTAGAGACTTACGGTTTTCATTAAAAAATGTCAAAAAATCTAAATAAGAGGTTTCTTGAGTTTCATATCAATCCTTCCATTAACAACAACGTTATAACGTAAAACGTTAATTTTTGCCTGCGGCAAAGCCCATGCTCGACAACCATAGCAGCTAGAGACTTAAGGTTTTCACTAAAAAATGTCAAAAAATGTAAATAAAGGGTTCCTTGGGTTTCATATATATCCTTCCATTAACAACAAAGTTATAACGTAAAACGTTACTTTTTGGCCTGCGGAAAAGCCCATGCTCCGCAACTCTAGTAGCTACCGACTCGCCGTTTTCACTAATAGAATCAACGTGGTCCAAAACGTGGTATTCTTGAGTTTCATATTGATCCCACGGGAAATAACAGTGTTATAACGTAAAACGTTATTTTTTGGCCTGCGGAAAAGCCCATGCTCCGCAACCATAGCAGCCAGAGACTTACGGTTTTCATTAAAAAATGTCAAAAATCTAAATAAGGGGTTTCTTGAGTTTCATATCAATCCTTCCATTAACAACAACGTTAGAACATTTCTCAAGGGACCTCTGATATTGGTATCAGGGACCGCCGAGCTTCGTCTCATGGGACCTCCGCACTTGGTCTCAGGGACCCCCGAAGCTTGGTCTCACGGGTTTTCCGAGCTTGGTCTCAAGGGCCCTCATCGGTATGAGGGTAGAGTATGATTGTTTAGGGCCGGCTCGTCCGGGGACTGTAGGACTGAACTTGGTCTCAGGGGCCCCCGATCACCGGTATCGAAGCTCCAAAGTACCGAACATTTATCTTGGGGGAGCTCCCTGAGTTTGGTCTCAGGAGCCCCGAGCTTAGTCTCACGGGCCTTTAGATCTTGGTCTCAGGGGCCCCCGAGCCTGGTCTCACAGTCCCCGGCTTCAGGGGACCCCTGAGGCTAACTCCTGGAGACATCGTATGACTAATTGTCGGATCTCTAAGATTAGCTCTCCGGTCCTCCTTATACTAGAACAAAGGTCCCCCGAAAATAACTCTGGGCCCGTGAGACTAAAGGCCCGTAAGACTTAAGCCCGGGGCCCTTGAGACCGAGCTCAAGGGGCTCCTGAGATCAATGTTCGGTACTCTGGAGCCTTCAATACCGATGATCGGGGCCCCTGACACCAAGCTCGGAAGGTCCGTGAGACTAAGCTCGGAAAGTTCGTGAGACCAAGCCCGGGGACCCCTGAGACCAAGTTCGGGAGTCCCCTGAGACCAAGCCCGGGGGCCCCTGAGACCGAGCTCCGAGGCCCCCTGAGACCAATCACTGAGGGCCCCTGAGACCAAGATAGAAAGGCCCCTGAGACTATGCTCGGGGGTCCCTGAGACCAAGCAAGGGGGCCCCTGAGACTAAGATCAAAAGGCCCGTGAGACTGAAGCTCGGGGCCCTGAGATTAAAGGTCGGAAATTAAAGCCCTGAGATTAAAGCTGAGACCTAGCTCGGGGCCCCTGAGACCGAGCTCAGGGGGCCCCTCAGATCAATGTTCGGTGTCGTGGAGTCTCGATACCGATGATCGGGGCCCCTGAGACCAAGCTCGGAATTGACCAAGATCAGGGGCCCCTGAGACCAAATTCTGGGGGCCCCTGAGACCAAACTCGGGGGGCCTGAGACCGAGCTCAGGGGCCCTCCGAGACCAAGCTCGGGGCCCCCTGAGACTGAGCTCGGGGGACCCCTGAGCCCAAGCTCAGGGGGCCATGAGACCAAGCTCGGGGGGCCGCTGAGACCGAGCTCGCAGGACTCCCTGAGACCGAGCTCGGGGGCCCCTGAGACCAAGTTCGGAAGTCCCTTGAGACCAAGCTCGGGGCCCCCTTGACAAAGCTCGGTGGCCCCTGAGACCAAGATCGAAAGGCCCGTGAGATTAAGCGCTGGACCCCCTGAGACCGAGCTCAGGGAGCCCCCCGAGATAAATGTTCGGTACTCTGGAGCTATCAATAAGTATTTTCGATATTATTTTTGAAGAACTTTCGATTACCGTTTTGGGTTTTCTAGCTCTCCTAGTTTTTTTTAGATTGTGGGGCGTCTTTTTTAGCTCCCCACCAGAGCAAAGGTGGCTCGTATCCGCCACCGGGGCAAGGGTTAACACCAAGCTCGGGGGCCCCCTGAAACCAAGCTCAGGGGGGCGTGAGACCAAGCTCGGGGGTCCCCTGAGACCAAGCTCGGAAAGCCTGTGAGACCAAGCTCGGGGTCCCTAAGACCAAGGTCGAAAGGCCCGTGAGATAAAGCTCAGGGCCCCCTGAGACCGAGCTCAGGGCCGAGGACCATGAGACCAAGCTCGGGGGGCCCCTGAGACCAATTCGGAGGTCTGTTGGTTTCCGTTATAACGTATTTATTTGTCTCCGTTATAACATTATAACGTAATTGTTAATATAAGGATTGATATAAAACTCAAGAAACCCTTTATTTAGATTTTGTGACATTTTTTTTAGTGAAAACCGTAAGTCTTTAACTGCTACGGTTGCGGAGCATGGGCTTTTCCGCAGGCCAAAAATTAATGTTTTACGTTATAACGTTGTTATTTACCGTGGGATCAATATGAAACTCAAGAATACCACGTCTTGGACCACGTTGATTCTATTAGTGAAAAGGGCGAGTCGCTAGCTAATAGGTTGGCAGGCTTTGTAGGCCAAAAGTAACGTCTTACGTTACAACGTTGTTGTTAATGGAAAGATATATATGAAACTCAAAAACATCCTATTTAGATTTTTGACATTTTTAGCGAAAACCGTAAGTCTCTAGCTGCTATAGTTGCGGAGCATGGGCTTTTCCGCAGGCCAGAAAAATAACGTTGTACCTTTTAACGTTGTTTTTGATGGAAGGATTGATATGAAACTCAAGAAACCCCTTAGTTAGATTTGTTACATTTTTGAGGAAAACCGTAAGTCTCTAGCTGCTATGGTTACGGAGTATGGGCTTTTCCGCAGGTCTTTTCCGCCGTTAAGTCCCACCCCACCGGGTGGGGGTTAAATGTCTAATTTGACCATGATGTAACTTTTCCCTATTTAAGACAGTACTCAATTCAGCCTTCTTAATTATCAGGTAAATTGTATACCAAGATTTGCAAGCGCGTAGAGGGAAACGATAATTGCTCATAATCATCTAAAGTATGTAATTAAAAAGCCAAAGAGTATGTTATAATATTTCGGTACCGTGTCTTCGTGAGATAAAGTTTTGAATTTAAAAACCGTTGATGGCAATTATTTTAACTACAAGGCGAATTTAGGCGAGCAGTATGCAAGTTCGTTAATGGTATATACCAAGACTAGCACGCTCAGAACCACACTTCTATCCATTGAAACGTAATGAGAACCGTTTTTTAACGAATTTGTATTTTAACGAGCACAACCTGTTCTTGTAGTTTTTCTATTGTGTTCTTCTTCTAAACGAGCTTGTATTCTCACGAGTAGATCGTCTAGATTTTGTAGTTTTTCTTTTCTAGATTATCCTTCGCCCGGGTGGGGGTCTTTTTAGACTTCCCCTCGGGTTTTTCCGAAGTGACAAAAAACTGCGGTGTGCAGTGCCGCCAAATTTAGTCTAGCTTTTCCTTCATCATTTTTACATCTTTCCTGAAAATTTTAGCTCAAGGTCATATCAGGTCAGGCCACCAGGCCAGGTGAAGTGACCTCACCTCAAAAGATGCTTAGGACTGCATAACTAAAAGGAGGGTTAATCGATCAAGTTGAAACTCATACCACATATTGGGCCCACCAGGAGCTACAACATTTGTTCCGGGTTTTTATATTGGTGACCTAAGGTCATGTGCAGAGCATGACCTCCCCATTGTCAATACATGGGGAAAATCACGAAATGAGCTTTTCTCAGTAATTATGGATGGAATCAACTTCAAACATCGGTTACGACTTGATCTTAGCCCATTTCTGAAGTTGATGCCAAACATTTTGACTTGTGACCTTTAAAAGGTCACCTTAGGTCAAATAAGCATTTTTTGGTGTTTTACTCTACAAATTTTGAATAAACTAAGATATAACTTTTATTTTGTCACCAAAGTGTTTGTATAGTCACTGAAAGCCAAATGATATGCATCATGACTATACCAGGTCAAGTAGGGTCAGACCGTTGACCTGGGTCAGGTCAAATTGTTAAATTTTACCTGGCATAACAATATTATATACCATTCGATTCGTATTGACGAGAGGATTGTAATAGTGCATCAACTATGGCTGTATCTTGTTTGGTTTGGAGGCTATTAGCAAAAAAGGAATCGCCCTTATGCATGGGTGGCTATGGATATTCCCAAGAATATGCCCAATATTCAGTGACCTGTAGCTCCCTAGGCTTTGACCTGACCCGAAAACCATTGCCACTGCAATGAAAGAGCAACTGAAGAGCTTTCGAATGGTGTTAAGAAATGTTTCTAGCTATCATAGTTTCTGAGATATATGAGATTTTCTTAGCACACCTCATATTAGCGATTTTGACCTATTTTAACCTCTGGTGACCTTGATATTGACCTGATGAGAAAAATGACGGAAGTATTTTTGATATCAATTTTGAAGAGCTTTCAATTGCCGTTTTGCGCTTTTTTTTAGCTCTGTTAGTTTTTGAGATCGTGGGGGTCTTTTAGACTCCACCCCCCCCCCACCTGGGCGAAGGTGGCTTGTACCCGCCACCGGGGCAAGGGTTATAGTAAGAAAAGCTGTCATCCGCAAAAAGATAGGAACTTGCATTGCTCGAAACTAGTCAATGATTCTATAGTAAAGTATTTGTACTACCCAGTGTTCTTAACCGACAGGATTTGCAGGAAATCTACAAATGCTATTTTAATATCTACTATACCATTAAAAAGTGCCTTTGGAAATAGCACTTCCGAGATAATACTACCCCTTTCAAATGGTCAATTTGTGTATTTTCAATAACTGCGCTGCTGTTAGTTCAGAAATTCTGGCAGCAACCCCGCTGCCACGCGGGAGCATTATTTGACCTGTGTGGGGTACAGTGTAACGAGTCCAGTGTAGTGTGACGCGGCTGTCCCCCGCGTCCACGTTTTCCCGTGGCGTCCCGTCAAAGCGCGCGGCTCACACCCAGCGCTGTGTGTGTTTCAGTGTGATGTTCAGTTTCGAGGGAGAGTTCCGGCGGCGGCCCCAGGTGCGGCTGGGTGGCAGCAGTGGCACCGAGTCGCGTGAGGCGGCGCTGCGGCGCGTCCACCAGCAGCGCCAGCAGCGGCGCCACACGCAGCGGCAGCAGCGCTGCGCCCTCCTGCTGCAGGCCTGGCTGCGCGGCTGCCTGGGCCGGGCGCGGCTGCGGCGCCGACTGCGCGCCGAGTATGACACGCTGTGGGGCGGCGGCGGCGGCGGCAGTAGTGGCGCGGCGGTCACTCACCTGGCGCTGGTGCGGCGGCTGGTCTGCTTCTACCGTGACGACGAGGCCGACTGGCAGCGGCTGGTGGCGCTGTGTCAGCTGCTGCTGCGGCACGCGCCCATCGCACCGCCGCTGGCCGGCACGCTGGCGCTCAGCCGGCTGCTGGCGCTGTGCTCGCAGGCGCTGGCGGTGGGAGACGCGGCCGGCCGCCGGCTGGCGGTACCGCTGCGACTTCTGGAGGTGGTGTTGGCCGGACCCAGCGCCGGACGTCACCTACTGCACCTGGTGACTCGAGGCTACTTCGGCCAGGTGCGCGCGCTTCTGGAGGCTCGTGTACCTCCGCTGGATGAGGAGACGGCGCCTCCGCCAGTGCCGGCAGCTGCTGCAGTGCTGCAGCTGCTGGAGCGGCCACTGCAGCTGGCTGCTGACGAGGATTCTCCAATGGCGGACGCCGTGCTGACTCAGTTCGCAGCGGCGTTCCTGCAGCCGCGCTTCAGCTCTCAGGTACGGTTCTGGGTGCTGCCGGCGCTGGCGGCCGGCGGGCAGCTGCCGCTGACGCGCTGTCTGCGCGTGCTGTGGACAGCGCGCGTGCAGCTGCCACCCTCCAAGCTGGCTGCTGTTCTCACTGCTGCGGCTGGGAGGCCCAGTGCTGGCGGACCGACCCGCCGAGACGCGGCTGCTGTACCTGCGTCTGCTGGACTGGACGTCGGCGCACCTGCGGCCAGCAGGTCCGGCCCCGGCGGCGGCCGGCGCCGATGACTCCGACTCTGAGATGGAGGAGGAGGAGTCTGAAGACACTGCTGAAGAGAGCGCCGTGCTGCAGCAGGCGCTGGAGGCGCTGGACCAGCCGGAGCACGTGCAGACGCTCTGTCGGCTGGCGGACGAGGCGGCGCCGGAGGAGGAAGCCGTGCGCGCACTCTGTGGCATCTGCTACCACCTGATCAGCCGCGATCGACTGGCCCTGCACAAACACCGACTGCTCTACACGCTGGCCTTTAGCAAGCGCTTCCTGCGGCAGCTGTGGAAGTGTGTGGAGAGCTGCTCGGCGCCGACCCTGTTCGATGGAGAGCAGCGGTCCTTGCTGAGCACGCTGGCGCGCGGTGTAGAGCCGGCACCAACCGAGCGAGACCGGCTCGTGCCGCCGCTGGCCGCCTTCTGCGCGCTATTCGCGCACATGCTGGTGACGCTGCATGATGCGGAGCTGGTCGGCTCGGACGCACTGTTCCCGCTGGCTCAGTTGGTGGCCATGTCGGCCACGTTGCGGGACGTGTACCTGGGCCTGGTGCAGCTGGCGTACCCGGACCTGCAGCCCACCGTGTCGCCGGCCTACACGTCCGCGCTGCGCAGCGTCGGCGCCGACGTGTCGCGTCCCGCCGCTGACGACGCCGCACTTCAGTGGACCAGTCTCCTTCGCAGCGTCAACGCGCTGCTGTGGCAGCTGCAGTCGCGCGACGCCCGGCTGCGCTTCTGTCCGGAAGGACACTGGGCCACGCGGACGCAGCCGCTGACCGGCGAGCGGCTGCCGGAGGTGGTGTCACTCTTCAAAGCCGACCTGGCTGCCTACAGGCCTTTCGCCGGTCCCGTGCGTTACTCCCGCGACGAGCTGGAGTCGGGTGCTCCCATTGTGAGCGCGCGCGATGTGCGCATGATGCTGCTGCTGCGGCAGCTGCCGTTCGTCTTCAGCTTCCCGCAGCGCGTGCAGCTGTTTCAGGAGCTTGTGCGTCAGGACAAGGCTAGTAGTCAATCAGAGCTAGACCACTTCATGTCAGGCGCCGGAACGGCCATCAACATCAACATCCGCCGTAACTACATCTACGAGGACGCTTTCGAGAAGCTCTCACCCGACAACGAGCCGTCGCTGAAGCCGCGCATGCGGGTGAAGATGGTGAACGCGAAGGGCCTGGACGAGGCGGGCATTGACGGTGGCGGTATTTTCCGTGAGTTCCTCTCGGAGCTGCTGAAGACGGCGTTCGACCCGAACCGCGGCTTCTTCCGCATCACCAACAACAACCAGCTGTACCCGAACCCGCAGGTCGAGCTGCTGGTGGAGCGGCCGCTCGACCACTACTTCTTCATCGGCCGTGTGCTGGGCAAGGCCATCTACGAGCAGATGCTGGTGGAGCTGCCGCTGGCCTCGTTCTTCCTCACCAAGCTGCTCGGCCGCCACTCGGACAGGGTGGACATCCACTACCTTGACTCGCTCGACCCGGTCATGTACAAGAACCTGCTGTACCTGACGACGTACGAGGGCGACGTGGCGGAGCTGGGGCTCGACTTCACCGTGAATGTGGCCGAGCTGGGCGAAAGTCGGGTGGAGGAACTGAAGCCGGGCGGGGCCAGCATCGCCGTCACCAACGCCAACCACATCGAGTACGTACACAAGGTGGCGGACTTCAAGCTGAACCGACAGATTCAGCGCCAGTGCGCCGCGCTGCGCCACGGGCTCGCCGACGTGATCCCGCTCGAATGGCTGCAGCTGTTCGATCACCGCGAGCTGCAGACGCTCATATCGGGCGCGCCGATTCCCGTGGACGTGGCCGACCTGCGCGCGCACACCAAATACTCGGGCGGCTACGCCGACGACCACCCGGTCATCGAGATGTTCTGGCGCGTGGCCGCCGAGCTCACCGACCGCCAGAAGACGCAGCTGCTCAAGTTCGTGACGTCGTGTTCGCGGCCGCCGCTGCTCGGCTTCCGCGAGCTTTATCCGCCGCTGTGCATCCACTCGGCGGGCGCGGACGACGCCGACCGGCTGCCGTCGGCCAGCACTTGTATGAACCTGCTCAAGCTGCCAGAGTACAGCGATCAGGAAACGCTAGCCAGAAAACTTACCTATGCAATCGAGTCAGGTGCTGGCTTTGAACTGAGCTAGTGGCGGCCCGTTGCTCCCGCGCAACTTTAGCTGTGAACATGAAAATATGAACGCTTTATGCTGAGATTCGTGGAAAATAATGTCTGTATATCTGCATTATGTAGCCTATGGTGTTTTAACCAACGTCTGAATGTGGAATCTTGATTCAGGCATTCAGTGTGAACGTTCAGGGTGCGGCAAAAGGCGTTTGCCAGTCGCTCATTTATGTTTACCTTTTCGTTTTTGTTGGCTTGTGATGGCGACGTCCAAGTGTCTGCTCGAAAGTGAGAATCGTTCTCTAATCGTGGAGGACGTAATGTCTGTCTCGATCGACTAGCCCCGATGCAAAGTCAACGAGGATAGGTCTGTGGTATTTATCCAAATATACATGCCAACACAGCTCACCTATTTTACCAGTTCCGTTTCTTACGCGCAGACGTCTGAACAGCCGAACCAGTGCGGTAGCGCTGTCGCTATTTCTGTATCTTCGAAACAAGTCCAACCAGATTACCGTGAACATTCAAAATTTGTCGAAGGTGGACACGCATGGTCTGTTTCTCGTGAACTGCAACTCGTATTGGACGGAGGCAGGAGACCATAAAATGTGTGGTAACTTCTATGTAGCTGGTGAATCTCTGAATAAAAAAGTGCTTCTGTCTTTCAGATACTCGTCTTCTGCAATTTATAGTGTCTGACATTGCTAAAAGTGTCTAAGTGTCTGGTATTGAAAAACTCGTAAGGAAATAGTTTTTGGTGTATCCCAGCATTTATTTATATCCAGCAATACTCTGACCGATGCCAGGGCAGGATATGCCGGGATCACGGGTCATTTCCAAAGGTTCGCACGAGTTCTTGGTCACTTTCCTTGCGCTTGATCTACCACAGAAATTTGGCCCGGACTGGGTCCTTTCTTAGGTTCCAATCACTAGGCGCGATGACACTAGGTCTCATGAGAATGTGGCATGGGTCAGGGACCTCAAGTGATCTCAAGTGAACCCAGAAACCTCTGTCAATGTGTCCTGTCGTATGGTGATGGTGTGGCGTGCTTTTGGGCCTTATGCCTTCAACGAACTGTTACAACAAACTGCTTTGCGATTTTTGTTTGATTATTCAGAATAAAAGATTCAAAATTTGCTTTATGCTCATGCTGCATAAATTCCATTATTCCAAAATCTCCAGTCTATGTATTCAATCAAGAATGTGATCATGTCCCTTGGATGCAATATGCAGACTTATTAACAACGTTCTCCAAAAGGGCACCTTGCGGCCCCAAAAAGGCACTTCGCTTGGTCTGAAAGGGCACTGACAAACTAAAGAAATACAATAAAAGGGACGCAAAATCCAGTTGTTAGAGTGATGAATGTTCACTGAAAAATTACCCGTTTCCGCCAATAAACCGGGTTCTTTTCGTAACCACCACCGCCTGGAGGGGGGCTGATCGGTCCCCCTACGACCTCGGGAACCAGAAGTGATACGAAAAAACAAAAAAACGCGCTGGAAGTGCTTCAGCGTCCTCTGCTCGGGATCCGAGTTTGAACCATATTCGTTGACCCATGACGTCACAGTTGGCTAAACTGGATCAAATTTAGGCTCATTTATACAGTCCCATATAACTCTGTAACCGCGAGCACCAGAACACAAAAATTCAGAACAAAAAATAAACAATATGTTCGTCTTGATCCAAGGATTCAAATGATATGCGGCATGACCTGGTAAGGTCACACGACCTTCAAAGGTCAAGGCAAAATCATGAATTTTCAAGGCCATGTTGCACATCATTCGAATCCTTGGGTCATGCGCATTACTATGCTACCAAATTTAAGACTGTATCTTGTTTCGTTCAAAAGCAATGGACACAAAAACGCGACCTTTGGTGACCTTGGTATTGACCCGACATCGAAATGGATGCCTGCGTGCATATTTCTCGTTCAAGGGCTTTCGAACGATGTTTCGAAACTTGATCTAGCTCTTCTACAAGCCGAGTCGCGTCCTGGTTTTGTCAGCCTTATTTGAGAGCAGAACCGCCTTACATGGGTTTAACAATGACGTCTTAACACGCGCCCCGCCGGGGCGAAATTCGCCCCCGTTCTGGTTTTCCCTGGATAACGCAAAAACGAAGACACGCAGAACAACGAAACTCACAGTACCTTATCCCTGATCAATTTTACGCATCTCACCAAATTGTTTAGGTCAGGTCATGTCAGGTCAAGGAGCTATCCAAGTCGCAAGAGTTTGAAGCGGCGATTATGGAGCATCAGCCGACCGATCAGTTTGAAACTTTCACAATATAATGAGGCCATTAGGGTCTACAACTCTGCTATCTCGGAATTTCGATATTGTTGACCTAAGGTGGGGTCAATTTTTTGTCACCCCATTGTAAGTCTGGAGAAAAATAGAAAGGGCTCGTTTTCGGTAAATGCGGGGTAAATGAAACTGCAAATACTCAAACGGTGTATTATTGCCACGATCTTAACCACAATGTTGAGTTTTTGACCATCTGACCCCTCAAAGGTCATGTCAGGTCACAGGAGCATACAGTGATTGTTTTGACAACTTCTCACTGAATTGAGATAAAGCTCCCATTTTTCTTGCATTGTGCTTGTATTGTTACGGGGAGTCGATTGATATGCAACATGACCATACCAGGTCACCCTGTGACCTTGACCTAGCTCGATGTCAGGCCATTCTCACCATTTGACCTAGCAAGGTCATATTATACATCAATCAATTTTCCACAATGAGAGGAATCCAATGATGCATAAATATTTGCTCTAGCTCCTCAGAGTAAGAATCTGGGGGAAACGTACACTGCCCTGTTGTAAGCCTATGGGACCTTATTTGACCTATGCTGACCTCAATATTGACCTGACATAAAAGTACTTCGTATAATTTCTCTTCGTATTGTCAAGAGCTTTCCAATGCCCTCCGTAATTTTTCTCTAGCTTTCCTGGCAAATGAAATACGGAGGGGCAAAATTCGCCCCCCAGCGGGGCGCGTCATGCCAGAGACCCAGCGGGGCGCGTCATGCCAGAGACCCCAGCGGGGCGCGTCATGCCAGAGACCCCAGCGGGGCGCGTGTTAACTCACCTGGCCTGACCTGATGTTAATTTTCGGTCCTAACTTATCGAATTTAGCACCCTAGAGGCCTTCAAAGCGACGCGGGTCTCATTCGAATCGGCTCAGAATCATTCGCGAAAAAAACAAGGAGGGTCCTTTTTAAAATATTTTTAGTTCCCAACCCGGGAACATTTTTATACATTTGCACCACACACACACTATGTATACGGCAGCGGGGCTTACGCTTATCGACACCCTTGCGGGACAGCAATGTCCGCACGCTCCATGTCACGCGCCCCACTGTACCAGGCAGTGGAGCTATCCCGATTTCTCGTGCCCGGCGGAACAGAGCACTGCTCCAGTGATACGCGGCGAGGCCGTGCCCTCGGGCGGTGCCACCGGACCGGTGGATCTATTTAAAGGCAGGTCAAGCCCGTGCTCCCAATAACAAGGGCGCTGGTTGGTCAGCGAAAGTCCCTAGTCAAGACGGGCACTACCCAGTGTACTGCCATCTCCTGGGTAGGAGGCGGTCGAGGAAAATGCTGCCAGAGGTCAGCTTTGATCCAAGGACCACCCACACTTGACCGAGGCGCTTTAACCAACTGCGCCACGGCGGTGGTTAACAAGGAGGGGTCCTATGAGACCCCCAGGCGGTGATGGGCAAACATGGCGCTGATGAAAAATGTCGATGTTCTTGGCAAGAATATGATTCTTCTACTCGTATATAACATATTTCAAACAAACCTGCCACTTATGGCCGTGTTCTGTCTTCATAGCATCTGGCTTACGTTAAGTCGTGCCCCTTTCCCCCTTGACTGCGCTCCTGCATGTCCTTGTTGCCCTGACTGCCGCATCTGACGGTGGTACCTATTAGGAATATTCAATGGCATTGGCCTCTGGTGCAGAAAGAAAGTGTCGAATACGTCTTTTGCAGCATTATGTAGGATTTTGCACTCATTTCTGCTGAAAGGGCACTCACTGGAAGGTAGGGTTCCATATGGAGGGGCTAAATGGGAGGGCCAGGGCTAGAAGCCCCTATTTTATACTTGAAAAATTCCTGCATCGAAGAGCTCGGGTTGCAAGAGTAATGCAGTAGCGCAACTTGCTGTGTCTTACTATCTCGTAGTTTCCGAACCGCGGTGTTCGAAAGACGCCATTGTCCTTTGAAATTTAAACTAAGAAGTCGACCACAGAATGACTGACATTTTTGCACCGATTTCATGGTTAGTTATGCTAGAGAGACGTCGACCATTGCTTTACTTAGCCAGAAAAGAACAGTGACCTGAGCTGACCTCGGCAACTGGATGAATATTGCCATTTATAAGTTTGACTATAAGCGGCCTCATCAGATATGCCTCAACAAGGACTGTCATTTGTTATTTTGCTTGTACTATGTAAGAAGTGAAGCTGCCGCCGAACATTCTCAGATGTTTCCGAGTGTGCTCGATAATTGTGATGACGCCGCCCGCAGGTGCAATTGCTTGGGAAATCGATAGGTTTCAGGCAGATGGAGGAAGGACATTACGTGGGAAATTAAACAAGTTCCCACCACGACTACATCAACAGAGGTCATCCGAGGTCAGTGGCCCTCCATGGCCTCCTCGCAAGGTTTGGCCTCCTCACTAGGTTAGCAGGAGCGTCGCAACGGAATTTTTATTGCGGGTGGCGGACACACCCTTGATTGTTGATGACCGGCGGGGGGAGGCGCAAATTTTGAGAATTTCGTCTGCGTGTGAAGAACTAACGACGACACACGTTAATTTTTTATTATATCATATTTATCAACATATTCATGTAGATTCGCGCAGGTAAAGGAAAAAATTAAAAACGAGTAGGAGGGGACGCGTCCTCTGTCCCTTCCCGCTTTCAATGCCCATGGCAGTTCGGGAGGGCGTTGAAGAGTTAGGAGGTCGACACGCGACCAATGAAGGCAGCGTTTGCTCAAACCAGCCCGCGTATCATGTCCGATAAGTATTTGCATCGTGAGTGGGGAGTTAGAAGCTCGGATCGAAGAATCTCTCTCTCTCTCTCTCTCCCATTCTCACGCACACAAATTCAATGGATTCAATGGTTCAATGGATGACTGCAGGCGGTCTTCATAAGTGAATGGTACGGCAAGTAACCCAAAATTCATCCCCGATGTGGTCGTTGGCAACCTACATGCCAGATTTTGACTGAAGTTTGTTAGAGGGAAATACAGCCCTCGAGTATGATTGTGCTCTAAGTATATTTTATTTGGGGACCTGTTCCAGAAGAAATACTTTGAGAAAAGTCCTACCACAATCTTTACAGAGCCAGTGGAACACGCTTAAAGGTTCCATTTGGGTTGCTTGAAATTACACGGCCCTCGTGGAAACCAGAAAATATATAAAATTTGAAATTAAGAATTAGCAACTACAGAATGAACGATTCAGGAAGACCACAATAGGAAGATTCCATAAATCAGCAAGATTCCGGATATACCTTAAGTTTGATATAGGTATTCATGCTTATTACGGAGATAGGTGTGGAAAGAAAGTAGTTTGGCACGATACTTGGAGATTACCGAATATTTTTGTACATCTGTCGCTGTTTGCTCGCTACCAGACGCTAGAACAAAACAGCCGGTGCACACTTAAAGCTGAACACGTCACAGCGTGACAGACGTGACGGACAGACCACGTGACACTGAGACAACCGCGCCGATCCTGCTGTTGGACCAGCAGTAACGGACGTTGGAGGTGAAATCGCTTATCATACGTAATCTTATCGCATTCCGTGGTTTCCGTTTGGACGCGTAGTTGAGCGATTCTCAGACTTCTGGCCGGCTAATCCGCGACTGTCTCAGTGGCGGATTAGCCGCGTCATGCACCGAGGTCACAGCTGCACCGAGTCAACACAGCTGCAGTGTGATTGGGCGGGCTGAGCGGCGCCTACACGAAACTGTTGGATCGCCACACGCCGCATCGCAACAGCAGCGCTCGGCCGGCTTCGATTCCCTCCGGAACGACAGTCTGGTATGGGATATTTGCGTGGAGTGGAACAAAGCGGGGACGGTCGGACCTTGAACTTACGAACGCACACCAGATAAGGATATGCGTTTTATCCGTGTATTATCTATAAAGTTATGTATAAACTTTCTAATACCTGATTTTAATATCATTCAACCACCTCGAAAGAGCAGTGAAGGCACAGCTTCCGTCGCTCCTTAGTAAAAGGTGCAGATCTAGTCAGGGCTCCAACCAATTGACACGATTTGGGCATAAAAAACTACTGACTATAAATGTGATACGAAACCCCGGCGACGCCTCCTCGCCAAATAAGCTCGTTATCAAAACAACAGTTCACCAGCCAACCGACATCAAACACTTGCACATGTCTTTACCCGACCCCGACATCCGCCGCTCAGGCCGTCTGTCCTTGAGCGCCGCGCCCCTCCAGCGAGTGCGTGCATCACTCGAACTTGATGCCCTGCGCCAGCGGCAGCTCGGTGCCGTAGTTGATGGTGCACGTGGAGCGGCGCATGTACTGTTTCCAGGCGTCTGAGCCGGACTCGCGACCCCCTCCAGTCTCCTTCTCGCCGCCGAAGGCGCCCCCGATCTCGGCGCCCGAGGTGGGGATGTTGACGTTGACGAGGCCGCAGTCCGAGCCCTTCGGTCCCAGCCACTGCCAAAAACAGGGGTGTGACGTCACGCTGGCGTGCAGACACGGTTCCGAACTACAACAGGTGAAAGGACACCAATCGGCCGTTAAAGGGAAACATGTGTGAACGTATTTTTACAAAGAGCTTTGGATGAAATGGAATATGCCGGAAGTGGTTTCCCCGCACACTCTAAAAATACATATCAGTTCAAAACCCATTATAAAAGTGGGATACTCTAGGCAAGCTGCGGATTTCTCTGCAGGAATATATATGTGACGAAACAAGCAGTGTAGGTGGTGTGCAATTTTTAAGAGAAGTTAGCACCTTTAGGAGAGGAGTTAATCACACAAAAATAAGTGTGCCAAAGGAACAAATACTCAAAATGTTCACAAACCCACTGAAAGCAGGCAATTAGGCAATCTCAAACAATTCAAGTTTGACTCACTGACAACATATCGAAAAACACCCAGGTCATGCCCCACCGTTAGAAAACCGCTACCCGATTCCAGCCATACCTTGAAGATGGTGTTGATGTTTTGTGTGAACAGGGAGCTGGAGAGGCCCTGTTTGACCTCGTTGTTCCACTTCATCGCCTCGTCCATGGAGTCAGTCTTCAACACGTAGACAATGGGCACAAACGTCTCCTTCTGGACGATGGCCGCGTCGTGGGCCAGGCCAGTGACGATCGCCGGCTCCACGAAGTTACCCTCGCGCTCCACCACCTGGGGAGCGGCACTGCAGTGAGAGGAAGACTACTCACACCGGTCCAAATACACAACAGCCCGACGAGATGCGATAACTTTTCTTCTGCGTATTATCTATTTTCCAGTACAGCAGTTCAAATTCCTAAGTTAAAATATGAGCAGTCACGACGTCTTTTCTTGGCAATTCACCGACTGAGGTAGTTACATCTGACTTACGGGAAGAGTATAAGAAGTGAACACAAAAACAGTCTGGGGGCCTCGATCCGCCTCCGCGACATGCAGGTCAATAGTATGGCGTCAGCAGCATCAGAATTGGGAAAGCCAGCATATAACAGAGGACTCATTATTTCACGCACAAATCGAACATATTTCCAGGCAACACCGTTTGCCCACACTGTAAATAAAGAAGTCCCCACAGGCCAGAATTCCGCCGTGCTCACCTTGCCGCCATACGCCACAGTGCCACCCTGTTTGACGGCCTCTTCAATGGCCTGCTTGTAAGCCTCCACGCCGGCGGGAGTGTGCATCGGGCCGTACAGGGTACCGTCGTCCAACGGGTCTCCCATGCGAACCTGGGCGTAGGCTTTCACTAGGCCTGCCACAACCTGTTGGAAAATGGAACTTGCTCTTAGATATAAACGCTATTGAGCAGCAGCACTACATAAAGCTTCTAGAAACGTATACATGATGTGGAAAATGCACCAGTACTTTACACAAAATGTATATAAACCGTAAGAATTCGGTCTTACGGACGCTAACGAACCAGTAAGAAAAGGACAAATATATTCGTCCGTGCACAAAGTGCACATCACTCTGGATCATGTGCCACCTCTACAAATCTAAACTGCTGTGAAGCTACGCTCATTTCCCATCTCATTTCCCATAAATATGACCAGTTTTCAACATCCAAGATGTACCGTACCTAACAGCACCAATAAAGCTCAGTTTAGGCGTGCTTAAGCACAATGGTCGGGGCGTGTAGCGTTTGAGCGGCACCTGGTCGTGGACTTTGTTGTGCAGGATGAGTCGGCGGGTGGTGGTGCACCGCTGGCCGGCAGTCCCCACGCAGGCGAACAGCGCCGCGCGCACCACCATGTTAACGTCAGCGTCGGCGTCTACCAGGATGGCGTTATTGCCGCCCAGCTCCAGCAGGATCTTACCGAACCGCGCCTGTACCTCTAGAGCCACCTGTCGGGCGCGCCGCAACTCATAGTTACAGGGAAGAGGACGAGATGCCGCTGCTAGTGGACAGCTGACACTGGCTGGACGTAAAAAATCACACCATGAATACAGGCGACAGTGTTTTCTACCTTGAGAGACAGACCGGTTTCTTTCATGGTTTGATCCAGGCCATCCCGAAGGTGTGAAATCTTCCCAAGGCGCTCCATTTATTCCAAAAATTCAAATAAGCACGCCAATAGTCGACACAAAGAGGCACCCATCGCATGCGGAGGGTGTTGGCGAGGCGCGGAGGCGGCGGTGGCGCTGACCTTGCGTCCGACGTCAGTGCTGCCGGTGAAGGAGACCAGCTTGACGCGCTGGTCGGCCGACATCAGCTGTCCGATCTCGGTGCCGCCCGACACCAGCGAGCAGATGGCGCCGGGCAGGCCGTTCTTCTCCAGCACGCCGGCGAGGATGCGCGTCATGGCTACCGACACCAGGGGCGTGGTCGGCGCCCCCTTCCACACCATCACGTTTCCGCACGTCTGCGACGCACAGGAACGATGGTAAATTTCGACATGGGCTAGGTATGATGAATGAGCATAACTTTTTTTGTTGGTACAAGTCGGTTAGTTGGTAGAGTATTTAATGGGAAAACAGAAACGATGTTGATCAGAATCGACGGATCAAGTATTTAATTTGTATTGTTAAGTAGCAAAACAAGACACAAGAACCAAGAAAGCTCATGCTGGCCAAAGCAGATCAACATCATTTCACGCTAACATTGATTTAGTATATCATAGCTATTGTGGCCTTAAATATTATCACACTTTAAACGGAACATCCCATCTGGACAGGGAAACACTGCAATTAAGCTGCCAGTAGGCGTTACCATGGCGATGGCGCTGTTCCAGCCGTACGGCGCGCAGGGGAAGTTGAAGGCGGTGATGACGCCGACCACGCCCAGCGGGTTGTAGCACTCCAGCAGAGCGTGGTTTGGTCGCTCCGAGGGGATCACCTTCCCCGGCAGCATGCGTGACAGGCCGACCGCGTAGTCGCAGATGTCGACGTACTCCTGCACCTCACCCACGCCCTCCGGCACTATCTTACCTGCCGGCGGGAACAATCGCTATAGACATAAATCGCATTCATTGAGCAGAATTCAGTGACGAGAACCCCATTGGTATTGTGGATTATCGGAAATACATGCAAAAAAGGCACACATGGAAATCAAAATCCCCAAAATATGGTCCATATCATGGTCCATCATAAAATACGCTTCCTAAAGGACGACCAGCATTCCAGTTTCTTTCAGTCAGAGCATCATAGTCGGTAACAATCGCAAAGCTCCGACGTGGATAACCAGGCACACAAAATCAAAATCCCCAAAATATGGTCCATATTATGGTCCATCATAAAATACGCTTCCTAAAGGACGACCAGCATTCCAGTTTCTTTCAGTCAGAGCATCATAGTCGGTAACAATCGCAAAGCTCCGACTGTGGATAACCAGCTGCTATAGCGGAGTAATTGGGCGAGGATGTCGCCTCAGCTCAAACAACGAGCACAAAGAGCCCATGCTAATAGATACTGCTCTGAAATCATGCTTAAAATCTAGAATATATTTTAAAAACCCTCCATTTCTCCCTCTCCTCCTCTTTATCTCTAAAAAGAAAACACAGACGAGCTCGGTGAATGTACCCATTTCAATGGAGACGAGGCGTCCCAGCGGGTCCAGGTACTTGCGGAGGGCGTCGCCGATCTGACGAACGATCTCGCCCCGCTTGGGGGCGGGCATGTCGGCCCACACCTGCCATGCCTCCTCCGCCGCCTTGATGGTCTCCTGGTAGTCCTGGGCGCTGGCCGTGCGCACCTGAGCGATCGGCTGGTTGTTCGCTGGGCAGATGGAGGTGACGACCTGCAGGACAACAGAGCCACCTGGTTGTTGGATCCAGTGTGATCCGCGTATCTGTGTTTACTTTGTAGCACCCATCCATTCCAGAATGGCTATTGTAGAACCCATATAAAACTCATGAAGGAAAAATCAACACGTGAAAGCAAAACATACTAGCCGACGCATACATCAAGCTTACACCAGATAAACAAATATAATGTTTATTATATTATACGCAACAACACACTGCATCAGATAAATAATCAGCGATGAATCAGCTGCGACCACCTTTATTCTTACGGCGAGTTTAAACATGAATTCAAATATTGGGCTCAAACTTATTTCTCGAACGCTTAACCATAACTTTGACCTAAGGCCTAGTTGGCAAGGGTGTTAATTGCGCCAAAACAGGAAAGAGCCTAAACAACTATTATTTTGAGACAAATTTACAATATTCAGCTTACCTCACCACGACCTCCCCATTTGCCATTGTAGACTCCATCATTCACAGTCTGAAGTCCCAGCTCTTTCAAGAAGGCATACTTCGAATCACTGCTGTCAACCAGGTATGAAGATCCACTCATGCTTCTAAAAAAGATACGACCGTTTTGACCAAAGACTCGGAGAGATTCTCGCCGTGTGATGGAGAGCACCAAGGAAGCCATGAGCCTGTACTCACTGCAGAACAAAGATACGGGGATTCCACACGGACTTCAGATCAGGCTAGTAGACTATTGTTGGTTAGTAAAGCAACCAAACGCAGTGATTCTTGAATGGTTAGGTTTCTCATAAATGCAAATTGAAACATTCCTGTTATATTTGAATTGTGCAAGACTCTAGGAAGTTCAGCTATGGGGTCGCCATCGAATATGAACAAATTTTGCGCAAAGATAAAGCTACACTAACCAGGGATACAATAAAGTTCATACATACGACCCATTGTATTGCATGGCCAGTAATCTTAGTGTCTTAGTGTCATAATAAATTATAGAACTTTAGAACCATTCGTTTGAATAAAATGGTGACACTTGTTCTATCTACGCGCCTAGCACGCCTCGTGTGGTATCCTTGAGTACATGTATGGTTTTGCACACCCTTCACCCCTTCCCAGGACCACCTGCCAAGAGGATTTCAACAGGGTGAGAATTGGTAACACTGAATGACCTCAGCAGTGGGTACATCGTACAGGCCCAATGCCCCCAGATGAAAGGATTAAAAAAACAGCAATACCACGGCACGAGGTCCATGGACCTTGAGAAAGCGCGTAACCATATTCTGTTCAAAAACTTCGACTTAGTTTCCATGGTGAAAATGCGGTTCGGATAGGACCGCCGATCAGGGTACATCAGGGACAGTACCTGCACCGCATCGGCCGTCTTCCCTCCCGCCAATGTTAGCAGCGCGCAGACCCGGCGTGCCTTGCGGCACGCTGCCTTGTCTGCCGCGAGGGCCCGGACACTCTAGAGCATGTTCTGCTCCGGTGTCAGTGCCGGGCGGGATTGCGGCTCCGCCTTTCCGGCACCATTCATCCGAACCCGGCGAGACAGCCGGGCCGTGTCGGCATTGGCCCACAACTACCTGAGACACTGAGAGCCCCTCAGCTACGGCCGGCCCAGGGGACTACAACAACATCAGGGTACATTGTGGAGTCGTTGGGTTCATCAAGTGCTTCTTTCCCGGCACTTTAGCACGGACTATGCTATAGTGCTGGGAAAATAGCAATTGGTAAGACTAAATTGGTAGTCAGATCTGGATCACATTTTTGGTATGGAGACTAGTGCCTAGTTTCCATGAATGAGAGGCGATCCTAATAGGACAGAGGATCAGGATACGGTCATTGCAGTTTCCATGACACTTTGGCTTGGATGAGGATAGAGCTATGACCTAAGTCCCAAGCACAAGTTTGACTGCAACTGGACAGTGTATCAGGACAAATTTATTACAATAAGCTTTGAATAACAGAAACCTGGTTTCAATCCAATTCTTGTCAGTCAGCATCCAGCAAGATTTGGCAGCAATTGGCAACACAAAGGAAAATTTTTCTCCTTACAGTGCAAAAAATAAAGGAGAATCAACTGCAGAGAATCAAAGCCCTGTTCCAGCTGTCAGCACAGTTTTTTCAGCACCAATCAGCGGGCCGAAAATCTGGGTCAGCACATCTGGGTAAAGGGAAAGTAAAGGGGGAAAGGAAATTGCTGAGGAAAATGAATGATTAGCTAATCAATAACATATAAAAATTAATCATTATCCAACTTAATTTCTTATTGTGCATCTAAAAAGCTGACTTGCCTATATTAGGGTCAGTTTAGCCAAACTATAGCTGGCATCCCCAACTCTGCTGTCTTTCACAGAGGGCGCTGGAGAGAACGGGAACTGCCTCAATGAGCAAAGACTTGCCATGTATGAGGGATGGAGCAGTTTTTGACAGCTTCCATTTCCATGTAGAAAGTTTGAATAACAAAAGTTGGTTATATGAGCTGATAGTCCACATGTCCATCCTGCATAACTTTTTATCTTAAAGCTAAGCACAGGTAGGGGTAGGCACATTTTTTATCCCAAGTTCGGTGTGAATTTTAGGTGGCTGCTGGTGCAAGTCTGTGAGCAATATGGCTGGTGTGTCTTGCCTGGCCTTTTGCCATACTTGGCAGACAAGTATGTTATGTATGTAGAAGTAATCATGGATTCCACTGGTACCGCTAGATCACACACCCATCCCAGAGATAGGCCGGTCTGCAGAAGGTGGCAGGTTTAGACGATATCTCATTGGAGCAGGGACAGGGCAGACCCACCGGTTTGGGGTAACTTTTGCCCATATTTGGGGCACGTAAGGAAACCTTGGGGCAGAAACTGACCACTTTGACTTGGAGCAGCACCCACACTTGGGGCGACACTGACACATTGTGACTGAGGCAGGCACAGAAAAGGAATAGAGAAAAGAAAGGTGATTACACAAAATGTAGTTTGTAGTGCCCTTCTTACAGTATAAAATGAGAATTTAGGCCCTATGGAAACAACTCTGCCCCAGCGCCAAGGTTATGCAACGATTGGGGCAGGAGTTGAGCTGTCCTAAACACCTCGACGGGAAGCCTGCCACGTTCTACAGACTGGAGGATAGGTAGGAATTTGTGAAAGGTAATGGTATCCCTGCCTAGGAATAACAGCTGCTACTCTTCGTCGTGGAGCACACTGCTGCACTTACCTCTGCTAAGTATCAAAATTTCCTAGGAACGGAGGAGCGCAGACCAACCCGTGGCGCTACGTGGGCCGAAAAGGGATCATTCCTAAAAATTGGGGGCGGTAACGGCTCTGCGCACCGCGCCACCCGTGCTCACGGTTGTTTCATACAGTGCTGCCATCTATTGAGTGAAACCACAAGTACCAGGGCCAGCCGGGAGCCCCGCCGGCGAACACGTCGAGTTTAGCGAAGGGCTGCGTGTAGAATCCAGCCAGGGGCGCTCCTAGTTGGAATGGTTGTGGAGAAAATGAACAGGACCTTGGAAACTTTTGGGTTGGTGCGGTTGCTTAACAGAAGCACACGTGACTGTGAACTCGTTGATTCGTTCCTGAACAGAGCCCCCCACCCATTTGCTCCAAAAGGTCCGCGCAGACGGCGGCTTGTGGTATGTGAAACGTGCCGTTCTCCATTGCTAAAATGCGATCCTTATTGTGCCGCCAATAGAGCCCACCACGTTCTGTTTCCCCGACACTAAGGAATGGCTGAAAGAGTGTTATTTTTAATTGCGGTGGAAAAAAAATGAACTACACTTTATGATGAATCGTGATAGGCGGTCCAATCCGGATTGCACTTTCACCTTGGAAACCGTCCGAGTATTTCGTACCGGCAAACGCCTATACGGTGACGCACGTGCTGGTTGAACACCAGCGACGTCCGTTTACCCCCCCCCCCCCTACGACACCTCAGCACGCCCCTGCCACACGTTCGGAGGCGCGGCCGACAGGCGTCATGCAGCTGGAAGTGCGCCAACGCACCCGCGGCCACGAGTCGCCAAATATAAACACACTGTCTGCTCCCATCGCCGCGCCTGGCAACTGGCATACTCCTACATCTCCCCGCAGCAGCGCTGCAAAAAACGGTAGCGGTGGCATTGACAGGAAAAAGAACAGGGAATATAGGTTTTTACTATTAGCGTCATTTTACCACAGAATGCCAAAGCATCCAGGTAAAAATAAAATAGCGGAATCATGAGATTACGTTCACCTCTCCCTCGTAAGCGCGGAAGCGACAGTCATCAGCGGTGGCCGACACACGTGTATTGACTCTTTTTGGGTCGATACATTACAACAGGGAGGACTCCAGAACAGAGCCGCAATCATGCCCGGACCGGCGACAAGGCGCCACATCTCACACATCACACAAATACACGCAAAATGTGTACAAATGGATCAAACAAGTCAGAGCACTGAAAGATCCGTTCCGACAATGGTTCGGTTGTTTTGCTGCGGTGATATTTTCCCCTCCCCCATAAAAACACAGCCGCATAAATTAAACGGTCGCGAATGAACTTATGATTCATCCACCAAACAAAGCCGGAAAAGTTTGGAAGTGACTTATATGTATCGCCAGCAGCGAAAAATCGAGTCGCGAGAATCAGATAACGAGTTGACGGCTCCAAAATCACTTGGATCCGCCGAGTCTGGCGGTGAATGGATGGCATTTCCCACGATTTGTGCCGCCGGGGTCACGGAAGAAAGGGTTGATGAGGTGCACATAAGTGACAGGAATTTGAGGCTGCCTCCCAGTGACCTCCTTCCCTCAATTTTTGTATCGAACCTCACAGGCCGCGACACGCCTGTAACCTGCGGGGACCGGCCCCAGCACGCATCGCTCACGTCCCTACGCGGGCCCCACTGTCGTCAGTGCACGCCGCTGTCTGCAGCTCCGTAGATACACAGAGGCCATCCAATCCCTGCCCGCGGCCAGGCGGGCCGTCACGCCGCGCTAACATGACGCCGCCGGCACCGTCCGGCTCCGTTATCGAAGGTGCGGTCAGCTGGTGCCTCGCGGCGGCCGGGTCCAAAGGCGGTTCGGCGGGGAACGGGACACCGCCGCTCGTCACACCACGCAGCGTTGCTAGCTCGACTCCGGGTCCAACTGGGGCGATATGGGAGGCAGCAGCACCGCTGTTTGATCAGTTAGAGACCGACGCGGGGCAGGGGCGGCACTACTGAATGAGGGACCACTGAGGCGCGGGGAGGGGGGAGGGGCGGCACTATTTGATGAGCCGCCGCGCCGGCTCACTGGCGGTGGGTGGTGGCGGCGGTCCGCGCTTATCCAGGTCCTCCAAGTGAGCCACAATCATCTGTTCGCGCTCCTCAGCGATGTCGTCCAGTTGCAAGTACCTCTTGTCTTTCCGCAGCACCTGCGTCAGCCCCAGGAGCGGTCACGTTACAGAAATCACCCGTTAGGGGGACCAGCGAGACGAAATTCATCCTCCACCCGCAGCAGAGGAAAGGCTTGAAATTCGAACAACATTGTGAACGCAAAAATTTCGGGATCAGCGCCCAAGACACGTGCCCAGGGGGAAATAAAAGTTGATTTGCCCCCGAGAAACCACAGCGTAAAAGTTGGAAGTTCCGGCCATTTGCGTAAGTTTTCACTGCAGAATACATAACATACAGATGATTACAGAGCAGAGCGGCGGAATCGTCATCAGAACATTCAGGGCGAACCAGTCGAAGTCCTCTACGCTTTCCCTAGACTTTTGGCGTGTGCAAGTGTGCAAAAATCCATAACGTAAGATGAGACTACTTTGAAATCGTGGTTAACTTCCAACAGTGTTAAGGATTGAAATACATGTTATTTGATTCGAGAATGGTTCTGTGGAAACTGTTACAGAATTATCAAGGAAAAATAAAACATTTATAAGCAAAGTGTTTTTACTAGACCTTTAACCCGCGCCCCACCGGGGTCCGGCGCCACCTTCGCCCCACCGGGGGCATCGATGGCCCCCTCTAACTCCGAAAATATGAGCGTTAGCGCAAATCTGCAAGGTGCAATAGAAAGCTCGCGTGAATTCAGTAAGAAATTACTTCGCATGTTTTAGTGCTCAGGTCAATGGTTTGACCTCCAGAGGTCAAATTAGGTCAAGATCGGCTATTTTCACTCAAATATGCAATGATTAAACAAACTGGGCATAACTCTTATGTCATTAGAGCTATTGAGGCCTGGTAAAGTACATTTGATAGCAAATTGCCAGTACTTTTTCCGCTATGTGGAATGTAAAGACCTCCCGCCAGTGGTTTGACCTCCAGAGGTCACCTCGTGACCTAATATGACCTGAGGTCACGAAAGGTCAAAAAGTGACCTTGCCGTATATCAAATGAAAGCCAGTGACAAGATAAACACGATGGTGTTTGTTTCACCACTCTAGCTTAATTAGGTCAAAAGTTATTGCCAAAATACTGTTTTTGACCTCTGGTGACCTTGGATGACCTTGGAAAAGTTAAAGGGCAAATATGACCCCTGGGATCCGTGAAAGGGTGTCCAAAAACGTTGTTCTAAGCAGTCTGAGTATTTGCAATCATTTTTGTGGCTTTTATATCATGAAACAACTTTTCCCTATGCTTTTCCAATGGGAGAGGTCGCCTCGTGACCTGACCTCAGGGCACGAAATCGAAAAATCCCGGATATACACCTTGTAGACCCTGGAGGGGTTATGAAGTGTAGGGAGTTTCAAATCGATCGACTTTGAAATGTAGCTCTTACAGAGCTCTAAAGGTGAAGTGAGGTGACCTTGGTTGACCTCGTCTGGTGACCTGACCTTGGGTGACCCGGGGAAAAATTTTAGGGATGATGGGAAAATGATGCAGTGAGAGGTAGAGCCCTCAACCGCGGTGCTGCGCCTCGTCGTTTTTCTGCTATCCCGGAAAAACCTTAGGGGGCCATCGATGGCCCCCCGGTGGGGCGAAGGTTAAGAAAATGCGTAAAAATCCCACGGGTTTCTTACGCTGCATAAATTTTCTAGTATGGCGCACGGCGGAAATTGATAATCGTCTGAAAGCCCACTGCGTAAGAATTCGTGCCTTATACAAACATTATTTCCCCTGCACGTGCATCCATCGATATTCCAAAAGCTATGCGATATAGTTTATTTTCCGACTTTGTACATTGCTGGTGCCCGGTTCCCGCATATCCTACTCGGTTAACAATCCGATATCACTTTCACGTGCCTGGGAGGTTTGTCTGAACGGAAAGGGTTTTCTATGCAGCGATTGCCAACTCCATGAATTGCACATGCATTGTAAAGAATATTTACTACATTTTCAAGAAAAATGGACAAAGCAAACGATACATACTGCATTTGATAATCCATTCTGCATCAGTCAAAAATAAGTTACGAAAGCTAAATTTCAATTTCTCTGATTATATTATCTATTTCCAATCCAAAATCGCACCTGGAAAATTTCAAAGTGGTCATGAACAAGAAATCGACACACCATCCAAAATCTTGCAAAAAAAAAACTCGCCCCAAAAATAGATACCCTAAAGAATCAGGGTTCCGAGGTATCTGTCAATCGGATGCAAGATTATGTTTCGCAGGCAGGCATTTATTTTCTAAGCAAAAGAGACGTCTTAGTTCATTTTTCAAAATTGTTTACATTCTGCATCGCTGTTTGGTACTCGAGTATTTTCGTAAAGCAGTCTCAATGCGATCTAATGCGAACTAAATCGTTCACCACTTGGAACCCATTCACAAGAATTACCAAATCTCGAAGTCTGACCACGTGTACCGGTGTCTGGTAGCATTGGATACAACCGTTCAGTTAACCGGTTTCGGAGAATGCTTCCACGTTCCCATGTTCAATGAAAAAAACCACACCGGAATTTTACTGGTTGAAATTTATCCTAGCCATAAAGCTTCAAACACTTCAGCCATTCACTTTTATAGTCCACTGTCCTCTAAATTGGATACGCAAGAGTGCCCTTCATTCCCGTACGACCATAAAATATTCAGCCCGCACATAATCGACCGGGGTAAGTATGACAAGGTTAGTTGGCTGTACCACTCCCAGGTAATTGTTCACACCTTTCTGCTCTTCTACCAAATGGTAATTTGCCGAGAGTCCTGGCTCCAAAGATGGTATCAAGACCTAGTTGCTATCAAAGCAGATAAATGACACCTGGATTTTGATATTAGTGATCAAGTAGTAATCAAGTTGAGAGAGAGAGAGAGAGAGAGAGAGAGAGAGAGAGAGAGAGAGAGAGAGAGAGAGAGAGAGAGAGACAGAGAGAGACAGAGAGAGACAGAGAGAGACAGAGAGAGACAGAGAGAGACAGAGAGAGACAGAGAGAGACAGAGAGAGACAGAGAGAGACAGAGAGAGACAGAGAGACAGAGAGAGAGAGAGAGAGAGAGAGAGAGAGAGAGAGAGAGAGAGAGAGAGAGAGAGAGAGAGAGAGAGAGAGAGAGAGAGAGAGAGAGAGAGAGAGAGAGAGAGAGAGAGAGAGAGAGAGAGAGAGAGAGAGAGAGAGAGAGAGAGAGAGAGAGAGAGAGAGAGAGAGAGAGAGAGAGAGAGAGAGAGAGAGAGAGAGAGAGAGAGAGAGAGAGAGAGAGAGAGAGAGAGAGAGAGAGAGAGAGAGAGAGAGAGAGAGAGAGAGTCAACTAACAGGAGTAAATTATCATGTCTGTCCATTTACCTCCTCAGAAAGAAAACCGTCGCAGCAGAAGAGCCTAAGCTGTTTCTTTCAGTTTTACTTTTTCATAATGACTTAGTTAAAATCAGAAAACAACCGACACAACAATGGGCACATAACGACATACGCGTTTGATAAGCCTTTCGTTATTTTTATTCATCAATTATTTTCACTACCGTGATATGAGCATGACTTAAAACATTATTCGCTAGCAGCTACAGTAGCACTCAAGTGTAAAACAAGCGACTTAAAAACATACACAAATACATATACGCACACTTGGTTCAACAAAGCATGCCTACCTCAAGGATGTCCTTCATGTGCTGGTCGTTCTCCGTTATACGCTTGAGAGACTCGTGGGTGACAATTTTCGTCTCCTGAAGCAGCTCGCGGAATTCCGCCTTGGCCACCACCAGCTTGTCCTTCAGGAATTCTCTAAACTCACGCTCACACTTCTGTAAAGGAGAAGGACTATTAGACAAGTCCCCTTGAATCAGGAAATCAGGAGAGAATACAGGGCCACGAGTCTCTGAAATTAGGCAGTCATTTCCAGAATACGGGACCATGAGTTGCTGAAATTAGGCGGTCATTTCCGCAAGCGAAACTTGTTGACTAATGCTCTTGTCTAAGCCCTATTGGCAAAATGGTGGACATATGAAAAAGCAAAGTAGAGCCCAGGGCTCTGAAACATCAGGATCACTAGATACGGTGTAAATCAGTTCAGGTAAATTTAAGAAGAGGTTTGGAAAAATTCATCAACCAAAAAAGCGTAATTATATCTTACCCTGTCACTAGACGAAAATTTGTAATAGCGGGGATCTTCCTTGATTTGTTTCTTTATGTCCTTCCAGGATGAAGATAGCTCTACGTTGGTCTCATCCAGAAGTTCCCTGTGGGATAAAGTCACTAGCTGACCAAGTGTTCAGCCCCTCACGTCGTTAACAACAATTCCCTTCTCTTCCTCTCAAACAATTCGGAGACTCTTGGTGCTTCACATTATCACATCCACTCTATTTATTTTCGTAAAATAAAGTGAAGTGGAGTAGTAATTAGCACACCAAATGTTTACTTTTGGCAAGCTGCTGACCAGTGACTCTTATTCACCTGATTAATTAGGCATTAATTAGGCTCCCAGGAGCAATCCAAATAATCAAAACGCATCTACTTTGAATAAAAAGATGGCGTTGATCGTTAACATATCCATTTTGAAAATTTAGTCTCATATATGACAACGCGCTTCAACTGCACGGTTATCATGAGATACTTGAAAAAGGCTACTCTGCTCCCTAGCGCAACACAAGTTACCACGACATCCCCTAGAATGTACACTGAAATGGGAAGCGCTGTGTTACACAAAATCTTAATCTCACCTAAACTTCTCCTTTTTCTTCTTGGAAAGCTGCTCCACGTGCGTCTCAAACAGTTTCTCCTTGTGCTCCTTGTCGAGCGCGTCGACCAGAGACCAGCGGTGGTCCTTCTTGAGCAGCTTCTTGGCTTCGCGCCAGGTGGTGTCCGTGCTGCGCACCAGGTCAGCCAGCAGCGCCAGCATGTGCTGCACGCTCTCCGCGTGCTTGTGCTGCTCACGCTCCTGTCAGTCAGGCAGCAGGGTCGCGTTACCCCCCGCCACCAGCAGTTGTGCGTGACAACCAGCATGTCTAAAGTGTGACATAAGATTAATAAAATGCACAGAATTTGGGAAATGTTGGGCTCGTTTAGCCTACAGTTTCAAACAATACATGTAGTCTAGCCGTCACAACATCATTGAATGGACAGTTAATGAAGGTGGCGGAGTGAGCGTTACCTTATCACGGTCTCGCAAGTGCTCGGCGAGAGTGCGCTGTACTTCCTTCTCTCGCTCTCGCAGCGATGTCTCCATGCGCTCTCTCTTCTCACGCTCCTCTGTCTCTTTCTTCTTGCGCTCCTCCTCCTCCTCGGAGTCCACATCCTGCGGGCATAGGCGCAGCCACGTAAAACGAAAGCCAACTGAAATAAAACAAGTGTGAAAAACAGCAAAATAACCTAAAACCCCACAACCCACACTAAAAACTTTACACGCAGAACTTTTTCTGCTTTCTCCGCACACATGAAAATGAAAAAAAACACTACTGAATCTTTCACCAACCCCAACGTCACGTCCAGCGACTCGCCCATCTCGCATCCCCCCGCCTCACCTCCGACTTCTCGGCGTCGTCGCGATGCTTCTCCTTGTGCTTCTCATCCTCACTCTCCTCCCGCTCCCCGGCGTCTCGCTTGTCCTTGCTCTTGCTGCGGCCCTTGCTGCGACTGCGGCTGCGAGACCGTTTGGCGCGCTTCTTCTCCTTTTCGCGCCGTTTCTGGCGTCGCCGCTCCTCCTTCAGGTCGTGCAGGTGATCACGGAACCAGTCCTCGCGCTGCGTGGAGGACTCCACTGCCTTGTAGCGCGAGTCGGAGTCCAGCCGCTTCTTGACGTCCGACCAGTGCGCGTGGTGGTCGATAGAGCTGTCTTCCGTCAACATTGAGAAGAAATCCTTCTTGATCTGGCGAGTGAGGGTGCTAGGTCAGGCACGGTTCTAGTACAGAATGACTCAAGGGAGTCGAGCGATGGGGGCTGTAGTTCCGCATCATCTGTCAACAACAATGACATATTAGGACGCGCGGATCTCCGTCGTCATGCCAGCTGTACTTTTTGAGAAACCTGCAAATTAACAAGAAATATGTTGGTCAAAGCTATACTTGGAAACAGCCAGCTGAAACGCGTCCATGTGTATTCCACACAATAGGTAACGCTATACTAGTGCGATAACGGCGACTCCTCGCTCTAAGCCATATAACGTTGTCATACAGAAGCAAATAAATTCACGGTGATTCCTTGCAATGCCTAACGTTGAGAATAACTGAGCACACGCCATCACATTTGGTTATCAAGAAAAAATCGGCATTTTTAAGAAAGAAGAATTAATACATAATACAGGTTATTGATGGCACAAGCACGGTGACATATAGATACAAAGCATGTATAGCATGAAGTATTTGAATGTACTAACTATTCAACACTTTAATTTGTACGATTATATGTGCAAATAATTCATTTCTTCTCCAGATTCCTTGAAAAAATGATACTTCTACTGAGCCCTAGCGTAAAATATGACCAGCATAAATTATGTGTTTTTACGTTAAAACAGCATGCAATACAATGCAGTAAAGAACAAGAATCGAGATATCGTATATCATTCATTTGCATTTATCCACTTAGATGGTCCCGCTTTTCATTGATTACATCTCGAACTCAAGCTATGTGCACAATCAACTGGTAAAATATATATCAGTCAACACACAGTACCACACACAATTCCCGTTCCTGCAGGGTGTATTGACTGCTAGTGAGCGAGCCTGTCACCACGATACGCCTACCACTAGCCAGCGCAGCTCCGCCAGCGAACGGTCATCCTGGAAACTGGGCCAACCGGGAGCACCGACCCCAGCTACCGGACCGCCCTCCTGCGGTCAAACCCTTCAACATTACGTCCTTCGATATATAGGACAGAAAAACACTGTCAGAAGCCATTCCGGCAGACGCTTCCCGCAGGCAAAACATTGTTAACATTTTCATCAAAGAACAATTAGGTGCTCCCAGCCAGGATAAAAATCCATCGAAGAAAAGTGAGAAAGACAGCCAATATTAGCCGTGGACGATTTCTTTTTGTATTATGATTACTTGGCTCGGTTGCGACGCGGTGCTCCCCGCCAGCCCAGGGAACAGCGTATATGAGACAGGCACTGAGCCGCATCACCGCCCATCCTCCCGGCCCCGCGGCCAGCACGCCCGCCACCCCACCCCTCTACTCATGGCCGAACGCCCCGGCGCTATTTTACAGACACTGCAAATAGGAAATCAGAGAAGAGAGGTGATTCTCCCTGATGCGAACGACTGTCGATGAGATAAGGAAAGTCATTGTCTCAGATCTACCGGCCAGAATAGGAAGGGGAAGGCGATTTGGCCTGATCGACCAAATGAAAATAAGAAAGTCGACCAAATGAAAATAAGAGAAATTTATTTTCCCGATCCAAACGATTGGAAAAATAGAAGGAATGCAATTTTGCTTATTGCATCCGAAAGGAAATACGGAGAAGGAATGTGGTTTTGGCTGATGCAACAGAATGGAAGTAAGGAAAGGAATGTACATCACTTTCTGGACGTAACAAATCGAAAATATGAGAAGGGATCTGATTTTGTATGATGCATCCAAATGTAAATACGAGAAAGAGGATTATTTTCCAGGTGCGACCGGTGAGAAAAAAGATAAATAATGCAATTTACTACCCATTTGGCCATTGCTCTTCCGATTGCCTAGTTAAAAATAAAGTAGGAATATTCGGTCCTCTCAGGAGACACAGAAGCATATAATTTCCGAACCCATTTCAAATAAAAATCATTTCATCTCCAGACTCAAACTACCGAGCCAAAGGCCCCGCAAAAGGGGCCTGCCTGGAGCTGGACAGAGGGGTGCTTTAAGCGGCGGGCTGGCCGCGCGGCCGTGAGGGGCTGGTGCGGGTACGGCGGCGGCCGGCGGCAGCCCCACAGCACCCAATTCCGCCCCAGTGGCCGACTACAGCCGAGCTCCACCGCTACCCGGACTACCAGTGACAGTTTAGCTATCATTCAAACAGACTAACACTGACAGTTTGACCATCATTCAAATAATATCGTTCAGGGACACTCGACGGCGCTGCAACGGGAAAATCAAATTAGATAATCTGCCAAAAATTATACAAAAATGCAATGCTTCCTCGAGAGGTTCAGTATCTGGCAAAATGGGTGACATGCAACCCATTTGTCAGCATAAAAAGGCCCCTGGGTATATAAAATGACTTTAAAGTTACAATCCCAGAAGCGGTAAGCTGAGGGAGGGCTGCCGGCCGCCGCCGCTGTTCGGTAGGAAGAGGGGAGCAGACAGTCACCGTTACGTTACGTCACGCGCCCGGCTACTGCGTACAGGTCAGAGGGTCAGCTCTCTGTCCGCTCTGAGTGAGGTCAGCCGGCAGGGGCGGGACGACACGGCCGCGCCGGCGGAGGTGACGTCACACCGCGCTGTGGAGCACCTCACTGTGAACACTCGCTGCCAGCACGGGCCGCAGGCACCGACCGCAGCTGCCCCGGCGCCGGGCCGCGCCCACCAGCACAGCTCGCTTACTTTAGGTGAGCAATGAAAACCCGAGAAACTGGTACTGGGCACCGGACATTACTTTGTACAAGACGTGCTACCAACAACGAAAATTTATTGAATACGTGTTTGTGATCTAGAAAGTACGAAAAAGAGAGGTCAGTCAGTTGGCAAAATATACAGATGCAAAAGACACGATTCCAAAGTTATAGTTATTGGTATTATTCGAAAAGTATGCATACCAATGCTCTCATACAATCGGTGTCCTGAATTATTACAACTAGGAAGACAATTAGTGTCCTGAAAGCGCGTGAGGTCATCCGTTCTTGTCATTCAAAATATATGACGGAAACATGGCTGATATTTTTAAATGTTATCCAATGAAGGTCTTACTTTACGACAGCCAGAACTCTTAAAAACACTTATGAAGGTAAGGCATCTATTTACGTTACTCTCCATGGAAATACCGTGCAGTGACATTCCAAGCACAAACAGACCAGAAAACAACGATTCGCACGGTTAGCATTGGTGTTTCACAAGGAAGGTAACTGAAAGAGGTCACGGTGAAGTCATGTTAGCCTGACGTAGAGGAGGTTAAGCTTTACTTTAGCCCACCACTGAGGCGCAAAGGACACTCGGAATTGCACGAGCACTTTGACTTACTAACCGTAGAACATGGCTAAACTGAGTGCATATTGAAATACTTTCCCAGTCGTGGCTGAAGCCAAACCTACAATTGGCGAAGTGCTGTAGAGATTTTCCTCCTAAGCATATATAGCAGACGGTCACGCAAAAGTTCGGAGATATTTCACTCTTCTCAAACGCAAAACAGACATTCGCAACCTGAAAACAATGGAAACTCGTTACACTAGAACAACAAGGCTTTATGTTTCGAGGGAGAGGTACTTCTCTTTGCCTCGGGTTATAAAACAGTTGACTGTTCGGCATCACTATATGGATCGAAATAAGACATCGTGTTTGCTTAACTAACACTCCACAAGTGCTTCCTTAAATTCACACGTGATGCCATAATTTCCAGAGCATGCCAACAATGTCTGTGGAGAGGACAGGAGTTAAATTTCATGCACGTGTCCCAATCAATAACTGACCTCCAAAGCAACTGGGCATAGCCAGCTCGAATAACAACCTTTATATTTACATACAGACAGTGAGGATAAATTATCTTCGCATTTGACTAAACAACACAAATACACTTTGTTGATGAAATACAATGAAAACATGCAGTAATTCGAAGCAAACGGAGATTAAAATGATCAAATAACAATGTACATGATGTAGCTCACACCACGTGACGACTGAATTGCCACGTCTTGACGGCATGTATGAAATTCTATATATATATGAAAGGCGACCAATCAATTAAACGAACCACTGAATACATTACAAAATGAGATACAAATACATCAAGGAGGAAAACCCGGTCAAGATGCCCAATAATATTAGTGTTATCAATGTAAATAGAAGTGTTCTTGTGAAGTTTGAACACAAAACAGAAAAATATCCGTATTCAAGAACACAAAAGAGCCGCTCCAACTAAACAAACGTACTAAAACAGACCAGAGCAAAACATAACAGAAGAGAATAAGTCAAAAAATCTGATTTTCCGAGAAGCATCGTATCGTAACCACAGCAGAATAGCACAGCTTTATGAGAGGACACTAAAAATATAATAAATGAATAAATATCAATAAGAAGCAAAACCCGGAAACCGATAATATCCAAAAAATAAAGCTACTAAAAACACCAAGTAAATAGCTTCAGAATGTACAAAGAGCGATATATCCAGCCTTTATGAACAAATCTGTTCCTCTCATTTACCCGAACACTTTTATCAAGAAAGTTGCAATATTTGATTTAATTTTAGTTGGGCTGCTATGGCGAAAAGTATGGCCAAAAGCCCGGCGAGACCGTTCATATATAAGCCGGCGCAGTCCGGTGAGACCCTTCACCCCGGGGCAGCAGAACTGCCGAGCCCGGCAGCCGGAGAGGCCTGCCGGGCTGCCGGGCGTGCCGCGCACCCACAACGGCCGGCTCACCTGCTCCCGCCGAGCAGCCCGCTCCTCCTTCTCCTTGCGTCGGATCTCCAGCAGGTGCTCGTTGAAGAGGCTCTCGCGCTCGCGCATCTTCTCGACGCCGCGGAAGCGCTCGTCCTTGGCGAACTTCTGCGCGAACTCGCTGAACGACGTCCTGCCGCGGCGGACACAGCTGGTGGTGAGGCACCTCCGCACAGGCTTCACCGTCAGCGGCCGACAGTGGTAGAGACAGAGCGGCGTGTGTGCCAGAGCGGGACTAGGTAGACACAGAGCGGCGGTGTGCCAGAGCGGGACTAGGTAGACACAGAGCGGCGGTGTGCCAGAGCGGGACTAGGTAGACACAAAGCGGAGGTGTGCCAGAGCGGGACTAGGTAGACACAGAGTGGCGGTGTGCCAGAGCGGGACTAGGTAGACACAGAGTGGCGGTGTGCCAGAGCGGGACTAGGTAGACACAGAGTGGCGGTGTGCCAGAGCGGGACTAGGTAGACACAGAGTGGCGGTGTGCCAGAGCGGGACTAGGTAGACACAGAGCGGCGGTGTGCCAGAGCGGGACTAGGTAGACACAGAGCGGCGGTGTGCCAGAGCGGGACTAGGTACACACAGAGCGGCGGTGTGCCAGAGCGGGACTAGGTAGACACAGAGCGGCGGTGTGCCAGAGCGGGACTAGGTAGACACAGAGTGGCGGTGTGCCAGAGCGGGACTAGGTAGACACAGAGCGGCGGTGTGCCAGAGGCGGGACTAGTAGCTGGTGCAGCGATTAACCAGTGAAGCACAACCAGCGACTCATAACTTAAAGGAACTATGGCACATTGGTGCAAGTTTAGCCTGAATTGGTTATCGGGCCATTCTTATAGAAAATTGTGAATTCGTCCTTAAAATGGTGAAAAATGTGTATTTAGCTCAATAATTCACATTATTTTATTTTCCTTCGCAAGATGTAAAAAATATCAACAACGGAGTGACGTCATCATGTGACAGTACGTCATGCTGCCACATGCAATAACATTTGCTGCCTGGCTGCGCCATAAAGAAATAGGAATATAAATGGAGTACTTTAAGGACTAAAATGGGCTATTATAAGGACCTAAAGTGGCATAAATACTGCAATTTTTAATGTATTGAAACAAATGTCACCTTTAAAACTATATATGTAGTCATTGAACCAAGTTGAACGCATTTACAATCGCACGTACCAAAGTCATGTTTAACACTTGGGTGTTAAAAAGATTCAAGCAATAAATTTTTTTCGCGAGCACGGTTCAAATTTAAAGTATAAAATAAAATGTTAAGTTTAAAGTGTATATATACATACATATATATATATATATATATATATATATATATATATATATATATATATAAAGGCCTGAGATGTCACTGTCCCAAATTTCAACTCATACGACAAGACCAACGGGTGAAGGGGTCAGAAGGCGAAGATTTTTCATTTTCATCCACGAACGGTATGTTCTCGGGCAAAGGAAATTTTCAAGCGGTTTCCCCGCAAGCTCTATCACATGGTTATTTCAGTTCAAATATCATTATAAGTGTGCTACACTCCCTTTAACGACTCATAATTTAACAAAAAGTGTAGTATATTTGCAGGGGAGGAGTGATAGGGGATCTGTATCCAGAAAAAGTCAATAATCGATAATCACTTCACACTTATAATCGTTGATATTCTCAAGAGGCAAGTGTTATCACCAATGTTCCAATTTGTTTCTCAAACAAAGTTGCCGTAAAAAGAAAAAAATGTACTTCAATTAATTTTCAAGTAAGCACCCAATGTCTCATTTGAACAAAAGAAATCATCACTCATCACTTATATCTACAAAAAAACATACATTTAATGTTATCGGCAGTTGTTTTACTGGGGCATTCTCATGCCAGTCAGGTCTCAGTGTACCTCCAGTATTGATATATAAGTTAACTTATATATCAATACTGGAGGTACACTGAGACCTGACTGGCATGAGAATGCCCCAGTAAAAACAACTGCCGATAAATTAAGTATAAATACGCAAGCTTGAAAGGAAAATTCAGGCTCATGAGTGGTGTAGTGGTTAGCATGCCGGGCCGGAAATCCGGAGACCTGGGTTCGAGTCCCAGCTCAGGAGCAATTTTCCAAAGCTGCAAAATTACAACCGTCGATACATTTAATGTATTAAAAACGCATTCTGGACACTCACTTTCCAGCCAGGTCGGCCTCGGTCAGCAGCTTTTTGAACTCCTCCTTGCTCTCGCGGATCTTGTTGCGCTTCTCGCGACGCTCCTCCTCGGCGCGCTCCTTGACGTAGCGCTCGAACACCTGTTTGCGCTCGCGAGAGGTGAGCAGCAGGTAGCGCGGGTCGAAGACGATCTTGTGCAGCTCCTTCTCCCACGTGCTGAACGCCGACACCTGAAGGGATAGAGAGAAGCCGTTACACGTGTGTGTCGCAGCGCCTAACAGATCTGGGAGCTGATGAGCAGAGACGTGTCTGTGCAGGAAGAATAAGCCTCGGACGTGGTTCGTGTGGTCTTTACAGAAGAAATGCGACATTCCTGACAAATGAAAGACAGCTGCAAAAACTATGAAAATATAAGTTATTTTATATCATGCATGCAATAATGCAAATGATTTGAGCCACAATATCATCGCAAATGATTAAATGGTAGGACCACAAATGAATATCTCACGAAAGTCACGTGGTTATAAAACATACTCACGACCACACCCTCTTACCAAAAGAACCACCACTACAGTCGAGCTGATTTTCAGAACCGACATACCTCCTTCTCCGCCAGCATGTCTCTGAACTGCTTCATCCGGATCTCCAGTGGCACGATGGCGCGCTCCCGGGCAGCGCGAACCTCCGCCTCGATGGCCGCCTCCTTGCCGACGTCAATCTTCTTCGGAGCCTCCTCCTTCACCTCTGTGACATAGAGTTGCTTGATTGATTATTGGGGCTTAAGAGCGCAACGACATTAGCGGTTATATAGCGCCCTCTGTGACACAGAGAAAAGCACGTAACAACCAATTTACTTGCACAGAATAAGAGGATTAGATCGTCCCGCCAATATCTTATATTCCTGAAAGCCGATAAAATAACTATGCAGATTTTTCAATAACGCACCGTTCGTTAAACCCAGCAATAGCATACCATTGCCCCCTCCACCCCTCCCCTCTATTCCGACGCGTATACCCCAAGGGTATTTCGTTCGCCTTTCGCTTTTGCAAAAACATCCCAGTACGATGCAGGAGGTGCTCTGGTAGGGCAAATACATTCCATCAGAAATGAGAGCTGAAATATCCACTGTCAAGTACACGTCAAGCCCGAAGGATGTTACCCATGACCGGATGCTGACTCAGCCACTGACCGGGGGTCGCCTGCTCAGTCTTCATCTTCTTGGTGGGCGGCTCGTCCTCCTGCTCAGCAGCCGGCGTCTCCTGCAGCTTGGGCGGGATCAGCATTTTGTCGACGTCGGCCCGGCCGGCCAGCTCCTCGGGCCGCTCCCAGACGGAGGTGCGCGAGGACGGGTTGTAGAAGAACACGCGGCCGTCGCCGGTCCACACCACACACCTGCACCCAGAGCGGGGGCATGTGGTGACGGCCAGCTCATCGGCCTCAGAACTGGGCCACACTCATCCGGAGGCAAGCTTTCCCACATATCAAGAGTCCACATTATATTTCACAGAGCTGTGTGAAGACGAGAGAAGGTAAATCGGGCTTATCCCGACCAATTTTGAAGCGATGATTATCGTCAAAATTAATTCCCGGTCCGAAGGGCAGTTCCTTTTTTACTTCGCCAACAACATATTCACATTTTATTACCCTCGTTCTGTGCATTGACTATGGCTGTCTCCCACTCAAAGACAAAGTCCATTCCTAAAAAGAAGAGGAAATGTGAAAATGTGAAGCAGCACACAACGACGTAAACCGAGCAGATACGAGGACGAGGAAGAAAAATCAAGAAAAGCTTCGAGGTTAATAGAAAGGTAGACTTTGATCGATCCCCAATGACGTATAAAAAACTTACTTGCACTAAGTTGTAGTACCAAGTGTCGACAATGACTACCTCTGTTGAAAAGCAGTGCAGGTCCAGAGCCACCCTTTGACTTTAGTTCGTAAACGTCATATCAGCTCTGACAGATGCTCTCTAGGCATTCTCATGAGACACGCTCAAGCATTCTCATATACAATAGATGCCCTGAAGCGATACACGCAAATAATTCAACGGTGTATTTCAGTGTGATATTTTGATTTAAAATTTAGTTGTGGATTCGTAACCCATACTCACAGCATGATTTAGAATTGAAGCGAATCAGCAATGACATATAATTCAAACTATTAAGAATGACGTGAAAGACGCATGTCACGTCTAAAAAAACTATCACAAGAACCGAAGAAGTAACAAAGAGATGTCTTATTGACACTCAATGCCTCAACTGTTGCTTGAAATTTGAACTTAAAAATGGATTCATTCGTTTACTGAGCCATGGTAATTCTAGGTTCCTGAAGCCATTCGCAGGAATGAGCACCCTTGCTGGCCCTGCAGGTCCCCTGCACTCCCAGCCCACCTGTGCCGGCGTCCCCACTGGGCGTGTCACTCACCAGGGTGACCCGGGCACGGGTGTGCTGGTGACCGGTCGGCTCTTGTCCTCCTGTTTGGCCGGCGCCGCCGCCGGCTCCTCCTGTTTGACCGGCGCCGCTTCCTTAGCCGGCTGGGAGTCCTCGTCCTCGTCATCCACGTCCATACCGTCGTCAGCCGACTCGGCGGCCGCCTCCTCCGCCGCCGCCGCCGCCGGCGCTGACGACGATGGCGCCGTCGACGCCGCCGCGGCCGACACCACCGGCTGCAGGTTCTCGGCCTTGACCTCGCCGGCTGCCACGGCCGCCGCAGCCACGGCCGCCACCTGCTGCTGCGCCACCAGTCGCGCCGCTGCCGCGGAGCAAGGCACGGTCACGGCCAGTGTTCCAAACCCCAGGGTGGTGGGTGGAGAGTGACACCCACGTAAGCTAAGTTTTTCACTCACTTCTGTGGCATTCATACGATAATTTTCTATCTTTTCCAGTGGAGCTTTTTAAGCACGATTCAACAATACTCGTCCATACGGAATCATAAAAGTATGGTAGTAAGGACATGTTTATGAGAAGCTATTCTTAAACTTTAAATTGTGGCTGAAATACAGGTATTAATGAACGCTTGCAGTATTGTAACTTTTGAATTTTCCACTCACTGATTATATTTTTAAGTTTGAGTTTTACACTCAGCACCCTCACGTAAAACCAGTTTTGGGACTTTGGTCACGGCGGGCCGGGCTCACACGCCAGTCACGCTTACTAGTCCGACTCACGTTACGATGAGAGAGTCTAGTGCGCCTGGCAACAGCTTAAATAATCGGTCGCAATTCTGATAAACCTACTGTTTGGATCATACCCTTCATAGGAGGAGAAATACAAGGTTCAAAGGTAAACGCGAGAGCTCATTTCAGACTTTCATGATTTACCCGGAACCATTTGTAATGTCATGAATTGTGCCAAACAAATAAAGGATCATACAAAATTACCACCATTGAGCAAAATCGATCTATCTCCATCTGACGACTGTCATTGCATACACTGTTATATTACAGACAACGAAAAAAGTGTCGAATAACCTATAAAGGGCAGCGGGAGTGACTGACCTTCCAGGTCGGCGATGGCCTGCGGCTTCACCCAGACCGACTCCTGCGACTTGGCGTTGTAGTAGTACTTGCGGCCGTCGGGCGCTGTGTGCTCGGTCCACTCAGCTGCCTTCGCCACCAGCTCCGGGTCCAGCTGCCGGCCCACGTGCGGCCGGTGAGGACGGGGGGCGACCGGCGCGGCCGAGGGCAGTGACGCGGCAGACCAGCGAGGACGAGGGCGAAGTAATGCGGCAGACCAGTGAGGACGAGGGCAAAGTGACACGAGCAACAGGAGAGGGCGCGGACACAATGGCACAGGAGACCGGGCGGGGGGGCAGAGACGCGGGAGACCGGTGAAGGCGAGAACACAGAGACGCGGGAGACCGGTGAAGGCAAGAACACAGTGACGCGGGAGACCGGCGGGGGGATGGAGACGCGGGAGACCGGTGAAGGCAAGAACACAGTGACGTGGGAGACCGGCGGGGGATAGAGACGCGGGAGACCGGTGAAGGCGAGAACACAGTGACGCGGGAGACCGGCGGGGGGATAGAGACGCGGGAGACCGGTGAAGGCGAGAACACAGTGACGCGGGAGACCGGCGGGGGGATAGAGACGCGGGAGACCGGTGAAGGCGAGAACACGGAGACGCGGGAGACCGGTGAAGGCGATAACACAGTGACGCGGGAGACCGGCGGGGGGATAGAGACGCGGGAGACCGGTGAAGGCGAGAACACAGTGACGCGGGAGACCGGCGTGGGGATAGAGACGCGGGAGACCGGTGAAGGCGAGAACACAGTGACGCGGGAGACCGGCGGGGGGATAGAGACGCGGGAAACCGGTGAAGGCAAGAACACAGTGACGCGGGAGACCGGCGGGGGGATAGAGACGCGGGAGACCGGTGAAGGCGAGAACACAGTGACGCGGGAGACCGGCGGGGGGATAGAGACGCGGGAGACCGGTGAAGGCGAGAACACAGTGACGCGGGAGACCGGTGAAGGCGAGAACACAGTGACGCGGGGGACCGGCGGGGGGATAGAGACGCGGGAGACCGGTGAAGGCGAGAACACAGTGACGCGGGAGACCGGCGGGGGGATAGAGACGCGGGAGACCGGCGAAGGCAAGAACACAGTGACGCGGGAGACCGGCGGGGGGGATAGAGACGCGGGAGACCGGTGAAGGCGAGAACACAGTGACGTGGGAGACCGGCGGGGGGGAAAGAGACGCGGGAGACCGGTGAAGGCGAGAACACAGTGACGTGGGAGACCGGCGGGGGGATAGAGACGCGGGAGACCGGTGAAGGCAAGAACACAGTGACACGGGAGACCGGCGGGGGGATAGAGACGCGGGAGACCGGTGAAGGCAAGAACACAGTGACGCGGGAGACCGGCGGGGGGATAGAGACGCGGGAGACTGGTTAAGGCAAGAACACAGTGACGTGGGAGACCGGCGGGGGATAGAGACGCGGGAGACCGGTGAAGGCGAGAACACAGTGACGCGGGAGACCGGCGGGGGGATAGAGACGCGGGAGACCGGTGAAGGCGAGAACACAGTGACGCAGGAGACCGGCGGGGGATAGAGACGCGGGAGACCGGTGAAGGCGAGAACACAGTGACGCGGGAGACCGGCGGGGGGATAGAGACGCGGGAGACCGGTGAAGGCGAGAACACAGTGACGCGGGAGACCGGCGGGGGGATAGAGACGCGGGAGACCGGTGAAGGCGAGAACACGGAGACGCGGGAGACCGGCGGGGGGGATAGAGACGCGGGAGATCGGTGAAGGCGAGAACACAGTGACGCGGGAGACCGGCGGGGGGATAGAGACGCGGGAGACCGGTGAAGGCGAGAACACAGTGACGCGGGAGACCGGTGAACGTGGGGACAAGGCATGTCTGCACTTACATCGAATATTGCGCCCACTGCTTATGGTGCCTCAGAGTTTGGTCTCAAAACAAATGCAGTGGTCTAGCGAATAGCCACAAAGCCAATGCCTGATGATTCAACTCTAGTGGTCAGCCAAAACTACAAAGCACGTGGACGGTCTCCGAAAATTTCCGCTCGAATTTCTGCTTCTCACTTACCATTGTTAATGCATCGGGATATATTCTCCGAAAGGCGCTGCGAGTCCAAATGCGTCCCCACGTAATACGGATTCGAATCAGACCCCGCACTGGATGGTGAAAATTATTTTCAGATCGGGTTAAGGGAGAGCTATTGGTGAAACATGTTCAACAAACGGTCCATCAACAAGTTTACCATCACATGGGTTAAATATTTATGAAGAGCATACATATGCCATACCATGAACTGCATCAAACTCAATCATACTGTACAATAGCATTTCGAGGAGATCAGAAAACCAAAGTGAGCTGCCACCACAGCCCAACCCATCAGAGCTGCGTCACTCATCTACTGAGCGCTGGAGCAGTGGCCTCCAAGCGATTTCGAAAAATGTTACACACCAGTCCCCCTCCCCAGGTATTAACTAGTACCAGAGCTCAGTCTCTTTCAGCTGGAGTTACAGACACAGTTATCTCTGAGTGGCCGGGCAGCGCCCGCTGGTTTTCCGCAGCACGTACCTCCCTTGTTGTCGACGGAGGGTGCACCCTGGATCACTTGCTGGCTGGGGGCGGCAGCTGAGTGTTGGCCGGCGGCGGACCCTGCGTCCACGGCGCCACGCCCGGACCTCCCATCGGACCGCCCGGCCCCATCGGACCGCCCGGGCCCATCGGACCGCCCGGCCCCATCGGACCGCCAGGCCCCATCGGACCTCCGGGGCCCATAGGTCCGCCCGGGGGACCGCCCCACGGTCCAGCCATCCATGGCGGCGGCATGTTGAACGGACCGGGACCGCCGGGGCCAGGACCACCTGGACCAGACGTGAAGGGCGGGGGACCGCTAGGCATGCCGCCGCCACCACCCCCGCCACCGCCACCGCCGCCACCGCCGCCACTGTTGCTCGTGGCAATCCCCGGCGGACCGTCGCCGGGCGCCGACTCTGCAGACACGGGGTGGTCGGTCACCCTCCGCGCACGGCAGGTCCTACGTGCCCGTGGCACAGTACAGACCTTCACCTGCAGACTACAGCTCGGTATTGTCGGACAGTCGTTCGAAGTGGTAGTAGTTAACTATCGGATACTATTCCCGAAGTGGTAGTAGTAAACTATTGGATACTATTTCCTCTTCTAATTTGGGAGTGAAATTGGTTTATTCAGATAACTAGATTAAACAGTTACAGCGAGTCACTATCAAACCCTACATCGACAAAACAGCATGAATAGGCAGATTACACGCCAATTTGAACTAAATAAGCAAGATTTTGAGCAATTCCCTTTTCACAGCGTACGAAGTGACGAAAGAGCTTCAAAATTGCTAGAACGTAATTTGTAGAAAATTAAAACAAAAACGGTAGCTTTCATCATACTTAATATTGACATATTGGCTTTGTAAACAGTACATCAATTAAATTAACTCTCACAAGCACAGCCATGGAAAACAGAATATGCATTACCTTAAGCCTAACAAGAACTGTCCTTTCGACCAGTTCAGGTGACAAGACAGAACCATTGTCGGTCGGGGGCCGTACCTTTGTTGTCGGAGTCCTGGCTCTCCTCGCCGTCTGCCTCTGACTCAGTTTTGGAACGGTTCTGAGCACCACCACCGGCCTGAGCGTTCACTCCCTGGGTCATCTGCTCCACCTGGGGCACACACATCGGCCGGGTGGTACACTCGCCATCATGACCTCGCCTGATGACCGCACGCTTGTATAACAGCTAACTGGAGTTTTCGTGCGATCCTTCCGCACAGCGCTCCATCAAAGCAATACAAAACTTCAATCAGCATCCTTATGGGGCTTCAGCAAAAGAAACATTATGACAAATATGTATTTCAGTTCTGCACGAATGGTGGTGTAAACAGTTTGGCTGCTAGCCATACATCACTTATGTTCTCGAAACTGAGAATGTCTACCAAGGGCGTGGAAAATCAGCAGAATCACGAATAAAGCAATTGAATCAGAACTCTAGTGATAGGCAATGTCATCAATCGATAGGCACATAAATAGGCAACTATCGAACACAGTGGGCCTGTTCCTGCGCCTCCTCGGGGAAGAAAGGTGAGAGCAGCTTACAGGAATTCGGAGCAGGCATGAAAATCGGGGTGCACTGGAACAAAAACAGGAAGGAGATATACCCTGTTTACGACTAATTAGCGCCAATATGGCGCCCGTAGCGAAGCTAAGGAAGTATCGAAATTTGGTTAAGTTCTCCCCCATGCTCATTTAGTATATTTGACGAAAATTGCAGACGGACAGCCGGATCACAAGCATAAACATTAAATTCATAAAAAATAAACATTTCATTTTACCCATTTGCGTAAACCTGTAATTGAAAACTAGCACGAGGTTGTTGTGTCGGTTTATTTAGCACTTCCCCCCTCATGTTGCTGCATTCACCACGTTCTTATCTCCCGCACATGCGAGAAGTGGAGCCTTCCCGTCCACTGCCGCACGGTACACTGTAGCAGTCTGGTAGCTAATAGGCTCCAGCTGTTTTAATGAAATATTTCTGGAATGACTGTGCCTTACACCAATTTTTTTCCTTCAGTGGTGTGTTTTGACTGGCCACATTGATTAATTCACAACGACCAGGTTTCAAATGCGATCTACCTAGAACAAGCACAGAAACCATACAGAAGAGGCGGTTATTATTTGTATTGATTATTCTGGAATTTAATAATTCATTATTTTGGAAATAGGCATATCATCCAGAAGTCAAGGACATACATTTTACGTACGATATAGCCAAGACGCTGATGCATCCTAAAACCCCAACATGCATTCGATGTAAAAGCACACTTTTATAGTTAAAAGAGTTAAACTGTTGTGTCGCTTGCAATCCTTGTACTATATTTGCTCTAACAAATATATATTACATCTAACAATCAATTTGCAATCAAAGTGCATGCCAGCTTACCTCCTGCTGAGTGAGAATCCGTACACCATCGCCTTCCGGCTTGCTCCAAGTAGTTTCCCGTGACTGGGCGTTATAGTAGTACGGCTTGCCCTCATCGTTCTTGGTCTCCACCCAAACCTTGGCCAGATTCATGCCGCCGAAGGGCGGGGCGCCTGCTGGCCGGGCGGCGGGCCGTGCTGGCCAGGAGGTGGGCCCTGGAACGACGGCGGGCCGCCCGGCGGGCCCATCGGACCGCCCCAGCCCGGCGGAGGCCCCATGCCCGGCGGGCCGCCCATGCCCGGAGGCGGGTACGGTCCCTGTCGGCATTCAATGCCATGTTAGTGGAAGGGACGGGAGTTAATCTCGCAACAGAGCTATTTGGATAGCATACACTGACTTTCCTGTGCAATGTTGAAAATACGCCACCCGTTCAAGCTTAAACAATTTGTAAATATGACCAGTGAACCATAACTTGAAATCGATCCCGCCGGGTGGTTAACAGGATTAAAAATCAGGACATGTAAGTTTCAGAAACTAGGTAGAATTCAAAATGGAAAATAACCAATCGATATATTCATACACATAGGACATTGCACGCTGGGCCACACCTTTTTAGAGTGATTAAAACCATTCACAATAAAGCCCTGGTAAAATGGTTTTCTCTGACACAATTCCAAGTAAAATAAAAAAAAATCATTTGGCTCATTACAAGAACGCTCACCATCAGGCCAACCGGCCCCATCGGCGGATGGGGCCCCCAGTTGGGATCAAAGGGAGGGCGGCCGAACGGCGGTCTAGGACCGCGGAAGAACGGTGGAGGGGCGGACCACGCCAGGGTCCGCGCGGCCCTGACCATGGCGGTCCGGGTGGGCCGCCTCGTCCGCGGAACCGCATCGGCGGTGGTCCCCGCCAGGGACCTCCGGGACCGCCGGGGCCGCCGGGGCCGCCGGGGCCGCCGGGGCCGCCGCGACCGCTGTCAACACACGAGGGCGCTGTTGAAGTCACCGCCGTCCAACGGATTCGGATTTTGCATAGCATCTTACACAGATAAGTCAGAGGTTTGTGTAAAACCTCCAGCTGCACGTACTGAACCGAACTTAATTATAGAATACTGGCCCTTTTACTAGACGGTTCATTTCAGCCCTGCCTGCCCTTCCTTAATGAAACCTTCCTTTTCTGCATTGAAAATGGATGGACTTCCAGCCCTACACAAAAGAAAATACAGTTTATTAATGACAAGAAATATACCCAAGAATGCAATGCAATGCATCGTCTTATCCAAACAGACCACAAGACAGCACAGTGTTAACTTTACCCACACTGTCTCAAGAAAAACGAATGAATACTCACGGATGACCTCGGCCCCAGAAACCGCCTCTCATTGGCCCATTAAACTCTGGTCCATTGTAATCTGGGCCATTGAAGTCTGGTCCGTTGTAGTCTGGACCATTGTAGTCAGATCCAGATCCAGACTGACCCTCGCCCATCGGCTCCATTCTGTGACTTTCTCCATCATTGCTGTTGTTGTGGTTCTCCATTTCTGAGTAGTCTTCATGCTCCCCATTCCCGTTTTCATCGTATTGGTGATGTTCCTGGTTCCTACTGCCATCATCTTCTTGAGACATTATTGTATACTTGGATCTGTTTATGCTGGGTTGCTAAGGTTTATGTTCAACCTAAGCAAGTAAAAATTATCCAAGATTTGCGGATCTGGAAGTGCTTTGAATTTTACCTTCCTATGCAGAGAGTGGGGCTCCTGATAATTCCACTGGAAAATGAAGAAGTACATACATTCAATGTCACACAAAACATACAATGGTTATTTTACAATGTCACATAGCAAGTGTGAAATCAATTAGTTCACCGACCCCTTGAGGCGTTCAGGAATTTGCAGGTTGGCCAATTAGTTTGTGAACTCCATGGAATTTCAAGAGCTGACTGAAAGTCTTTCAGTGATTTTGCTGCCTCCCTCAAATATCTGTGTATTATTTTACAATCACTGTTGTATCAACTATCTACGTTTCTGTCCCAGACTTTTCCTCCACTTATGTATTCTCAAGTATATCTGTCAGCTAACTAGCACTCATTACTTCACACAGGCACTCAGTGTCCAAAGACTGGTTTTGCGCTAGGGTACTGAGACTAAAATTCCTCTTGAAAAATATAGCGAGAGAGTGGAAAATGTAAAATTTACAATATTGTGAAAAATAAAATATTTATTCAAAGCTTTCTTTTAAGTTTAGGGAGTAATTTTTCAGCCAAACTCCCTCACTATCTTAACTCCAATGAGTTATTCTCTACCAGGATCATTGAACTGAGGAAGAAAGCTCTACTTGAAAAGCAAGGGGAAGATTGAGTTAAAATACCTGCCACAAAAGTGAGTGGAAAATTTAGAGTACCAGGTATTGCACCCTACCTGGGAGTTTGGAACACTGTTAAAACTTGACACACAATGCACAATTCTCAAATTCACCTTACAGTCCCAAAATCTAATGATGACACTGAATGAAACAATAATCAGGTTAAGAAGGCTGAATTGAATTGAGCTGCATAGTACTTGAAACCATACAGGTGTATTACCAATTGCTGATTGACAACACATTCCATCCTACAACCAATCAGAACAGGGAGGAATTAGCTCATGAGGGTTACCAAGAGGGAGGACAGCCCTCAAGCACCAAAACAGTGTTTTGCACACACTGTACACCAGCATTTGAAAACCCAGGGTGCTGGGTGGAGAGTTACACCCAGGAAAGCTTAATTTTCACTCACTTATGTGTTATTTTTACCCAATTTTCTACTCAATTTTCAAATGGAATTTATTTAGCTGAACTCAATAACCCTAGGGTAAATGATCTCACCAAAAATTATAGAAGTAGGTAAGGAACTTTTTTTGCGCCTTTTTGGAGGAGTGGGTCTCGGCTCCATGAGCATGGCGAGCTCAAGAGATGTTCCTGTGGCGCATGGTGTTGCAGCATTCTCGATACTCATCGTGCATTGATGCTCTCATAGTCATGGTCTGTGAGACCCTTGTCTAAGGTACTACACAGCGGCCATTGTTCGTGGGGCGTGGAGATCTGTCGTGGATAGGAGGCGGTGTCACAATGCCACAGCCTATAACCCTTACCTGGCACTGAGAAATGATGTTCAGGGAACACTACCTGTAGTGGTTAGTGGTCGGCGTAAATATCGGGCAGTGCATCTTGCTGTAATAAATATCATGCGTGTCCCACCCTTTCATTTGCGGTGACAGCCTTACTTGGGTGATTTCTGATGTGCAAGTGTGCTTGCTGGCTGGGGTCACCAACTGACAGGGAATACCGGCAAGTCATAGCGCATGGATAATCTAGACCGTCAGCTGTCCTTCTCCTCGCGTTGATAGGAGGCAGTGAACCTTCCCTGCTTCACTTCACATGCTTCCCAGCCCGTATATTTGCGATGACATAGTCATCTAGGTGACCCTCGCGTTGGGTGTCGTTGTGTGTCATTGGATGTCGTCATGTCGACATTAGATGTTAACCTTGAGCGCGTGAAGACTGGTCCTATCAGAGAAATTATATGTAAATTAGGTCTGTATCTGTTTATCGATTGCATATTATGATGGCTCCTCAATGGGATGGTGGTGCGCATATGTATCTGTATATGGACATGTGTGTGTTTTTTGGAAAAATAAGAAATGTCTCTCTCTCTCTCTCTCTCAAACTTCTTTAATAATAAATAATGCCCCAAGTTAAACAAGGTGTTAGTAAGAATTTAATTGACTATTTCAGCATGGTAAATTTAAAATGTTCCACTCACCAACTATATATTCCAAAATTAACTTGACACTTAGCACCCTAATGCAAAACCAGTTTTGGAAATCTCTCTCCTACACATTTAGTGACTGAACAGAACGCATAGTCTGGCTTATCACTAAATTCCTCATACTCCCACCAAATTCTAACTTTAAGAACATACACACACACACACATACACAATCATATGCACATACATACATTAATACATATTAAGTTAAATTAAGTTATGTGAAATGCTAAAATATTAATATCTCAAAATTACCAGTTCCATTATCTTTCCCACTTGTCAATCTGGACCACACCTGGGAAATTTTGATCACTTTTTGGTAGGTACTGGAAAACAGACCTTAGTGCCCTTTTAGTATGCACTACCACACAAGCAGAAGTTGCATAAGAAATGGCAGAGCAGCATAGCCTGTATTTATCAACCATGCTAATGAAGGGCAGATGCAGATGCTGGTACCTTGAAAGTAAGGGGGTTAAAATGTATTTCATGCTTGGGTTCTTTCTTTTTAAAAAGAATCAAGACCAGTACAACAGTTTAATACCCATCAATTATCTGGATTTCTTTACACATTTTCAATATGACCTGCCTTCTTAAAAACCACCATTTTCAGTTGATCAAAGCCCTAGAAAATACAGCAATACCAGCCCCACAGCACAGAAGAAGTGCCATATGTGTTTCCATTTTCCGGAGCATTTCAAAACATGACTTAATTTTCATGGTCAAACTATGGGCTTGTTCCAGCGCCTCCTTACAAAAAAGATGAGGGTAGCTTAGGTTAAATTGGAGCAGGCGCAAAAACCGGTGTCCACTGGAACGATTTGGGATGAGATGGGATGAGACATCAGCTGATTGTGCCTGATCAGCTCCAATATGGCAGGCGTGGCGCAGCTAAGAAACTAATCAAATTTGATTAAGACCTCTGATACTCATTTAATGTGTCTTAGTGAAAGTGGAATACAGAAAAACAGCGGAATCAAAACCTTTAGCTGCCCACAAACGTTGTTTCTCACTGTAAAACAACTTATTTTAGTTTCTCAGTTGAAATTTGTGTGCCACAATTGAGCTCCTCCAACCTCCTCTGGAAAACCACCTTTCGTTTGAGAGGAGGTTGGATTAGATTTGAGATGAGCTTTGGCCAGCTTGGAGGAAGTTTAAGGAGGCGCTGGACCGGGCGAGAGGAAGTTGGAGAAGCTTTGAGGAGGTTAGATCAGGTTTGAGGAGGCGCTGGAACAGGCCCTATGATCTGAAAAGCACAGCAATGCAGGATGCATAGTTAAAGGGACATACGCGAAAAAATTATAATTGTGGTTTCTTGCTATTTGAAAAATCTTGATATTGAAACTATCAATTATTTTTCTATCTTCAGCAAAATTTTGGGAGGCCACTCACTTATTATCGAAATAGATTAACAATTTCGATAAAATGCCCATCACTTACCCATGCTCATACCAATCAAAATTTGATCCAATGCTGGAAAATATTTCACGGAAAATGTAAAAATCAGTCCTGCTGACCTTTTCGACATGACAGATTACCCAGGTTTGCGGGGCCATAGGTTCAGAATACAGCAAGCCCATGTGCACACGGACACACGCAAACGCTCATTTAGCGTCCGTTGTGTCCGTGCCTGGAATAGTCTTCCAGACCATGTAGTCGCTGAGATCAACCTGAAATGTTTCAAGTCCAAGCTGGCAACTGCACTGGGTGATACATTGTATAGTTACCTGCCCTGACGTGTGCCCAGTTTGTGAATATGACCCAAACTTGTGACATTAGGTGAGAGACACAAAGTGTGTGTACATGATCATGTTAGATAAGCTTTGTCAAATATTGTGTAGACGCATAATACCGGTCTGGGCCTACTGCCCGACCTGGAGCGTCTTGTGATACACGGGTTTCCTCCCTGTCCTCCAGTCTGCAGAACGTGGCAGGCGGCTCGACCGGCGCTTGGGGCAGCCCAAAGCATCCAAAATTGGGGCAGAAATTTGGATGCTGGGGCAGAATCCTCCAACGGGGGGGGTATTTTTACCGATATATGTTTATCTACTCCATTTTAAACAAAACACCCAGAAATGAAAGAAAACCGTGCATCCAACTCGACGATGGCAACGCACTCACGACCCTCCATGCACAGCAGAAGCTATCTTGCATTCATGATACACGACTTCAAGAATACTTTTATTCAAAGGTATATTTACAAGCGAAGTATTTTCCCTTAAAGACGTCATTTGCCACTGCTTTCACGCCCGTATAATCAATAGTTTAAAAAATATTTCAATTGATAACTAAATTTGATAAAGAATAATTTTTCCACAGCTAAAGCATTTTCCCCCTTCCATTTTCTCACATTTGCATGAAAGCATGACAATATTTGGAATATTTTCACCCCTAGTTTTCACAAGACCCAGCGAAGAAAGATTCCCGTACGCTTTTGTGACGTCACATCACTGACTAGCATTTGTTCTTAGGGGGAGGGGGCTGGCATGATTTTCTTTTGAACGGTGGACCCTTTGAACAGTGGACCTTTTGACATAGACCCGATTTGCCGGCCTTTGGCGATCAAAACATAGCAGAGGAAATGCAAAAAAACTACATACAGGGAAATTTTATTTCGAGTTCTAAGATTGTTTTTTGTAACTAAAACTAGGTTTAGATTACAAGTTTAGAAAATAAATTTAAATTTAGCTTTAAAAAGGCGCCTTTTGCCTGATTTTTATTCACTTCCAGGAACTTTGACTTTACATCTATTAAAAATTTCCTTTGTTTGGTATCTTTTTAACCATATTCCTCTAGACGACAAACATGACGCTTTTGAGACAATTCAGCTTTTACAGTGCAACTTTAACTAATGATTGTCATTCCTTTTCATTATTTTTCTTCTTCCCTCGGTGATTACCAGTACCGACCGCTGCCCCAAGTACTAGTTCCTGCCCCAAGAGCCCCCATCTGCCCCAAGATCGACCAAAAGCTGCCCCAAATCAGTAGGTCTGCCCCGAGGCTGCCCCAACGAGATCTTGTCGAAATCTGCCACGTTCTGCAGACTGGCCTGTCCTGGTATACCTTCCTAACAACCTGGCCAGGCAGGGAACCCCATCAGGTGAGTGCATCAGGTGAGTGCATCACTTACTTTTCGAAAACTATTTAAAGTTAAAAAGTAATGTGTTTTTATATTACAAATGTCTGTTCTCCTGTATTTGTATTTGAATTAATATTAAAAAGCTTTTAAAAACTACAAAATGAATTAGTGTGCCCTAAAAATGAAAAAAACAATTACTCAAGTCTTCAGTGGTCTCGTACTGCGGGTCTTGAGTTATTTTCTGCTTCAGCCCCAGGATGACAAAACTTTTGCGTCAGATAGGTCATGTGACCCTGGTTTGAGAATTCCTAGGCTTTTGATTGGTTAGTTGTGATTTCTTTTAAGCCCTATATTTCTGCTTCAAAAGAGTTTTGGAATGTTGTTTTTCTAAGGTGATTTTTTTCTGTAATAATCCAAAGTTCTACATCACTATTTAGGATAGATATGACCTAATTCTTAGAGAAATTGATAGCCTTAGCCGTGGGTACGTCATATACATCGATATGAGGTGTACCGGGAAAGTCGATCTATAAATGTTGACTTTGAGAGCAATTTTAAGGCATTTGCAGGCCGAATTCGCAAAAATGAGAATAGGACTTCTGAAACAACTTTTGTAACCTTTTCATATAGCCAATAAAATTTTTCGCGTATCTCCCTTTAAGTTGTTGAATTCACCACACACTATTTTCCCAGCACTTTAGCACAAAATATGCCATAGTGCTTAGAAAATGACAGTTTCCAGACTCAATTACCAGTGCAATCTGGATTGCATTTTTGCCATAGAGACTATTATCTCAGACACATGAGCAGCTTCGAGACACTATTTACAAACAGTCTCAGGAACAGACATAAACTCATGGAACCAGGAATCAATAAGTCTATTCCCCAACTCACTAGGTAAAAATTAAATGCTCAAGCTGCCCATGTATCCAAAATTAGTGTCTATAGATTATTTTTCCATTATTAGGAATGTAGCCATGCCAGGAACTCTAACCACGGTTTCCCCACTAATGCGTCTCAAATGCCGCCAAATAATAAGATGATATCACATCCATCAGTGGTCAGGAAGTAACTTAAGTGTTTTCATGGCGAAGTAATAGTTACAGTGGACTGGATGAAAAATGATACGACAAATTTTTTAATGAAACTTACAGAAATATGCCTCCCAGAGTAAAATAGCCGCTGTATTTTTCCAATCGCGCACGCCGCAGTTTTCGGTTTAAACAGAGACAACAACGCCTCCAAACATCAACGGATGTGGCAGTAGTTTGCAAAAATTCATGCTCGATCAAAACCCTCTAGAAACCCCTAAAATGAACTACTGCCTCTACACCCCATATTTCGTAGGCCTTGCTGCAACCTACCCTGCTGCAACCAAGGCCCTAGAGAGACTGCACCCGTGCCCTGCCGCCTGCCGCATGCGCTTGAGATCTTTCTTTCTATTACCTTGCTTGAGATTAGCCTGCAACAAATGGACGGGGGAAAGGTTTGTGTGGCCCCCTTCTTGGATCATTTTTTTAGGACTTGGTCCAACCATTTTCATACAGCGCAATTTTTCTGCAGCTTAGGTCATCCTATGCCTCAGGGGCGGATCCAGAAATTGATCAAGGGGGGCGAACCCCGACAGAGGGCGGCCTCCTTAACCCTCGCCCCACCGGGGCCATCGATGCCCCCTAAGGTTTTTCCGCGATAGCAGAAAAACGACGAGGCGCAGCACCGCGGTTGAGGGCTCTACCTCTCGCTGCATCATTTTTCCATCATCCCTGAAATTTTTTACCCCGGGTCACCCAAGGTCAGGTCACCAGACGAGGTCAACCAAGGTCACCTCACTTCAACTTTAGAGCTCTGTAAGAGCTACATTTCAAAATCGATCGATTTGAAACTTCCTGCACTTTATGACCCCTCCAGGGTCTACAAGGTGTATATCCGGGATTTTTCGATTTCGTGCCCTGAGGTCAGGTCACGAGGCGACCTCTCCCATTGGAAAAGCATGGGGAAAACCTGTTTCATGATATAAAAGCCACAAAAATGATTGCAAATACTCAGACTGCTCAGAACAGCGTTTTTGGACACCCTTTCACGGATCCCAGGGGTCATATTTACCCTTTGACTTTTTCAAGGTCATCCAAGGTCACCAGAGGTCAAAAACAGTATTTTGACAATAACTTTTGACCTAATTAAGCTAGCGCGGTGAAACAAACACCATCGTGTTTGTCTTGTCACTGGCTTTCATTTGATATACGGCAAGGTCACTTTGTGACCTTTCGTGACCTCAGGTCATATTAGGACACGAGGTGACCTCTGGAGGTCAAACCACAGGCGGGAGGTCTTTACGTTCCACATAGCGGGAAAAGTACTGGCAATTTCCTATAAAATGAACTTTACCAGGCCTCAATAGCTCTAATGACATAAGAGTTATGACCAGTTTGCTTAAGCATTGCATATTTTAGTGGAAGTAGCCTATTGTGAACTAACTTGACCTCTGGAGGTCAAACCATTGACCTGAGCGTTTAAAGATGCGAAGTAATTTCTTACTGAATTCGCACGAGCTTTCTGATACACTTTGCAGATTTACGCTAACCCCCATACTTTCGGAATTAGGGGGCATCGATGGCCCCGGTGGGCCGAAGGTGGCGCCGGACCCCAGTAGGGGCGCGGGTTAAACATCTCAACGGCCCTAAAATGTATTGACTTCAGATGACAGGTGCTTTATTGGCTTCGACCATTCTCATATTTTGCCACTATTGACAACGCTAAAAATGTGAAATTTAAAATTGTTCTATATTTCCTTCATTTCAATCACCTCGAAATGCCAAACACTTTCAAAGGAAATACTAATGCACCTTGTGGGAAAACCTCAATTAACGTGATAAGATGTATTTAGAAACACATTCCCCTTTTCGGTTGGGGTTTTCTGGGCCGCACACTAAGTTCGGTGCAAAAGGGTGATTATAATGATAATGGTCACAATAACCCCATGGCATTCATTCAGGAAGCAAAGACCGAAATGACACCGTATTTACTTTTCTCCACTGACTGTGGAGAAACAGGACATAATATAGTTATTACCGGGTAAACCCCGTAATATCCATATACAATTAATCTCTAGACTGCAGTTTCTAAGCTTCGAATCCTCAACAGAAAACCTTCGCAGGCGAACAAGATGTCATACCATCACATACCATGGATATCACTGTGAAATTCTGATGACCTTGCGCTCCGAAAGCTAAAAGAGTAAATACAGTCGAAGAAGTTCAGATGATAGCAGAGAAAAACACACGCCAACTTCCAACACAAAAACTTGAACAAAAACTAGAAGAAATTTAATAAGGAAGTCCAGAGGTAAATCCTATGGAAAATGAAAGGGACATTAAAAATGACGATGGTGACTGAGAATACGGAAGTATTCTCTAAAATGGAATAATTAACGATAATGATACAAACTTGAGCATTTGACATGTATTTTGTATACATATATACACTCACATGTATTAGACAACTGCGTATTTGACGTGTATAACCTAATCAGTGTCTGCGTAACGCAGGAAAGGATCTCGCCATACGCGGGGTAACACCTTTTAGACCCGCCCGATTACGGCGTTACCCCACTAATAACCCCGCGGTCGGAAGGGCTGCGGACTGAGCGTGTGGGTATGTGAGTGTTTCGAAGCAGGGTGAGTGTCAAGGGTGTGGATTCATACTTATTTGGGGGGTGCCCGGGCACCCCCAGAAAGGCGAGTTATTGTTTAAAAATCATTCAAATTCAATTTTGCTGCGTTTTTAGGACTTCTATTTTATCTAGGTCAAAAAGCCTTTGCGGGGCTAAGCACACGTTACATTATGATACTGGTTTTCATGTGAGGCTATTGGCATTTTTCTCAAATTTGGGCATTCGTAATGACTTTTGGAAACCCAAGCCGCTCGTAGGCGTGATCGAAGGCCAATTCTAAGCGGGTAATGTTGGGTTTCGGCAGATGGTATTCCGGTTGGTGATAGGAAATTTGCCGATGCTAATGTGGGGCGCTTGACGAGTTTGTTTTAAGATGTCATACACATATATTGCTAGAAAATTTGTGTCTTGTACTGGAATTAAAATTCACGTATCTGGCCATGACTCAATTCGTCTACAATATGAAGGCGAGAATGCTTCACACTACATTCTTAGTCGGGTGGCTGAGGTCAAGCTGGGATGAGTCGGCAGATATTTCCTTCAAGTCAGGCAAGGTAAAGAATGTCGCTTCAATACAATGATTGAGTTGAAATAATCCATTCTTGTCACTTCTGGTGGAGCTCCTCGCCAACGCAAAAATGGAATTGTTCAGAGGTACGTATCCCATGTCCCATGGCAATAATACTGATGAACGCACCACAGAGCATAATGCACAACTCCATCCAAATTTGCACTTTTATACTTAAATGGTCCAAAATTTAGGAAACGTTCCATTGCCATCACGTACTGATGTCACGATTTATTAGTGTTCTAACAATGCACGAGTGCGAGTAAGTGAAATTCGGCGTGTGAGTATGGGGGACATTCTCTATCATCCAAAGTAGCATCTAAACACTGGTCTAGGGTCTAACTGTCGTTGAGCGTGGTGCATGATTTAAAAAGGGACCTGACATATCCAGTAGCTGTAGACGTCATGGGATTGGTGACATTCCTCGACAGTGCGTTGACAGCAGCAGGATTAGTTCACAATATGAATCGCTCCCCGCTCCTGAGGCCAGATTATTACAGCAACGGCACGAAGATCTTCAGTGTCCCCTCCCCCCCCACCTCCTTGCATCAGGTCTGGGGTCAAATCTCTATCCAGGGGGAGGGAGGGGGGATTGTCGGAATGGGGTAGTTATTCATGGGCGGAGTTATCGGCCCCCGGAGTTGCTTCACCGTGATGCTTTTCTGATCAGATGGGCAACGAAATTCACCACTGTCCAATGGTGTAAAAGGGAGAGGTTCCGAACCAGGAGCGATACAGCGGCTATCCACTCCTTCGTTGAGAGGGGACGGGGGTGCGAGCTTTTCATGAAAAGTAAATATCCGACCACGAATGGATTGCAAAGGCTCACACGCAGATCATCCAAATGGACAAACCAACCCGAAATATATGCTTAAGAATTTCGGCGTAAAACGTAACTAAGGGCTCTTAAAATATATCGCAATGCTTGCGTGCAAAAGTACCAAAAGGCAAAGCGAGGAAAACGAAACGGTAATTACAAATCTGCACACCCAAGCTCACCGGGACTGAAAGAAAAGATGATGAGAAAAAAATTCAGGGTTCTTGATGAGAAGGGATGAGAAAAACCCAGGCCCAGGGTTCTACCTTTCTACTTCTTGCACTTTGAACCACCATCAGTGATTACAAGATGTATTGTAGAGCCTCAAACTTGCCTGATCCCTACTAAAAAATGAAATAAATGTCGGAAAAATCTGGCACAGGTACAAAGTAGACACACAGCTTAGGCTACGGACAGTGATTGAGAACAAAAAAAATCGAAAAAATGTTGTTGTTAACAAATAATCTGTCTCACTGTACTTGCAATAACCATTGTACACGTGTTTATCAGCGAAATCATATATATATATATATATATATATATATATATATATATATATATATATATATATACATATATATACGTTCATCAATACGCCCGGCTCTTCGGCAGTACCTATCCAATAACATTTTGTTTCGCAGTAGAAATAACAAGCCTGTCACTCGTTTAAAGCACTAACACATCACGACATCCACCAACTCTGACAAACCTCGTCAATACAAATATGAAAGTTCAAAATTTTGTCTGAAACGACGGACGCCTGACGGGAACATAACAATGTAAGTGAAGATGAAATGGCGTACCATATGCCCAAATATGTATATTCAAATACAGAAGAACGCCAGAAAAATACTGTATACAACCAATAGGCGCATTCGACCGCACATCATTATCCACTATGATATTCAAAGCGACATTACAAATTCGTTAAGTAGAAATGTGCTATTATAACGCGCGCAGCGTGTGCTGCAGTAACGAGTAAAACACCTGTTGGGGGCTGGGGGGGGCTAAGAGGGAAACTGATGAAGAACAGATATAAACATAATGAGCGAAGCTTGCATGCGCGAGGATTCCAAAGAAGGCGACATTTGCATTGCCTGCATGGCGTTGACAATATATTTTTCAACTAGATATTGTCAAAGCTTCAATATCCTGAAGCTTTGACAGGTTTAAACCGACATTGCCTGGGCTCTTTTCGTACCCACCACTGCGCCGCCTGGATGAGGGTCCGAGACTCCTCCCTCCGCCTCCCCCCACACCGTGCCATATCGGGAACCAAAGGTAATACAGGCGAAATTGAAATAGCGTTGAATGAGGCACCTACTTCTACTCCTAGACTAAGTTTGAGCCCCAGCCGTTGATTGTAACGTCACAGGAGGCTAAAATGGAGCAAATTTCAAACGATTTAAAGATTACAGGTAAAGGTACACACTGACAAGTTGGCTATTAAATGTATTCAAAAACAAACACACAGATGCGTTTCGTTACTTCTTCAGCGTGTGTTTGAAGAGTGTAATCTTCAAACTCTTCAAACACACGCTGAAGAAATAACGAAACGCGTCCGTGTGTTTGTTTTTAAATATATTTAATATCCAACTTGTCAGTGTGTACCTTTACCTTTATCGTTCTGTCAAATGGCTCTTCAACAGATTTAAAGATGGTCCCATTACTCGGAAGCCACTAGCACTAGAACGAGGCCAAACGAATCAATCTGTTTGTCTTGACCTACCCGAATGCTTTATGGCAGGATTTTGTCTGTTCACTTGGTGACCTTTGATTTCGAGTCAAGGTCAAATGAAGATTTCCAAGATGAAAGTGCAGTTCGCACATCTTTCGAATAGTTTAGTTAGTCTGGTCACTCAGCCATGCTCGTATGCTCGTCACAGTTATGCTCGTTCACATTTGTTTCTGGGTCTTATTTCATACAAAAGTTATAGACAAAAACCTTTTGACAGGCGGGATATTTGATGACCTCTGCGAACCTAGTTATTGTCATGACCTCAAAATGACCGGAATTTCAGTAATTTGTGTTTCCATAGAACCTTGAAATGATGTTAAGAATACTAGTTTTGATTGCCAAATTAAAAAAAAAACAATTCCATGGGTGATAAATGGCGCTATAACTAGTTACCCTGACGTGACTTGGTATTGATCTTTGGTCATAACTTGCTGAATTGATCACCTGACAGCTATGCAACATAGCGCACCTATAATTAAAATTAGCTCGAAATAATGTGTAAAAAACCAAGGAGTTAACATTGAAACCCACCCCCAGGCGGAGAAGGATTTAAAGGCTAAATTTGTGATGAAGTCCACACTAGCTCATGGTGTGAAACATATTTTGCCCAAATTGAAAATACTGGAATATACATTTCCACCCTGGCTAATAGTATGGAACATATTTTGCCCATATTGAAAATACTGGATTACACATTTCTACACCAGCTCATAATATCGAACATATTTTTCCCAAATTGAAAATACTGGAATAGACAAACATTGTGTCCATAACAAAATTAAGATATACATTTAAAGCTCATGCTTCGACATTTTTCTATTATGTCTATTTCTTTGGGATTCCAATTTTCTGAGGAAAAAGTCAAGAGACTTCAAATTGACGAAGGACATGCAAATATTCGAGTACATGAAAATATGAAATATTAAAATTTTCCTATCTTTAGGCTTGGGTTTTGAAGTAATTAGTCATAGCGGCTAGATATGTTTTACAAATTTCACCAACGACTGTGGGAATTTCATTATTTTCATTGCAATACGTTGTTACTCTTTGTTCGCGATTTATAGCCCAAAATTGGCAAAATTCGCACACTGGTAGTGTTTTGTTTGGACAGTGTTCAGGGCTGGCACGTGCTTCACATAGTGTGATCGCACTCATGTTCATCGTCAAGACGGTAAATGGCTGCAAATTTTACTCGATGACACCTCTGATCGCACATCGATAGTTTCAGAAATACACACACTGGTTCGAATGCAAAGGACTTCGCAGATTTGTGTAGTTATTCTATGGTAAAATAGCCATGAAGCTAAAGCGTTCTAAAAAAGGCACAGCAAAAAGTTATAATTTGACACTGCACAGTGTGGTGAATGTTTTATGTCACTACGAATCATAGTTTTGGCGCAATTGGCGGAAAAACTCAAATCTAGGAAAACATCCCTTACCTCGGGATTATCATTGCGCGTGTCCACGCGATTTGGTAGCCACCATATACCTAGCCAATGTTCATGAGCACAATTCAGTGCAAAACTCACGTCACAGCATCTGCTTGGGCTTTGACATCACGGCACATCCTTGAATCTTCACCCAAAATTTTGATTCTCAACATTGAAGGGATGTGCACGTGCACACACATGGAGCTGATGGGTGCAATTCACTTCACCATCGCAAATATACATACCAAACTTCTGCTAAACTAATTCAGTAGCTTCTGAGATATCTAAGAGGGGCGCACACTGGCGCGCGTGGCAATGTACCAATGTACCAATGTTTTCTTGTTCTTGGATCTGCCAGAAGATGTGACGACAATTTCAGCTTGATCAAATTCATACTTTCTGACTTATAGAGTGGGGGTAAAATCTGCTCACCCGTTCCCCGTGCACCTGCGTGTAATCACCAGGGATGGAATCAAAACTCATCACTTAACTCACTGCAATGGTATTCCCTGTTCACTAAGCGGTGAAGTCCCAGCGTTTTTGCGACGAGCTTCACCACCCACCCAGGTTATCTCAGTTTATCTAGCAATTGAAGCGCTCGGGCTTCAAGATAATGAAAACCACGGCAAGGTACGATGCCTACTGTTGCACACGTAACACTAGTGTGACAGTTGGGCAGGGATATGCGAAATTTTATATCATATGCGAAATTGTATATCATATGCGAATATTTATAATCATATGCGAAATTGTATACATATATACATATATGGAGACCTCTCAAGCGCTGCATTCTCCCCGGTAAAAGTTTGCAATTAGAAAAGTTACCATACCTGATGATGATCAATAACCGAAAGCTCCTAACATTCTCATCTAGTTGGTTGCGTGATTGAAATTCAAGCAACTTTGGCATATAATGGTAGATTTCGATATCAATTACATCATAACGTTCCGTCTCCAGATTCATTCACACTTGGCGACAGCTGACAAGATTTCACTTGAGGAGTCTATTCTAATCACTTTCTCGAGCCCAACTAATTCCATCGTCCTGCACAGCGACTCTGACACCACCGCGCCGCCAGAAGGGCACCGTGCAGCCGGATCCTAGCCTGACCTCCACTCCGGCGTCCCGCAACTCCTCGAAAATCGGCGTCCACACCTTACTCACGATGCACATGTCTTCCAGCTGAAGGACGTGAAGACGTGGCAGAGCTCGCAGAAGTCCCCGCACCAGCTCCGCGCCATGCACGTTGCGCAGTGTCACCTAGTTACGGCCAAAAGGAAGCTATTAATGCACGTGTTTTTGCACAAAATATGCTACATGTCTTTCATTCTTGATCAAACGAGGTAAAGAGTTTAAAACCAAGCTGTTAAACTGCACGCATGGATACTTCAATGAAATATGCAGCAGCGTGTTAATTGTTCGTACAAATGCACCCATCTGTTCTAAAGGGGTTACAACATGAAAAAAGCTCGCTGTTTCAACAAAAGAGGACCATCCATTACTGCTTTGCAGAGCCCTGTGCTCCGCTACTTTAGTCCACCGCTCTGAATGGTAGCGCACTGGCAGAAGTGGGTTTCTATAGCCAAAAAGTAGGGTAGCAGCGGGTAGCACACCTACTACTAGAATTCAAAAGTGCGACCGCTACCGACACCCTTTCAGGATAACGCCACGAAAAAGGAAGATTGAGATTGAGAGAAATGTTTTTTCCATCTGCAAAATCAAAGCACATTGAACAAATTGTATTTGTATGTGTTTTTCTTTACATAAATTACAATAAAACAACAAATTTAGGTGTAATACACAAATAAGCGTTAGTTTTCCTCGAAATGTATTTAAAAAGAGCAGTAAAAAGTAGTTTTTGGGTAGTGCTTTTATCGCTCTTTGTAATAAAAATAGCAATAGTGGAGTAACAGGTGGCAGTTACGTGATTTCAAAATCGTAACACTGGTAGCGGTAGCAGTTTCAGCCAGCTGAGGCGGCGGAAGTGGCGGTAGCAGTTTAAGTAGCGACGTCCCCTCTGCTTCTTTGTAGCAATACCAATGCATTATCTGCCGCATATTTTACTGTATAATCACCCTCTGGGTATCAGCCGTAATCTATATGGGAAGTCAAGGTGGTTTCTTCATACCCTAAGTTCAATATTTATTTTTGTCGAAGATAGAAAATCTGTTACGTTAATTAGAAAAAAGCTCGATGGTTACAGGTCCGGCACATCATGTTCTGCAAATACCAAACCTACATCCAGCTAATTGCGAGACCAGAACGCCACAATTTCAGTTTAAATTGGCCTGAGTGCAAAGAACTCACTAACAAAGACGGCAGAAGTAAAGGTACCACGGCTTTTTAATCGTGTATTATAGTGTTATTTAGTAACAATTGTCCTTGAGAAGGTAGCAATCAAGTTTCTGGCCTATCCATGACACAGCATGAGGGGATGGCATTGGCAGATCTAGGGGAAGGGGGCAGGGGGAAATTTTCCCCAAAAATCGACACTTGGTGACCCCTTAAATTGTCACGGCGCTCTACCTCATCCCCTAAGAAAGGTCGACGTCACTCCCCCACTTCCCAATGTCACTTCCCAACTCTACCCCTTACCCCACGATGTGAGTATCCGCACTCCCCCCCGCAATACGATTTGGTCCCAAAAAAGTTGTGTCATCTGGTCCCGATAGGAAATTATGGATCTGCCTCTGGGAGATACCCCTAAAAATTTATCCTATAGATAAATTGTATGATCGGGGCGAAATGCGTAAAATTGAAATGAAAAAATAAATTTGCCATTTATGACGAGGTAACCTATTAAAGCAGGAACAAATAAAAACATTCATGGAGAGTTTGGAACACACAATATCAAAAACTAAAGCATACAATATAGGTTAGCGATTTGAGATCTTCCTAATCAGCAAGACCGAAACTCCCAAAGAACTTCCGGCTTCCATGTTTTTGTCACTACACATACACTCTAGAAATATGACCTAGGAAAAAATAAGGCCCCAGTTCCACCAAGGACATACCTGTCGCACAGACGGTAGTTGGAAACCACTGGGGACGGAGACGTCTGTGTAGTTCTCCAGCTGTAGTAGTGAAAGCCGCTGACAGGGAGACAGCGCCGACAGCGCCAGCTGTGAACCCTCGCCGACCTCCTCCGAGCGGAGGGACAGCTCCGTCAGCTGGTGCAGCGGCAGCAAGGACAACAGACGCTCCATCAGCACCGAGCTCTCGCAGCTCGCGTGCAGGTGGCGCAGTCCCGGCAGCGAGACTATCGACGATCCGGCTGTGCTAGGAAGTCGACCGGACACCGAAAGACGCTGTACACTGGGGAACGTGTCCGCCAGCCAGACCAGAGGCACGGCAACGCGTTCACAGACAAGATGCAGCGACAACACTGATGGCGCGCAGAACACGGACAGCGAGTCGTCACGGTTCTTGAATATTTCGGTGCAACGAATTGTCAAGGTGGTAAGCCCATGGTGGAGGGCCAGGTTGTCTAGTTTAAAGGGAATGCGCCCTAACTGTACATCGCAGTGATCCAAGGTCAGCGTTTTTAACTGGGGCATTGGAGTCGAAAGCACATCAGGAACGTAGCAATAACCGAGCGACATCTCTTTCAGTTTCCATTCTATCTCGGCCACTTCAAGTTTGCTCTCTCCTCTGCAACTATCTGAGAACGTTCCGACGTTAAGCCGTTCCAGCGTCGGAAACACCTTAGCATAGGTGGGGATGACCGGGGGAAGGTCGCAACACCGCAAGCCCCTAAGTCGGAGGTCACGGACTGACTTCAAAACAATGCCAGCCGGCTCCTTTCTTTTCCATTGGCAGGTGTCAACAACTAACTGTAAGACGCGCAAGCGGTTTAACGAGGCCAGATGTTCTAAAAGTTCCGTCATACCACAGTTCGCAGGTTGGTCAGTGATGAAGACGGTGAGTTCCGGGAGGTTGTGAAGCAGGTTCAGTAGCTCCTCCGTTACAGGCAATCCCGTCCAGATGAGCTCCACCAGCCTCGGTGTGCGGGTTTCCAGTAGCTTCTCCATTCTAAGCCCGGTGTCATCTTCCACATATTCGCGAAGACATACACAGCGCGTATAGGGCGAGAGCACACAGTACAGAGGAATGGACCGGCTGGATGGGTCTCGTAACCACAGCAGCAGGTCACAGAGCAGGTCACACAGCGGAGGGGGAGTCCATCCAGCGGCCCGCACGGCCGCTCCAGCAGCAAAAAGCTCGCCGTCCTGGCGTGCGAACGGCGTGAATAGCCGCGGGGCGTGCTTGGCCACAGTGCTGACGCACAAAGTCTGTAGACACGCTACCTGGCTGTGCGGGAACAGGTAAAACGGCTGGTCCAGCTCCAAAATACTCTCCAGGATGGAGGTGTAGCTGATATTTTCTGGGTCCACTGGTTCATTCAATCGCCGATTACGGAAATTGCGGAGGAGTCTGGCCATGGCGTGTCAGCAAACGATCATATGGGAATCTCCCTGTCTCAGGTTGTCATCACCAAACTTGCGATGGAGCCGAGCTGTAACGGAAAACAACACCATTAAACGTGTGGTCCTCCTGTTGGAGGGTATTACAGGCGAGCACATTACTCTCCGCTCAGGGGATTAGCAGGGCTTAAACGTGGGCCAGGCGTGTGAGAAGCTGATGGACTCACCACCATACCACTCTGCCATCCAAAAAAAGAGAAATATATGTCACATTTGGATTATTTTTCAGAACGATTTTTGTTTGGTTTTAGATAAGGTCAACTCTGGAACTGATGTCAAAAAGCTAGAATAACTGTAGAATGTTCGCTGAATCGCATTTTAAAAGGTAGATGCGACTTGTCTTTCTGCATTGAATAATATGAAAATAAGTGACTTACAACAACTTACAATAACTTGGCTAAGGCCGGACACAAATAAAATTTCACCGAAATATCATAGAAGTAACCAAAACACAGCTTTTTTGGAAAGATTTAAGGACTAGTCAGCCAACTCATGGAAGTACTTAATGTCAGAGAAATCAGCGGAGCCTATGATATGTGATATGATATGATATGATATGTGCAAGCTAAGACATAATGGAGTCAAAAATTCATTTGTTATGCCTGCTAGTTTTGTCATGACGAGTGAGTCCTGGTTGAACACAGATTAAGTTCTGTGGCTCTCACAAAGGTCTTGGGAGAAGTGGCATCGATACATTGAAAGAGTAAAATTATTACTGCCGTAATGATTTGGTAGATGCCTTTTTAATGAATTTATTAAGTTCCATATTATCAAGGATTGGTTGCTTCCCAGTTGGAGTAGAGAAAAGGTGATTTGAACAGGCCAGTGATTTGAATGGGGATGGTGTGCTGTGTGACTGGGTTGAAAATGGCATCTCCTACTGGTGTTTAACATTTTCTTTAGCATGTACCAGCATGGTTTTTTACTGCTTGTTGTCATTGTCTCAAATACATGTATTTGCATTTATCATCCCTCCCCAGAATCTGCCAGTATAACAGGCAATTGATATAATCAGGGATGCCTAGTCATCACACACCATTTGAGTGATAGCTCATTCCTCATTAGCTCTATTTTACAAAAGGAGTTGGACTATATTGCATCTTCTGAAATCAACAGGTTTAGAATCTCCCTTATAATAGATTTATTAAGGCAGACATAACTAGTTTGGGTGCAAAAAGCAACTGCACCCTAGTTAAATGAGCCCTATTCAAATATCCTACAGTGAAAAATAAAATACATTTAAATTTCAGTATGAGTGAATTTTTTATTATAATTTATTGTGAATGCAAGAATTCACCTTAATATAATACGTAAGCACTCCAGATAAAGAGTTAGGAAGGTAGCCTCAACTGCTTTTACACTGATGCTTGTTTCAGTCATGCCATTTATTTAAAATTGTTTGAGAGAATAGCAAAATTAAATCTAAATTAACCCTCCCCCAGACGCAACTACATACAAATGATCTTATTTTGTAACTATGTCCATGAGCGACATCAAATTGGAGACGTTCATCTTGCAGGTGATTCCCTTAGTGTCAATCTGCATGTGGTGGCAGGTTTCAATAATTAACTTTTTGGGGTAGCCTTGGGGCAGCTTTTGCCCATCTTTGGGGCAGGCAAGGAATCCTTGAGGCAGAAACTGACACTTGGGGCAGCACTAACACACTTAGGCAGACATGGGAGCACTAAATAGGAAAAATAGTGAAAAATTGCAATTTTTGTTTGATTCCCTTTATGTGAACTTCTCACAGTATAAAATGAAAATTTAGGCCCCGGTGGAAGGAAAAGTCTGTTCCAGAAACCAAATGTATGCCCCAAATCGAGCAGGAATTGACACGGTAGGGATTTAAGCTGCCCCAAAAAACACCTCATCGAGAAGCCTGCCAGGTTCTGCAGACTGGCTTTAGGGGGAACAATACACATGCCTTTCCCTATTGCTCGGTCGGTGCTAAAGTGTTAGTGAGATACCACATTCCTGCGCAAGGTGAGAGAGGAGGTTATGAAGTGCATACACAGATACAATAATAATAATAATAAAGGCATTGTGTCAAAACAGCGACTATCTCACTTTCGCGCAAGTGTTCGAAAATAGAGCGCAGGACTTGCCGCAATGTGGCCGCTTTTTACTGCCAAAGAAATTAGCCCTGTTCCAGCTGTCAGCACAGTTTTGTCTGCAGGACCTCTAGCCACTCCTCCAGAAAAGAAATATCAGCGCCATAATCGCCTCTAGTTTGTGGTAAGCAAAGGGAACTTCAACCTTTATACCATTAAAAAATATTAGGCTGCCACTTCGTGCACTTGCTATCTTTCATCAGCGCAAACAGCAGGCCATCAGCCCGTAAAACCTCTAGAACTAGTTCCCGGGGAGAGGCTACAATCCTGTGACGTAGGCGCAACGCGGCCCGCTGATTGGTGCTGATAAAACTGTGCTGACAGGTGGAACAGGGCTATTCATTCGCTGGAGGGACCCAAGATGCCTTTAACTTTACTAGAAAGTGACAAGGGTCTATCGGGGGGGGCACGAGCCCCTTTTGCCCCATCCCCCTGGATCTGCATATGCAAGGCCCGCACTGCGCGCAGAACACGCTCAGCAGACTCGGGATGCACAATATAGGCGGATCCAGGATTGCTGCTCGGGAGGAAGCACATAGCTGGGGGTGTTCAGACCGAGGGGCGCTGGATCAGGTAGCGTTGCCTGAACCACGAGGTGCCATTTTTGAAGGGCAAAACCTATCAAGTGGGCGCAATGGCGGATCCAGGGGGCAGGCCCCCTCCTCACCTTAGCTTCAAACAGGATCTTACTCATATTGGGCGCCGGAGGCGCCTGGTACCCTGAGTGGTGCGTACGCACCCATTTCGGGTGCCAAGGTGGTAGACACGACTTCTTTCACTTGAGTTAGCCCCCTTCCAATAAAACAATTACAAAGCCCCTGCGCCAATGGCGGTCCCAGACATTCATTTGGGGGGCTAGGGGGCTTGAGCCGCACCTGCGCCAATGTATTAACTATAGAAGCTCGGACATTTCAGGGGGTTTGAGCTCCTTAGCCCCCTTGGAGCCGCTACTGCCCTCTACCATAAAACTAGACGCCTTTTCTGTTGTTTTACGCCACATCAAAAATACTAAAGAAGGAATTTAAAAAGTTAACCCTCGCCCCACCCGGCCATCAATGCCCCCCTAATGTTTTTTTCCGGGAAAGCAGAAAAACGACGAGGCGCAGCACCGCAGTTGTGGGCTCTATCTCTCACCACATCATTTTCCCACCATCCCTGAAATTTTTACCCCGGATCACCCAATGTCAGGTCACCAGGTGAGGTCAATCAAGGTCACCTCACTTCAAATTTTGACCTCTATAAGAGCTACATTTCTTAGTCGATGGATTTGAAACTTCGTACACTTGATGGCCCTTCCAGGGTCTACACGGTGTATATCTGGGATTTTCAGATTTCGTGACCTGAGGTCAGGTCACGAGGTGACCTCTCCCATTGAAAAAGCATGGGGAAAAGCTGTCTTATGATCTAAAAGTCACAAAATCGATTAAAAATGCTCAGCTTAGTCAGAAAAACGTTCTTAGCACCCTTTCACGGGTCCCAGGGGCCATATTTGCCCTTTGAACTCTCCAAGTTCATACAAGGTCACCAGGGGACAAAAACAGTATTTTGAAAATACATTTTGACCTAATTAAGCTAGAGCGCTGAAGCAAACACCATCGTGTATGTCTTGTCACTGGCTTTCATTTGATATACAACAAGGTCACTTTCTGACCTTTCGCGACATCAGGTCATATTAGGTCACGAGGTGACCTCTGGAGGTCAAACCACTGTCGGGAGGTCTTTACGTTCCACATAGCAGAAAAAGGTCTGGCATTTTCCTATCAAATGTACTTTACCAGACCTCAATAGCTCTAATGGCATAAGAGGTATGCCCAGTTGGCTTAAGCATTGCATATTTGACTGAAAATAGCCGATCTTGACCTAACTTGACCTCTGGAGGTCAAACCATTGACCTGAGCGCTTAAACATGCAAAGTAATTTCTTATTGAATTCACGCGAGCTTCCTAGTGCACTTTCCAGATTTTCGTTAACCCCTGATATTTTCGGAGTTAGATGAGGGGCATCGATGGCCCCCGGTGGGGCAAAAGTGGCGCCGGACCCCCAGTGGGGTGCGGGTTATCCCTCGCCCCACCGGGGGGCCATCGATGGCCCCTAAGGTTTTTCCGGGATAGCAGAAAAACGACGAGGCGCAGCACCGCGGTTGAGAGCTCTACCTCTCACTGCATCATTTTCCCATCATCCCTGAAATTTTTACCCCGGGTCACCCAAGGTCAGGTCACCAGACGAGGTCAACCAAGGTCACCTCACTTCACCTTTAGAGCTCTGTAAGAGCTACATTTCAAAGTCGATCGGTTTGAAACTTCCTACACTTCATGACCCCTCCAGGGTCTACAAGGTGTATATCCGGGATTTTTCGATTTCGTACCCTGAGGTCAGGTCACGAGGCGACCTCTCCCGTTGGAAAAGCATGGGGAAAAGCTATTTCATGATGTAAAAGCCACAAAAATGACTGCAAATATTCAGACTGCTCAGAACAACGTTTTTGGACACCCTTTCACGGATCCCAGGGGTCATATTTGCCCTTTGACTTTTCCAAGGTCATCCAAGGTCACCAGAGGTCAAAAACAGTATTTTGACAATAACTTTTGACCTAATTGAGCTAGAGCGGTGAAACAAACACCATCGTGTTTGTCTTGTCACTGGCTTTCATTTGATATACAGCAAGGTCACTTATTGACCTTTCGTGACCTCAGGTCATATTAGGTCACGAGGTGACCTCTGGCGGTCAAACAACTGGCGGGAGGTCTTTACACTCCACATAGCGGAAAAAGTACTGGCAATTTGCTATCAAATGTACTTTACCAGGCCTTAATAGCTCTAATGACATAAGAGTTATGCCCAGTTTGCTTAATCATTGCATATTTGAGTGAAAATAGCCGATCTTGACCTAATTTGACCTCTGGATGTCAAACCATTGACCTGAGCACTAAAACATGCGAAGTAATTTCTTACTGAATTCACGCGAGCTTTCTATTGCATTTTGCAGATTTGCGCTAACGCCCATATTTTCGGAGTTAGAGGGGGCCATCGATGGCCCCCCGTTGGGGCGAAGGTGGCGCCGGACCCCCGGTGGGGCGCGGGTTAACTGTGGTGTCTTGCCCCCGTCTAATGCATGGAAACGTTATGGCTTCAGATTAGCATAAAAGCGTCCCGGCACAGCAAAGGCACCCGCTGGATAGCAAGATTGCACCCAAGGAGTCACTATAGGGGCCCCTGTTAAGCCTACGCGCCCCCTGGATGAAGCATCGCGTATATCATATGCCCCATCGGCTAGCAAAGGCTTCCCTGGACAGCAAAGGCAGACTTGGGTAACATAGGTGTTCTGGCCAGCATAGGTGCTCCTTAGATAGAAATAGGCGCTTCAGGAAAGTAAGAAGCATCCCTTAGACAAAAAGGCGCCCTTTGACGGCCTGGCCCCCTTTTGGAGCCCCTCAGATTCGGCGCCCCAGAGCTTACCGCCCTCGTAACGAAATCCTAGATCCATCACGTGGGCGCAAAATCCTGTCCCGTGGGGCGCCGATAATCACACCTGGAAGGGAGGGAGGGGAGGGAGGAATGCATAAGTTAGAACAGGGTGAATCTATCCGATTGAAATTCATATCATATAATCGTCCCATAGAGTTCTTCAAATATATTCCGGTATCTTTTATATCGATGACCTAAGGTCAGGTACGAGCCATGACCACTCAATTGAAAATACATGAAAAAATTGAACTGAATTACTTAGTAGGGTGTTTTTTACCTAAGTGATTTTGACCTGACTTCAGGCCAGATCAAATCCTAAATTCGACCTGATTTGACCAAGTGAGGTCATGTTACATATTATTTGATTCGGCTTCCTGCACGACTGCGAATGGTCTATATTGTGTTGCTGTATCTTTTCTTGATCAGATGAAATTATTGAAAACCTTCATATACATGTTATGCCTATGGTGGCATGCCATGACCTCCTTGACCTGACAAAAATATTAAAACATTTTCTATAGAGACCTAAATTGTCTATCCAGGACCGTTTACTGTTTTTGCTATCTGGCGTAGCTCTCGATATCTTTGGAGGGGCGTTTACCTGGCCCCTCATCAAAGCGAAAGTGGCTAAGATCCCCGTCGATGCATGTGTTAAATTGTGTTGGCATACTGAGGGTTTGTTTCTCCCACTGAGGCCTATGCACAATCTTGCCTATTTTGTCACCGAATTTGTCTAATTTTGTCACCAGCATTGTTGGCAATCTGAAGATTTTTCTACCTCTACCACCGCCCTTTAAGATCTGATGAACCAGTCCAGCTTCGTGAAAAATTTTAAACGGTGTTAGGTAGTCCGACTTAACCCTCGCCCCCCCGGGGGCCATAAAAGGCCCTCCTAAAGTTTTTCGGGATAGCAGAAAAATGACGAAGCGCAGCACCACAGTTGAGGGCTTTATCTCTCACCCCATCATTTTCCCACCATCCCTGAAACTTTGCACCCCAGGTCACCCAAGGTCAGGTCACCAGACGAGGTCAACCAAGGTTACCTCACTTCAACCTTTGAGCTCTATAAGAGCTACATTTCTTGGTCGATTGATTTGAAACTTTCCACACTTCATGACCCTCCAGGGTTTACATCATGTATATCTGGGATTTTTCGATTTCGTGACCTGAGGTCAGGTCACGAGGTGACCTCTCCCATTGAAAAAACATGGGGAAAAGCTATATTATGATCTAAAAGATTTCAAATGCTCAGCTAGCTCAGAAAAGCGTTCTTGGACACCCTTTTACGGATCCCAGAAGCTATATTTCCCCTTTGACCTCTCCAAGGTCATCCAAGGTCACCATGCGGGGCTAAAAACAGTATTTTGACAATAACCTTTGACCTGATTAAGTTAGAGCGCTTAATCAAACATCATCGTGTATGTCTCGTCATTTGCTTTCGTTTGATATACAGCAAGGTCACTTTCTGATATTTCGTGACCTCAGGTCATATTAGGTCACGAGGCGACCTCTGGAGGTTAAACCACTGGCGGGAGGTCATTACGTCCCACATAGCGGAAAAAGGTCTGGCCTTTTCCTATCAAATGTATTTTACCAGATCTCAATAGCTCTAATGGTATAAGAGTTATGCCAAGTTTTCTTAATGGCCTATCGTGGCCTAAATTGACCTCTGGAGGTCAAACCATTGACCTGAGCGTTTAAACATGTAAAGTAATTTCTTACTGAATTCATGCGAGCTTTCTAATGCACTTTGCAGATTTGCGCTAATGTCCATATTTTCGGAGTTAGAGAGGGCCATCGATGGCCCCCGGTGGGGCGAAGGTGGCACCGGACCCCCGGTGGGGCGCGGGTTAACCCTCGCCCCACCGGGGGCCATCGATGGCCCCCCTAAGGTTTTTCCGGGATAGCAGAAAAACGAAGAGGCGCAGCACCGCGGTTGAGGGCTCTACCTCTCACTGCATCATTTTCCCACCATCCCTGAAATTATTTACCCCAGGTCACCCAAGGTCAGGTCACCAGACGAGGTCAACCAAGGTCACCTCACTTCAACTTTAGAGCTCTGTAAGAGCTACATTTCGAATTCGATAAAATTGAAACTTCCTACACTTTATGGCCCCTCCAGTGTCTACAAGGTGTATATCCGGGATTTTTCGATTTCGTGCCCTGAGGTCAGGTCATGAGGTGACCTCTCCCATTGACAAAGCATGGGGAAAAGCTGTCTTATGATCTAAAAGTCACAAAAGCTATTGAAAATGCTCAGCTTGATCAGAAAGGGGTTTTTGGACACCCTTTCACGGATTCCAGGGGCCATATTTGCCCTTTGGCTACTCCAAGGTCATCCGAGGTCACCAGGGGTCAAAAACAGTATTTTGACAATAACTCTTGACCTAATTAAGCTAGAACGCTAAAACAAACACCATCGTGTTTGTCTTGTCACTGGCGTTCATTTGATATACAACAAGGTCACTTTCTGACCTTTCGTGACCTCAGGTCATCTTAGGTCACGAGGTGACCTCTGGAGGTCAAAATAATGGCGGGAGGTCTTTACGTTTCACATAGCGGAAAAAGGACTGACAATTTCCTATCAAATGTACTTTACCAGACTTCAATAGCTCTAATGGCATGAGAGTTAACCTCGCCCCACCGGGGGCCATCGATGGCCCCCCTAAAGTTTTTCCGGGATAGCAGAAAAACGACGAGGCGCAGCACCGCGGTTGAGGGTTCTACCTCTCACTGCATCATTTTCCCATCATCCCTGAAATTTTTACCCCGGGTCATCCAAGGTCAGGTCACCAGACGAGGTCAACCAAGGTCACCTCACTTCACCTTTAGAGCTCTGTAAGAGCTACATTTCAAAGTCGATCGATTTGAAATTTTCTACACTTCATGACCCCTTCAGGGTCTACAAGGTGTATATCCGGGATTTTTCGATTTCGTGCCCTGAGGTCAGGTCACGAGGCGACCTCTCCCATTGACAAAGCATGGGGAAAAGCTATTTCATGATATAAAAGCCACAAAATGATTGCAAATACTCAGACTGCTCAGGACAACGTTTTTGGACACTCTTTCACGGATCCCAGGGGTCATATTTGCCCTTTGACTTTTCCAAGGTCATCCAAGTCACCAGAGGTCAAAAACAGTATTTTGACAATAACTTTTGACCTAATTAAGCTAGAGCGGTGAAACAAACACCATCGTGTTTGTCTTGTCACTGGCTTTCATTTGATATACGGCAAGGTCACTTTGTGACCTTTCGTGACCTCAGGTCATATTAGGTCACGAGGTGACCTCTGGCGGTCAAACCACTGGCGGGAGGTCTTTACGTTCCACATAGAGGAAAAGTACTGGCAATTTGCTATCAAATGTACTTTACCAGGCCTCAATAGCTCTAATGACATAAGAGTTATGCCCAGTTTGCTTAATCATTGCATATTTTAGTGAAAATAGCCGATCTTGACCTAATTTGACCTCTGGAGGTCAAACCATTGACCTGAGCACTAAAACATGCGAAGTAATTTCTTACTGAATTCACGCGAGCTTTCTGTTGCACTTGCGATTTGCGCCAACGCCCATATTTCGGAGTTAGAGGGGGCCATCGATGGCCCCCGTGGGCGAAGGTGGCGCCGGACCCCGGTGGGGCGCGGGTTAAGCCCAGTTTGCTTAAGCATTGCATATTTGAGTGAAAATAGCCGATCTGGACCTAATTTGACCTCTGGAGGTCAAACCATTGACCTGAGCACTAAAACATGCGAAGTAATTTCGTACTGAATTCACGCGAGCTTTCTATTGCACTTCGCAGATTTGCGCTAACGCGCATATTTTCGGAGTTAGAGGGGGGCCATCGATGGCCCCCGGTGGGGCGAAAGTGGCGCTGGACCCCCGGTGGGGCGCGGATTAACCCTCACCCCGATGGAAGGCGCTTGAACATCCCCTTTGAGTATTTAGGCAGTTTTCAGAATTATATCAACAACTTTGGATGAAATGGCGATACAGCTTTTATCATTGCGTTCAGACTGCTATTTCGAGTCAATTTATATTCATATTGAGTATGCTCGGTTAAAAAAAGTGACCTTGACCTGAATTGAGGTGCGGTCATTTTTGTGTTTTGACCTAGTATGGTCATATTATACATCATTCGATTTGCCGTGACGAGAGGAAGCGAATGGTGCCTAAAAAATTATTCTAACTAAATTTTGCCACACGCTAGAACCCAAAAACCCTACTCAAAATCCCACTTTCTTTGATCTGTCATGACCTAAATATTGACCTGAGCCAAAAAGTGATTGATATAGTTCCTTCATGAATTTGTATGAGCATTGCACCAGCGTTCGCGTTTTTTTGCTATCCCGCATAGGGACCGAGTCCGAGAGGGAGGTGTTCAAACATCCCCCACCAGGGCGAAGGTGGCTCGGAGGCCCACCGGGGCGCGGGTTAAACTCTAACGAAACTGCACTATAATATTTTGTCAGGCCCAATCCAAGGCTACTCGAGGCCAAAACATGTCACCATAGTGCTAAAATGGGGTGTATGTATGTATGTATGTACCTAGGTATAGCATTGAACCGCAGGAATAAGACACACCTAATGACAACAAAATAAACACTGTATCTCCATTCCCGATTAAGTTATCAACACCCGCTCTGAAGAGGAATATGGCACTAACGCACCCTGGAGGGGCCTGGAGGCCCCCCGAGATCTCGGAAACTAAGAAGGCTAAGAAAAACACCGATCAGGTGGAGGATCGGGGCTATGGTGATCCACATGAGAAACAATTTTATATACCTAGGTCATTATTATCTTTAAGGTCAAATGAGATTATGAAGGTCAAATATTTACTGTGATTGGGACCTATTGGAATCATGCTCGTCACTATTCTGTCAAATATGTTTCGGTCTCATATTTTTCCTAAGGCTATGGACACAAACATTATTAGAGGGTACCCCGAAGGGAAAGGGGCCTCTAGATTCGGGGCCCCATCATTTTTATTTGATGAGCGTTAACACGCGCCCCGCTGGGTGGGGCGAAATTCGTCCCCCCCTCCTGGTTTTTCCCAGATAACGCCAAAACGAAGCGGTGTACGACAACGAAACTTACAGTACCTTATCCCTGATCAATTTTACGCATCTGACCAAATTTTTAGGTTCGGTCACGCCAGGTCAAGGAGCTATTCAAGGTCAAGTGACCCGACCTCAAAACCCAAAATCACGAGTTTGAAGCAGTGCCTAAGGAACATTTGTCAGCTGATCAGTTTCAAACTTTCACCATAATATGCATATGATAAGGTCATTAGGCTTTACAAATCTGATATCTCGGAATTTTGATACTGTTGACCTGAGGTGGAGTTAATTTTTTGGTCACCCCTTTATAAGTCCATGGTGAAAAATTGAAAGGGCTCGTTTTCAGTAAAAACTGAATAGATAATGCTGCAAATTATCAAACTGTGGATTCTTGCCACAATCTTGACCATTAAGTTGAGTTTTTGACCATCTGATCTCTCAAAGGTCACATCAGGTCACAGGAACATACAGTGACTGTTTTGCCAAGAACTTCTCACTGAATTGATATAAAGGTCCCATTCTGCTTTCATTGTGCTTATATTATCACGAGGAGTCAATTGATATGCAACATAACCATACCAAGTCACTATGTGACCTTGAACTAGCTCGATGTAAGGTCACTTTCACATTTGACCCAGCAAGGTCATATTATACATCATTCGATTTGCACGATGAGAGAAATCCAATGATCCATAAAGATTTGATCTAGCTCCACTGACTAAAAATCTAGAGGAGGAAACGTACAGCGCCCTGTTGTAAGCCTATGGAACCTTCTTTGACTTTTGCTGACCTCAATATTGACCTGACATAAAAGCACTTCGTATAATTTATCTTCGTCTCGTCAAGAGCTTTCGAACACTGTTCGTAATTTTCCTTTAGCTGTCCTGAGAAATGAGATACGGAGGGGGGCCAAAACACCCCCAGCGGGGCGCGTCACGCCAAGGACCTCAGCGGGGTGCGTGTTAAATCTTCACAAACTAAAAATTGTTTATATACACAGGCGGAACCAGAACTTCCTAACGGGGTAATGTAAGTCTCGGGGGCCCCTGCTCCAGGGACCCACAATTTTTCATCTATTGAAAGTTACATATTTTCAAACTGAATAATTTGCAAGGCACCTATTTTTAACGCCCTTAGGAAGATTAACATTTTCGGCGAGCCCCGAGACCAGCTATTGAGGGCCTTCTAGACCAGCCCTGGGGCCCTCGAGACAAACTCTGGGGCCCCTTAGACCAACTCTTGGCGGCCCCTGGAACCAACTCTTGGGGCCCCCCGACCAATATTGGGGTGGTGTTTGGCCGAGGTAAAAAAACTCAGTCAACTCGCCAATAATACTGGTGCCAAAAATAGATTAAGTCGGTGACAAAATAGACAAGATTGTGCGCAGTTTAACGTGGCAAGTTAGTTGGCGCTCAGTCTGTCAATACGTTCTTTGAGATTTATAGGACTGAGAGGGTCTGGAAAGTGATCCCCTTTTCGTGCCGAAGCTCGATATTCTTGGTTACACATGTTTTGTCTGTAATTCCGTTGGTGAAAATTAGACACTTTTTCCGACCTCTGGCGTTTGGGTTCCCCGGAACGTATATCAAACATCACTGGCAGCCCCCAACGTCCCCCTCCCCTTTTATCTGTCCCTGCTCTGCATTCAATAGGAAAGCACTGAAAAAATTCATAATCCCAACAAGTAAAAAAAAAAACCGGTCGAACAGTGTGTGTGAACGATTTTGAACAATATTACCTACGCATTAGCAAGTTAAGGCTCATAAGTGAACGTATACCTATCACCGGATACTTGCATCAACTCCAGAGACCAATAGCTTTCATCATAACCACCATCTCTGGTATCGAAACGCCGCGCAGTGGGTTCTACCCTCTCCAGTGATACCTCATCAGGCCAGCTCATCTACGTTGAAAGCCGCCAACACTGGAGCGAGTGTGACTTCTCATTACTCGCGGTCCAGTCAAAGCAGGCATGGCAGCTTCCGGCCTGCACTGCAGCTGCACCTATTACTCGCCGGAAATCATCCGTGGAAGATTCACTAATGAGTCATCAGCCGGCTGACCCCGGCCAGATAGCGACCACCGCTTGGGCAAACAGCCCGTGCACACCGACGAGCGACCACCGACGATGCCCGCCGCGCGCCGACGTGCTCCCCTCCCCGAGTCGATGCGAGCGCCGCGTCGACGGCCGCTCCTCCGTTTACTTTGGCGCCGCTGCTGCGGCCTGGCGGCGAAAATCAGCGCAACTTTCCAAGATGGCGGAGCCGTGCTGAGGGGGTGTCGTCGCGAGCGATGCAGAGGACGGCAGCGGGCGTGTGCGGCGCGGTGTTGCGGTGCGGGCTGTGGGAGGGGTGCAGTGCGTGCAGTGCCGACTGTCATGGTGTCGGGTCTGATGCGGAAGCCTGGACGGCAGTGCCATGGTGACGGCACGCCGACACATCGCCAGCCAGGTGGCCGCGGCCGGTATTGACACGCAGCTGCGTGAGCTATCGCAGCACTGGCGCCGCTGCCTCGCCTCCCTCCTGCTCTTCACAATCATTCTCACCAACAACTTTGGCCTGTCGAGCAGCCGGCGGGACGCGGCGCGCCCTCAGCTGTGGCGAGCGGCGTTCCACACGGCGGCGAGTGCGCCGCGCAGCCTACAGCAGTGCCTTCCCACCGCCACCAGTGGTGTTTGCCAAACCGAACCCCCTTATAACGCGTCGTCGTTGCCGTTGCGACGAGAACCTCGCGAACTGCAGTCCGACTGCTCCGTACTGCAGCAGCACATGAGGCATCGACACCTGACGCATTGTTATAGAGTGAATTTATGGGACTCGTTGAACGCTACCGCGCGAAAACGGTCCAGTTGTTTAGCGAATCGTTTGCATATAGACTATATTGAGAGGCTGGATAGGCAAATAGGAATGGAATACGCCAATTTTGAATCGATCATCAACCGGCTCGACTGCCAGGACAAGGATCGCTACTCCGTGATATACGATTGTGACGAGTGTAAGGTAAGTAGGTCACCGCTTTCATCGGTTCAAGGCTGCTTCATATACGGGCAAGTTTCGAAAACAGACACATACAGCTTTTGAACCGAGTTTTGGTCTTCATAAAATCAATGGGTACCAGCAGCAAGGTCAATAGTATTCGGTCATGCCACATTGTGACACGGGTGCCGAAATAGCGCGTGTAAGTCCTAAGTCGCTGACTTGAACTAGGTTTACTTAGTTCAAGTGCATATGTTTATTGCAGCCATAATATTGATTTGGTATCGGTTTTAGAACAATGCGATAAAAAGTTATTCTTTTCTCACAGGTAATCTGCCGAAAGCTGGAGAGAAGACGTTCTTGAGGCAGTGGCGGATCCAGGGGGGGGGCAAAAAGGCAATTGCCCCCCAAACGGAAAAGCTCGAGGCAAAACTATGTTTTTGCCCCCCCAAAAGCGATCGACCTCCTTTTTCCCCGACTTCTTTTTAGCTTGTAAGCAAGATTTTTGTGCTTCAACTCTCAACTTCAAACAGAATTATTGAAGTTCAGTGTAAATATTGGGACTTGGATAGGAAAACAAGTATCTTGAGTCCATATTTTTCACCCCGTGTCGTTTTTTTTGCTTTTCGTCTCCAGTTCCCAAAATCCTACCAAATAACGCAATTTTTCACTGCGCGACGTTTTTTTTTGCTTTTCGACTTTGGTTTGCCCCTCCCAAACCACCCGGCTAGATCCGCCACTGTCTTGAGGCACATATCGACAAAGCATTTTTGACAGCAAAATTCCTGGTCGGACACAACGCTCCTGTTTTCCATCATTACTAGATAAAAGACGAGTACCTGATTGCCTAAGCATTTCTGGCTGAGTTTGACCTTCAGCGTCCCTGCAGACATCATAATAGTGATCTCGCAGTTCACCTATAGGTAGGATTTACACTAGGAAGACGCACATCCTAGGTTGCCAAAGTTGGGAAGGCGCAAATTGTAGGTTGCGAAATTTGAAAGTGACTTACCATCTAGCTTGAAAATATTGTATTATGTTCCATTTTTACAGGAAACTGCAACAGCATTGTGAAAAAACGATATTTGTACCTTCCAGGAGCGTGGATTTTTGGAAATGATATGGGGGTGCCTAGATTTGGAAAAATGTAAATGACGACCATTTAACCCCCGGCCATCCAAGGTGGAAGCAAAAAACGAGGCGCACACCGCGGGGGCCCCCACGCATCATTTCCCATCATCCAAAATTTTCCCCGGGTCACCCAAGGCAGGCACCAGACGAGGCCCAAGGTCACCCACCACTTTAAGCCAAGAGCACATTCAAAGTCGATCAATTAAACTTCCTACACTCAAACCCTCCAGGGCACAAGGTTATATCCGGGATTTTCGATTTCGGCCCAGGTCAGGTCACGAGGCGACCCTCCCATTGAAAAGCAGGGAAAAACATCAATATAAAAGCCACAAAAAATTCAAAACCAGACGCCAGAACAACGTTTGGACACCCTCACGGATCCCAGGGCAATTGCCCTACTTTCCAAGGTCATGCAAGGCACCAGAGGTCAAAACAGTATTTGACAATAACTTTACATAATGACAGAGCGGAAACAAACACCACGTGTGTCTTGTCACTGGCTCATTATAACGGCAAGGTCCTTTTGACCTTCGTGACCTGAGGTCATATTAGGTCACGAGGTGACCTCGGCGGTCAAACTACTGGCGGGAGGTCTTACGTTCCACATAGCGGAAAAAGACGGCAATTTCTATCAAATGTACTTACCAGGCCTCAAAGCTCTAATGACATAAGAGTTATGCCCAGTTGGCTTAATCATTGCATATTTGAAAATAGCCGATCTGACCCAATACCTCAGGTCAAACCATTGACCTGAGCACCAAAACAGCAAGTAATTTCACTGAATTCACGCGAGCTTTCATTGCACTTGCAGATTTGCGCTAACGCCCATATTCAGTTAGAGGGGCCATCGATGGCCCCCGGTACAAGGTGGCGCCGGACCCCCGGTGGGGCGCGGTTAAACATGGATTGATTAATTCAAAGTGTGTTTTATCCTTCCCACAGCTGTGCTAAACTATATAAACTAAAGCAAAGTCTTTAAATTGAAAGCAAAGATATATAAAGGATATTTTAATCTTAGTTCTGCGTTTTACTGGGGGTGCCTGGGCACCTCAAAGACATAGTTACGAATATAAAAATATAAAAGACCACACCCGTGGTGCCTTTTCCCCACAAACGACTACGAATTTCGTGCCAATAGTTTCACTTTGAGTAGAGCGCACTGCCCAGTTGTACCTCCAGGTACTTAGGTGTTGGTCACTTACACCAAACATGAAGTAATTGCTGGTGTCTGTCATGCGCATGCATATCCGCCAGGGAATTTTCCCATGTACAGTGGGACTATAATTGAACTCAAGATCCTCCAATTGGCCCCGTAGGATTTTCCTTCGCTGGGAACGAGTGTGCAGGACTTTATTTCCCCTTTTTGTGTGCTTTTAGTCAATGACAGTGGATTTATTTCCCGTTAGAGACGGTCTGTTATGTCCTTTGCTGAAAGCTCTTGCTGCCACAAAACTGTGTGGATTGTACAAAATAGGAAACAAAGGTGATTGCTCAAGAAAAAAAGGATATACCGTCGGATTTGGTGAAGTATATTTTTTAACCCTTCGCCCTATTCGGTCTCTATTTCTCTTCAACATGATTTGTGTTTATCACTTAACTAGCTCATAAGACTGGAACGAGAGTATTCTGAAATAGTTGGTCGTTACAAAGAAATACAGACCAGATAAAAAACATGGACATCAATAGAGTTATGGGTTCTCTTTCCCATGGGATCTACATTTATTGCTGAAATATTTATGCGTTTACGTAGTATTTATGTATGTTTATATGTATGCATTGTATTTGTATATATACATGCAGTATATATTAATGTTTGCATAGCCGTTTTTATGTTTATGCTTACATGTTTTAGAACGTATCGGTTCTAGAAAGTAGGCTAGTGAAATACAATTATGTCTGCCGCAATTTGTGTCCTTTTATCTAGTTTTGCATCGGAAGCTCCCAGCTCTTTTCTGACAATAAGCTTTAAAGTCTCGCCCACCGTGTTTTGAGTCTGCTTTTTTCCTTCCTTATCATAAGCGATTTGCAAAATTGAAATATCAGTGTGAATCTTTAGCTAGTGCCCCTGAGCCCAAACGGTCACGGAGTGCATAAACCATACAGGGCCTGGGCTGTTGAGGAGCTATATACCATCAGCCCCGGGACTGGCGTGAGTACAATATGAATATCACCAGTCTTATGTTTGCTTTCAGTATCCTTTAATAGTTCTCGATTTTCATATTTGGGGTCGTCACCACTACGCTACTTAATGCATGCTTGCCTGTCGTTTTTGTCGTTCAAGGAACCATGCTATTGCAATGTCAAACTAGCTGATTACGAGTTACGACACAGTTCACAGCTAATTAAATTAGCTGTTTCGTAATAAGCCATAGCCATCGACAGGGGCTATCAGCCACAGCGGCGATAAAGATATGGATGGAACATGCATGAAGCCATAATGCAGGTGCTTTCACGTCACTCTTTGCGTTGTTTTGGCATTAATGTGCTTGACAAGATTACTATGGGTTTAAAGGTCTACACAGTGTGGGTTACAAGATTTGCCTTACCAAAGCGATGGGATGGGAAGAGATGGAATGAAATCTTCCTTGTTCAATTCGGGACTATACGGGACAGCGGAATTGTTGTCTGCAGAAATATCACGGAGGTGAATTAGTCAGGACTAAAACGCTTAAATGATACATTCTCCCGCGATGAAATGTGACGGGACAGCCTTAATTTTAAAATGATAGAAGACAAGCTATGATTTTGTCCACGCTCACCTCTTTTGTAACAAAGATTATTCGATGGGGACCAGGACAAGGGAACGCAGTTCAAGCAAATCAAGGAATAGAATAGGACCCAACAACGCTGTAAACGCATTGCTCTGGGAGTCATCATGATCTGTGAGGAACGTTCAAGTTGAAAGGTACCATCCTCTAAGTCTTACAGGAACGCATCCGACCCTGGGGTTAACCTTACGATCGGGTGGACGTGTGTTTGAAAGAGTGTGGATGTGTATCTGAGAGTCTGAGAGCGGTCGGTGTCGGCCACGGGACGCACGATTTATATTTACGTATACATATCTATTGTGTTCATATTTGCATAGAATTAGCTAAGTTTTTTGAAAATTTATATTCACGAAGAAATTGGCAATCTATCCGGGCTTACTTGAACATTTTCGGCATGCAACAAACTTCCGCAAAACATACCCCTAACAACAGCTGCGTTTTTTCAACACGGCGTTTGTCTGAAACTTTTGGTTTTGAAGTGATCTTTGCGATGAAATTAGATGGAAACTTTCGCTGCATAGAAAAAAGATGAGACTAGATCATTAAAAACAAATAGGATTACACATATCTTCGAACCTCTCGGTCTAACGCGATTCAATTAGCGTCGGAAACATGTTAACCTTATTTCCTCATTTTAGGAAGTAAAATTTCTCAATTTGTCTTCAGCCAAATGCCATTTACCAAAAGCTGTCACCTTTAAAGGAGAAACTTTGAAAGGTACATATCTACTAAACCCACACAACTTGAATAGTGGCACGTTGATAAAAACAACAAGGAAATAATACTCCTGAATTCGCAAGCAGGCTAACTGAATATTACACTCATGCGGTTTACTGCCACCGTTGTAAGCGCTGCGCAGAAACACTGCACGGCAGCACTGATGAAAAGAAAGGACAAACTGACCGCTGCGCGTACAGGAACAATCCATAGTAATTTATCCTCAGTAAATGCGCCAAGGGATTCAACTAAGAAATCAAACAACCAATGCTAAGGAATTAGTATCGACCTTTAATAAAAATGTAATCCATATAGGCTGCAACTTTTGCCTGTCGCACGCCATCGCTGCCGTTCGCCGCTGCGCTTTGGCTGGCCGGCGGGGAGTGCATTTACTAAATATGTAATTGGCGTCCATTCGGATGCCTTCCTGCCACAGAGCTATATATTTTTTCATTTACAAGTTAGTCATACGAGCCAAACTTTCAAGCATGAACAGAGAAGCCAGTCGTGATTGTGTTTGGAGAAACATCTACAATTGCGGGAATTTTTTCTTACCAAATAGTTTCAGGGGCGCAGCCAAAACTTTGATATGTGGCACATTACCTTTCAGGGGCACCAGGGGAGAAAAAGGGTTCTTTTTAACCTAACCTAAAAAACTTACTATATCTCAGCTCATATAAGCTCTTGGACACTGGGCGCCATGTGACCTTTGTTGTCGGCGCGCCCTAAGCCACCAATTATGATGAGTTCTTGGGCACCTTTGGTCCTAGAAAAACGCAAATCAAGCATTGACGGAAAAGAAAAACTCGGCTAAAACCGGAAAAATATCACTGAAATATCATGAAAGAAACCAAAACGCATTGGTTTGAACGCTGATAGGTTTGGAGTGCGGAGGCAAGGAGCATATACTGTTCTGTCTCATTATTATCATCATATTATTATATGGTATATACTATAGATTGTTTGATTATTATATTGATCTAACTTTATTTTACACCCAGGATTCGAGGAGGCAGGCGAGTATACACCTTGCCAGCTCACAACTTTTTTGGATAGATTTTTAATGACATGTCAGCCAACTAATAGAAGTACTTGGCATCGGTGAAATCTGCGGAGCCTGTGAGATTTATCACTAAGTGAAAGCCTAGACATGCTGGAGTCTAAAATGCATTTTTATGCCCACTGATTTTGTTGTGACGAGTGAGACCTGATTAAACGCAGATTAAGTTCCGCAGCTCCCACAAGGGCCCTGGGAGGAGGAGTGGCCTCGTGGCTTTAGGAGAGTAAAATATTGGCTGCCGGAATAATTTGGGAGATGCCTTTTCAACACGTCTATAAAGTTCCATATTTTCAAGGATCGGTCCCAGTATGAGTAAAGAAAAGGTAAACAGGTCAGTGGTTTGGATGGGGATGGCTTGACAAGGCTGAAAATTGTGAAAACTAGATTTTCGTTTAAATGAATTAGTAGAAATCCTGACTTAGGGGACTGTGCTCTCAGCTCAGGGGCATATGCCTTTTTATCACCCCTCCCCAGAATCCACCAGTATAAAAAGGTAACTTATATAATCAGGGGTGCCTAGACATCACACGCTGTCTTTGTGGATTTATTATTAGATGGACTTGTTCACATTAAAATAGCAAAGATTCGAAACTTTCAGCTGTATTCAGCCCTTCGTCAGCGAGTACTCGAATGGTATCGAAGGGCTCGTTGCACTCGCTGACGGCGAGTACAGCGAATATTCGCTGACGGAGGGCTGAATACAGCTTGAAAGCTCCGAATGTTTGCTTTTTATATGTGGAGAAGTCTATTTAGTAGTTAATCAAACAAAAACTCTACTTTTCTTTCTAAATAGCCGTTTTAGTGAGGACGCATTCCTCGTTAGCTCCATTTTGCAAGGGGAGTTTGCCTTGTGTTCTTATTCCCCATCTATACAATGCCAGCTCAGGGGCCCCATAATGTGAATCAGAGCCCTCCAAAGCAGCTGCCTCCCCCACCAGTTGTGCCCCCAAGGACTAGACTAGCTTTGTGGCTCACCGAGATGATGGGAGTTGGCCTTGTGCTCTTATTCTGTGTCTATTCAACACTAGCTTAGGGCACCCTGATGTGGATCAGAGCTCCCCAGAGCAGTTCATTCCTCGCCCAGGGACTAGACTAGCTCAGTGGCCCCAGAGATGGGTCATCAGACTAGCTCAATGGGCCTTAGATAGGCTCATAGTGCCTTGAATCAGCTCAAGAGCCCCAGAACGATTTAAGGCGCCAAATCACCTCAGGGGGCCTCAGGCCAACTTAACCCTCGCCCCACCGGGGCCATCCCGGGGCCATTCATGGCCCTTAAGGTTTTTCAAAATAGCAGAAAAAGCACGTGGTGCAGCACCACGGTTGAGAGCTCTATCTTTCACCCCATCATTTTCCCACCATCCCTGAAATTTTTTACCCCTGGTCACACAAGGTCAGGTCGCCAGGCGAGGTCAACCACGGTCACCTCAATTCAACTTCTGGGTCCTACCATAGCTACGTTTCTAAGCCGATCGATTTGACACTTCCTACACTTCATGATCATTTCAAGGTCTGCAAAATTTATATCCGGGATTTTTCGATCTCGTGACCTGAGGTCAGGTCACGAGGTGACCTCTCCCATTGACAAAGCATAAGGAAAAGCTGTCTTATGATCTAAAAGTCAGAGCAATTATTGCAAATGCTTAGATTGCTCAGAGAAGTGTTCTAGGACACTCTTTCACGGATCCCAGGGGCAATATTTTCCCTTTAACTTATCTGAGATCATTGCAGGTCTCCAGGAGTCAAAACAGGTTTTTAACAATACCATTTGACCTAATTAAGCTAGAGCGCTGAAATAAACGTCATCGTGTATGTCTAATTACTGGTTTTTATTTGATATACATCAAGGTTACTTTCAGACCTTTCGTGACCTGAGGTTATATTAGGTCACGAGATGACCTTTGGAGGTCAAACCACAGGCGGGAGGTCATTATATACCATTATATAGCGGAAAACATCCGTCATTTTCCTATCAAATGTACTTTACCAGATCGCAATAGCTCTAACGGCATGGGAGCTATGCCCAGTTAGCTTAAGCATTGCATATTTTAGTGGAAATAACCTATCGTGATCTAACTTGACGTCTGGAGGTCAAACCATTGACCTGAGCGCTTAAACATGCGAGTAATGTCGTACTAAATTAACACGAGCTGCCTAATGCACTTTGTAGATTTGCGCTAACCCCCATACTTTCGGAGTTAGAGGGGGCATCGATGACCCCGGTGGGGCGAAGGTGACGCCAGACCCCCGGTGGGGCGCGGGTTAAGGAGGTCTCATGAGCCCAGCACCCAGAACAGCTCAGGGAAACTCCAGGGCCCATACCAGCTCAGAGTACCCCCAGGTTCCAGGTCCACTCTTGGGCCCCAGATCAGTTCAGAGGCCCCAAGCCAGGCCAGGTGCCAAATCAAGTCAGGGGGCTAATTCAGCTCAGGGCCTCTTTATCAGCTCAGGGATCCCTCACCAGCTCGGGGGCCCAACCAGCCCAGGAGTACCAGAGCTTCTCAGGGGACACCAGATCGGCCCAGATCAGCCCAGGGGACAAAGGATCAGCTCAGTGGTCCCGACTAGCTCGGGGCTCAGATCAGCTCGGGGGTACCAGATCAAGTCAGTCGGCACGTAATCAGCTCAGGAGCCCCATACCAGCTCAGGGGCCCTCATCACTCTAGGTGGACCCCAGTTCAGCTCAGGGCCCCAAGGCTGCTAAGGAAATCACGTAATTAATTTAGGAGGCCCAGACCAAGTTAAAGGGCACCATAGTAGCTCAGGGGGCACCAGACTAGCTTACAGGGCCTCAGATGGGCTCAGGAGGCACAATGATGGCTCAGGAGGCACCAGATCAACTCAGGGAGCATTAGTTCAGCACAGGGAGCAGCATATCTGTTCAGGGGCACCAGATCAATCTGGTTCCCCCTGAGCTCGAGGGCCCAGATCAGCTCCTAGCCCCCAGACCAGAGCAGGGGCTTAGATCATCTCAGGGAGAACCATGTCAGCTGAGGGGACACAAGGTCGGTCCAGGGTGCACCAGACCAGCTCAGAAGGCACCAAATAATCTAAGGAGACATCAATAATCAGCTCAGGGGGCACCTGAACACCTCAAGAGGCATAATATTGACTCATTGGACAGTAGATCAATTCAGGCAGGTATGAAATCCGCTCAGGGGGCCCGGATCAGTTCAGGGGCACTTAAACAGCTAATAGGGCACCGGACAAACTCGGAGGCATCAGAGTAGCTCAAGGAGCATTCAATAGGTTCGGGAGGCACAATCATTTGCCCAGAGGGGCACCGATTGACTCAGAGGTCACCAGATCAGCTCAAGGGGCCACTACCAGCTCAGGGGTTATCAGGTGAGCTCAAGGGGCACCAGACTAGCTTCACCCGTGCTATCATTGGCAATGAGGCATTAACTGGACACGGATTAGGTGCCCAAACACTTACCGGATGCTTGGAAACGCGACAGAATGCCCCAGCTGACCAAAAAGTACTAAATTATCAAACAGTAGGTCTTTTAATCGCTACATGCGGTCTAGTTCCACTTGGATTCGACCGCGCAAGGCACAAGTTTTGAGCAGCACAGCCCAAACGGAGTGCACAGCCTAGCGATCAAAGGGCACTCCGGCATCAATGGGGAGCACGTGCCCCTATGCCCCCCCTGGCTACACCCCTGAATGTTGCATACCCCGCCACTGAATCCAAATTAAGGAACGAGGTCGAGTTGTTTGTTTTCGTTACTTATAGTAATCACATAGTAGGGGTGATTTTCATTCTTTTGAACTTCCCTGACAGCTTTTCTTTATCTAATCTGCTGGATCGGTTCGGAGTTTGTATGGATATTTTCTGTCGGTCTTCATACTTGCAATGTCAAATGTCTGCCGCGATCCCTGGTTGGCGAGTTGCTCGGGTTTTCCAACCCTGCCCTATTTCTTTCGAACGCACCAGTTTTGGTCTATGGAAACTTTCATTTGTAGGAGAGACATCTTACCGTTGCACTGTTGGATTTGAATTTAGCAGCTGAGTCTAGTCTTCCAGACTCAGCTGACTGAGGCTACGGCCAGCTGGTGGTCAGCTGTTGGCCGTGTATGGTTGTGTTTTGGGTTTGACAATGAGTGGCGGATGTGTCTGAGTGTGCGCGCGTGAATAAACCGTTAGTGAGAAGACCTAAGCGTGTAAACCAGGTAAGTAACTTCCCTGTGAGGGACGTTTGCGATTCACCTTTAAAGGAGTATCCCACTTTTATAATGGGTTTTGAACTAAGATAGCAGTTTTGTAGAGCGTGTTGAGAAATCACTATCGGCACATTTAATTTCACCCAAAGCTCTCGGTATAAAATTTCCGCCGGCTTTAAAATTCGAAGTAAAGGGGCCTATTGGCTTATTTCAAACCCTGAAGGAATACCTTCAACATGGTTGCAGTAATCTGATTGGTCGTAAGCCCTACGTCTCGCCCACACGCTGAAAATACCATACTAGCGAGTGAACCAGCATGCAACTGATTGTCCACCGGCATATTAGGCAAAAAGTTGTCCAGTGCAGGGCGTTATTGGGTCAAAATTAGGCCAATAACTGTAATACACATTATATCCTCCCTTCCCCGTACTTGTGCAAACAAAATTTAAATTTTTTGTCAAAATCCAGCTCTAAAATTGTTTCCTTGCATCAGACATATGCATAATCTTTTTACCACTGAATAAACTCGGCTACCGTAGTGACACCTGACGTGCAGTTCTTGGACCAGCGCTTCTTCTTGTACTGCATGCTATTTTTGCCGTGCGGAAATGCTCTGAATGGAGCTTATAGTGAGTCTCTGATCAACGTTTGGGATTTCACTGATTATCAACAGTGTTATTTTGATGACGTCACATATTGTTAGAAAAGAGGGTATATTTCTGTTTTTAGCGCATGGAAGTGGGGACAAATTATGTTTCCTGTTTTTCAGACCTCTCTTGTTTTTAAAATGTTCGTTTTAGGATTTTCACAAAGTGGTCCACTCCCTTTAAACCAAACAAGCGTCTCCCTCAGACATGCTCACATATATTTTAGTGGGGAAAAAACATTGATGAAAGACTTGTTACGAAGCTTTGCGTTTCATTTCCGCTTTCAAACTTATCTGTATTATACGTAAAAAAGTCATATTGACAAGCAGCTTGTAATCAAGACTTCTAAAACTATTTGAAATATTACAAAGTTACACAAATAATTTGTATTCCAAAAGTGTCTGCACGCGAAATATGCATTTAACTAGAGGCGTAAAGTTTCAGTCTTTTCAAACCAATTTAAAAGCGATTCAATAGTATTTATATTCAAACGTTGATAACTTTTTGAAGTGCTGCGGCGAGGAGCATGATGATGAGTTGCTAAGATGTTCCCTGGCCTCTCCCCTCGAATCCGGAAATGTAAAAACACTGAAGATTATATATTCGGGCACAACCCTTCATCAGAATCGTGGAGTAAATATCAATACTTCTCAGTCCAAGTATAGCCAGACCTCGAATTCGAGGTCTGGCTATACTTGGACTGAGAATTATTGATATTTACTCCACGATTCTGATGAAGGGCTGTGCCCGAATATATAATCTTCAGTGTTTTTTACATTTCCGGATTCGAGGGGAGAGGCCAGGGAACATCTTAGTATTTATATTCATTCTATTTCATCTGAGCCGCTATTAGGGAAGTGGGGGTAAGCCCGCCACCATAAGGATTTGCTGTTCCCAAAAGCATATTTTGTGTTGAATGACAATCTCTTTACTTTCGATTCATTTTGGGATCAATTTGGCACCAATGAATGCCTTCCTAATTTGACTTATATCTTTAAACTAAAAAATAAATGACTTCAAAGTCAGTATTGCATTTCTAGTGCCTTAAAAAGTGAGGGCAACACCGCCATGGGTGGCGGTGTTACCCCTCTATTATGTCGGCGTTAACCCGTGACATATCACTTCTATTGCGTTCTAAATTCGCAGTTTGTGAATGCAAGTATCTATAAATTTGTGTTTATCTTGAAGTTTCTAGTCCCTACAGTAGTGCTGACGGTTCCAAGGACGATTATCAATTATATCTAAAAACGCGAATTTCGGTATTCATGCGATACAAATTTCTGTCACAAATAAATGTGAAAAAGCTCGTATTTGAAAGCTCGCATACTGTAGGTTACTGGCTTAAAATCTAAGCTCATATCCAGTGAACTTCCATGTATAATACAAATCAAGTCACAAAATCACACATGTCCCTAAAACTTGAAGAACACAGTATGATAATCAGTGATGACGGAACGTCTGAATTTAAGGGGCCACAATGGGCTTTTCAACCCATCTCCCTCCAGTAAACGCCATAGACTTAGTGCTAAAATTTATGTTAAAGGGGGGCAGTCTACTGTGCACCGGTGCCTCCCGCAAGTTCCTACGCCAGGGATATAATGGTAACGAAGGAAATTAACATCCATGTGCATGCACTAGCGAACTAGAAATCAAAACCAAAACCGCAGATTGTTGAGAGCGCTGAAATGCACAGAATCAAATTCTGAAATATAGTTCCGAAATGTTTTCTCTTCATATAAGAATACACACAAACCCCTTTGAACTTGACCCATCGCTGCAAGCCTCGTGTGTCCTGTGTCCGCACGATCCACACTGCAATCGGAGTTCGTTCCGGCCGGTAACACCTTCTTCACAATACATGCAAATTTCCTCATTTTTATTTCGGTAGGACACTTATGTCTTGCGCCTTTTGCCCAGTTTTTCTTGGTCTTATGTATGCGCGGCGGCTTCCTTTCTTTTCCAGGCCCTTCCGTCGCCCTTTTCGCAGGAGAGCTTGTCAGCATTATTGAGCATAATTTTCTGCGGCGAGATGGTTTCCATTTTTTCTCGTTGAATTGCGTGATCGGGAGTACATCATCGATAGGAGATTTTTGGTGCAAGGGGCTCTGAGCGTGGGCAGCAAACATTTGGGCCCCCCTTTCCCAAAATCCTGGCTATATATATCTGAGATCCTGCCGTAGGCGCATCCGCATCCGGGCATCCGCGAGTTTCACGGTCGAATGGATGGCTGATCTGCTGCCTTTCCGTAAAGTCGTACGCCACAGACTAGACGCGAGCTTTTCGCCATAGAAAAGTTTTGAAAGCGGACCAGCCTTTCTGCTAGGTCCTGCTCGAATTCTTTTGGGATGACTATCCCAGGACCTAATCTAGGAGGAGCAATGTTTTCCATTTTGCCCTGATCCGATGTTTTTCAGTCGATCTAGCAGTGTGGCTCTCGGGATCTGATACCGTATGCTGGCTTTTTTCTGACATCCCTATAGAGATCTACTATAGCTATAGTAGATCTCTACTGTAACTATAGTGTATCACTATAGTTATATTACATCTCTATGAACATCCCCTTTCCCCAACCGCTTTTATAGAGTTTGTCAGACATTCCGAGCTCCAAGCGCACCTCGTGCAGTTTTTATGTTTTCTTCAGAGCCATTGTGATCTCACATGCTGATTCGATGGTGTGAAACAGAAAAAGCTTATACGATAAAAATAAACGACAACAAATTGAAATCAAATCCTACTTCCAGCATACAGCCAAACGCAGATGGTAATGTCAAGAACAGCGCAGCCAACCTAGAACCCTAATTGGAACTGCACTTCATTTTTTGCGCACGGCAAACACTACCCCCGCTTTAGGTTTAGGCTTTTTCGGTATTTCTGAGTTCCTTTCATGATAGCTGGAACCATTCAAATTTTTATAAAAGAAAATGAGCTCCCGACATTCAATGAGGTAGCACCGCCACCCCTTAGGGTAACACCGCCACGGCATGGCGGTGTTACCTGCATCGACAGTGAACGACAATAACCACTACCGCTGGAAAAGTAGGACTGTTGTGGCGACCTGGTGCGACAAAGTCAGATGAAAAGCTATAACGCTCTGAAAAAATGAGAAATTATTAAGGTTAGATCACTGAATAACTTTTGGCATTGTTCAATGACAGGGATATTTTTATAAAACATGATCCTTTTTCAAAATATGCCTCTAATTATCTGAAACGTATCAAAATTCGTGTTGCAACGGGCTCACGCACATTCGCCGCTAAATTCCGACTGAGAAACGGTGCCAAACGTTGTGTATATCTAGTAACCACACCGCTAGGGGTATGGCGGGGTTCCCCACATGGCGGTGTTACCCCCGCTTCCCCTACCATGCACCCCTACTCACTTAAATCGAGTATTTTCGTAAGTGCAAACCTGCTCATCTGGCCAAATAGGACACAGAAAGTGGTTTCCCCGCCCTGGGATTGAACCCATGTTACCCTATAGGTACTATTATTTCTTCCTATACTCCTATTCTATGCTATACTTATATTCTATTCTATTCTATACTATACTATACTATACTATACTATACTATACTATACTCCTATACTATATATATGTTGAGACGGACGAGTAATGCACTAGGCCACCCAGCTCTCTTTGCCTGCATTCAAATTGCATAAAGCCTCGGTTGACAGCAATGACAGAAATTTGCGAGACAAAAAGTGCGACTTTGGAATGCATAAATTCCCCTGAAACATCAGATAATGTATCCGGTGCCGGGTAATTCAATTCAGCCTGAGCTCGCTCAATCAAACGCAGCACAGTGCTGCATTCGTGGAAGCGGTCCGCACTTGTCAGCTCTTAGTATTGGCTGAATATTCAAACGTCAAGTAAGCACTCACAGGCATATCAAGTACAAGTTGCGATGAAGCCCTGAGATTTGTCGAAGGAGTTCTGTTATCTGGCTTGGCAGCGCAACCGATGGTTGAAGCTATGTATTCGGATGTTTATGGATATAATATAGAGGCCATTTAATTACGGCGGGCTTATTAATCGTTTTGAATTTGCTTGTTGTTTTCTGTTGCTGTATTAGTTCGGAAGTAGAAACCAAACTCCTGTTTTTTATCGTCACGGAGTTAGGGAAAAACGGGACCTGAAATTATATTTTGACGCGTAACTTCCTACCGCTTTCAGTCTGCTGCATTTATCAATCTCTCTTCTTTAAATATTTGTTTATATGTGTGGTTCAAGATGTTTCGCATGCTTTCGATTTTGATATATTTTCGAAGCAGCATTTATGGCGACAAAAAATTCACCGTGTTTGTTTGATACGGTTGGCATATCGTGGCAGACCGTGAAACAGCACCTTAGGAGAACAGGAAATGAGAGCGTGAGCTGGGAGGAGGCTAAACGAAAAATGGAACAGCGATTGGGCCACATTTCTCTCGGCAACCACTGCGAGGAAAGGCGAAATAGGCATAGGAGGTAACTTCATTTGATAATTTGGTATTAACACCGGCTGGTTGGCTTCGCCTTCGAAGGGGGCTGGGGCCGAACCCCGTTTTTAAAGAAATGTAAAAATGTAAAGAAATGTCCCCCTTTCACCTTTAAAATCTAAAACCGTTCCCAAAAAAAATTATTTGCACTAAATCTGCAACAAAGGCAAGCTCGATGAATAAAAAAGCCTGATTTAAGAATTTAAGGTGACCCATGTACTATTTGATTAATTTGTTTGGATTTCCCCTTAGTTGGCTGAAACTATGTAAATTGGAAATAGTTTCCTACTGCTGGGTCACCTTCCGTCATATAAACAATGTGTGACGACGTTCTTGACTTTGTGTTTAAGGTATTCTTGCGACAATACGACTTGTTTGGCTTTCACCACCCGATGAAGCACGGGAACACACTCGAAACCCCTACATGGTGTTCTTGCATTGTACTGTAGGATTCAACTCGGCCACCTAAGGCCTTGGTCAATCTACCAATCGAAGGAAAGAAGTCGACGATGATAATGACCAATTTATTGATGCAATGGCCAAACAGCGGATCAGAGACAACAATGATAACCGGACAACAGCGCCAATATTTACAAATAGGAACATATACCCATTCTAATGGGAAATAACAAAATCCCAGAGCAATATGTGACACTCGATATGGACGCGTGTAAAGTGAGTGAGAGCGTGAGTGGTTGTGAGAGCGTGCGACGGCGAAGGAATAAATCGCCGGCAGGTTTGATGCCGTAATTGACAGTAAATCCAGCGACGGCTGCAAACCGAAATCGGGCATGCACTGAGCAGGGATCTGCTCAGTCACGAGTGCAGACCCAATTACACGACGGTATCATCAGCGCAGCTGGGGGAACGAACCACTCCAGGGATTAGTCCTGGCGAGTGATCGCAATGCAGAGGTGGAGGAGTGGACCAGCCCAGAGAGTAACTCTGGTGAACTGACCGGTGTTGTTACCACACAGCGCGCCTTTATACCCGGCTGGCAGTGGTCACGTGACCAGGTCGCGCTCTGGTTGGTCGGCCGGGTGGGTGGCTGGTGTGGTGGCAGTGACCCGGCGCGCGCCTGTGCCGGCGGCGGTGGTCGGCTGACCGCGCCGCGGCTGAGGGTGGGGGGCCGTGTAGTGGTGCAGTGGCCGCTACAGGACCCCACTCCTAGATTAGAGGTCGAAGCGTACCGGAGGCTTGGAGACGCGTCCTGAACGTGTGCGGTAGTTGGAGGCCTCCAACTCCGACGAATCCGGTTGAACGTTGAGGTTCTCGCGAGCATAGCTCTGAACGAAGCTGGCTGATGTAGCTCGTGGCTCGGGAGCTGTAGAGACCGTTGATGGCATGGATGCTGCTCCAGGGCTGGGAGATATACACACTGGCCCGGCTGATGGCGTGGGTTTTGTTCCAGTGGCAGGGGCTTCACTTGCTGGATCATCTGACATCTCTGGCTCGGGATGCATCACAGTGAGAGGTTCGGGTGGAGGCTGCACGTTGGCGTTCTCTATGTAAGCCGGTTTCAGTCGCTTGATGGACACAGTGTCTAAGCGTCCATTCCGGAAGATGACGAACGCCTTAGGTGACCTCTTCTTGACCTGGAACGGGCCGTCGTAGACGAAGGCCAGAGCAGGACGATGGCCATCATGACGAACCATGACATGAGAAGCTGTGGACAGATCGGGTGAGACAAACACATCACTGGCAGTCACACGTGTCGGTGCTGGTCAGAAGGATATGAAGTGCTGTCTGAGGCTGGCTAGAAACTGGGAGTGATCTGGTATTGTTTTGGGCTGGACGATATACTCGCCCGGGAGTCTGAGTGGCGTGCCAAAGACTAGGTCTGCGGAGGAACATTGAATATCCTCCTTCAGTGCCGCGCGTATCCCCATCAGTGCAATGGGGACACGATCTCTCCAGTTATGGCATCCTTGGAGTGAACTTTTCAACTGCCCATGCAAACGCTCCACCAGACCGTTGGCGGCTGGGTTTTACGCTGTGGTGTGGACACATTCCGCTCCGATGTGCTATGTGTAACTGTTTTCCACAGTGCAGATGTGAACTGGCTCCCACGGTCCTATACGATGCTGCTCGGGACACCATAACGGGAGATCCAGGTTGAAATGAACGCAAGTGCAACCTCGCTAGCCTCTATGGATGCAAGGGGACATGCTTCAGGCCAACGTGTATACCGATCGACCATCGTGAGAAGGTAGCGGTGGCCCTTATGCGGTGGAAGTGGTCCAACAATGTCCACGTGTACGTTGTGGAAACGAGCGGAAGGCAAAGGAAAACGACCGACAGGAGACTTGACATGGCGATGAACCTTAGATCTCTGGTACTGAACACATTGCTGTGCCCAGGACCGGACATCCCGTCGCATCCCTGGCCATACGAAACGTGCAGAGATGAGGTTGAGCGATTCCTTGCGTCCAGGGTGTGAGATAGAATGTAAGGTGTTGAACACCGTCTTCTGCATGGCGACTGGTACGATTGGTCTGAGTACTCCGTCTTTCTCATCACAGATCAACTCGAGATCTATTCGACCAGGCAATGGTCGGGAGACGGGGTTGAGACTGCTGTTTTTGGTACTTAGGTTGCGGATATCTGGGTTGTTGTGCTGGACCTTGGCCATGTTGGCCAGGTTGAAGTTCTCGGATGGCTGAATAGCGCTGATCCGAGAGAGAGCGTCTGCCACGAGGTTATCGGAGCCACGCATATGGTGTATGTCAGACGTAAACTGGAGAATGAAATCCAGATGTCGCTGCTCCCTGGGTGCGTGACACGATGTAGATGACATAAGAGCCTGGACCAGGGGCTTGTGGTCTGTGTGGATGGAAAACTCGCGTCCCTCAAGGAAGGGCCGGAAGTGCTTAACAGCCTCGTACACTGCCAGCAGTTCTCGTTCGAAGGTACTGTAGCCTGCTTGCGCAGAGTTGAGCCTGAGAGAGAAACAGGCCAAGGGTTTCCATGTTGACTGGACCTGCTGTTGCAGGACTGCGCCTATGGCATCTGAACTGGCGTCTGTGAACAACCCGATCACCGAATCTGGGTCTGGATGCTGAAGCGTTGTGGCCTGGGAGAGGACCTCTTTTGTTGCTGTGAATCAGCTCGGTAGGTTCATTCAGGATGTCTTCTTGCCCTTCTGGGTCTTCTTAAAAGACTTTAGGGGCAAGTGTACTTGCCTGGAATGTACAAAACTATGAAGAGTTAACCATCCCCAAGAAGCGACGAAGTGACTTGAGAGTCTGGTCTGGGGTACTTTAAAGCTTGTACTTTGTTTAGAGGACGAGTGCCGGAAGGAGATGATGACCAGGAACTCGAGCTCTTGTAATCAAAGAGGCAATTTTGTGTAGGCAACGCCTACTGATCAAGGCGCTTGAGTACCTCTTCTACGTGAAGAAGGTGTTGTGGCTCAGAGGCACTCGCCACCAGGATATCGTCGATGTAGGCGAAAACGAATGGCAGTCCACGGAGGACCTGGTCGATAAGACGTTGGAAGGTCTGTCCAGAGTTCTGCAATCCAAATGGCATCCTGGTCATCTCATAGAGTCCAAAAGGAGTCGTGATGGCCATCTTCGGGATGTCGTCTGGGTGGACAGGAACCTGGAGGTACACTTTGGTGAGGTCCAGCCGGGAGAAAATCCGGGCACCACTGAGATTTTTTCCGTTTTCCCACTGGGCATCACACCCAGGGGGAGTATATTTGCCACCAATAGTATTTCATGTGCCTCCTCTGCTGCGATGATGTCAAGATCGGCCAAGATCGGCCGAGGAACAACAAATACACGCGCGGTACAGATAGCCGACACATACAAAGATATTCGGCGGTACCTGCATCTCGGAGCTCGAGTTTGGAAATGAGGGTGGGTAGAGCGAAGAAGTAGATAGCAAAGTAAACGTAGAGTAAGCCCCCAAGAATTAAGTTGAGAAGAAGCTCCGTGGTGAGGTCCGCATGAGTCTCACTCCATATGCGAAGGACGCCACAACCAAATGCCAGTAGATGAAGTCACCTGGATTCGATCCCAAGGACTGCTCAATTTTTCCCGGCAGGAAAACGAAAAATCTTTGCACAGATATTCGAATTAGCAGAAGATCCTACGTAGACAAGTGCCCTCACTTGCAACCAGGCTGAGCGGATACGATAAACTTGAAAGGGGCGATTGGTAGTGAAGTCTTGGATATGAGGGATGGGGTACCGATCGGGGACGGTGATGCGGTTCAGGGACCGATAGTCGCCACAGGGCCTCCAACTGCCAGGGGTGTTCTTCGGGACTATGTGTAGTGCGGATGCATATGGGCTCTTACTAGGACGGATGATACCTTACTCGAGCATGTGTTGGAATTCGTCCTTCACGATGCTCAGGCAAGCTGCATCAAGGCGCCTAGGTCGGCAGAATGGAGGAGGACCCTTGGTGACGATGCGGTGAACAACGTTGTGCCGGATTTCCTTGCCGATGAATGACGAGCCTGTGACACCTGGGTATCGCTTGAGGAGCTCCTTGTACGGTGGTTGACACTGTGGGAGTCAGGCAGAAACATGCGAAGGGACGCCCCGCTTTCCACCTGTGACAGTTAAGCCTGTAGTGTTGTCCACCAACTGGCGAAGGCGGGGATTGACATTGAGGTTGTGGTGCGACAGAAAATCACTTCCAATTATTGCGATGTTAACGTCAGCTAGGATGAATGACCAATGGAAGTCCCGACGGAGACTGAGAGACAGCTTCAGTGTCTTGGTTCCATAGGTCTTAATGGGGCTGGAGTTCACAGCCTGCAGCGAGAGTGAAGATTGTGTGGCCTTATCGGCTGGTTTAGCTGGGAGTATGCTGTATTGGGCACCAGTGTCGACGAGGAACCGCAGGTTAGTTCCAGGATCCTCCACAAAAAATGGGGCCTGAAGCGAGCCGTTGACAGTGGATGTGGGGCACGAGGTCGGCAAGTCCTCACGCCCCATGGCTAGTTTAAATGCTCATATGAGCAGGGCTTCGTGCAGCTCCGGGCGTCCTTGCCGAACTTACGATGGTACCAGCAAATACTGTCCTCTGGAGAGTCGGTACGTTCTGTGGGTCGGTAGCGATGGCCCGAGCTGGAGCGGTTGCGACTCCTGAGCGATTTGAGCTGAGCCGAGATGTCTTCAAGCTGTTTAGAGATCTTTTTCAGCGTCATCGAGTTTTCCCGGAACCTCTGGCATCCATCGCCTTGGCTTGCAGCAGGCAGGCAGGAATCTGCATTGCCTACTTTGCATATGGCATTGGAAGACACAGTGTTGATGGGGAAGCTGTTGCGTGGAAGTGAAGTGATCACCCTATCCGCTTTTCCAGCCAGGGTGGCAAGAGGTGTGTCAGCGGGTAGGAAACTCAGAAACGGCATGGCGGCCTCTGGCATAGCTTTGAGGAATATCTGCCTTATGAGGGGCGAGTCTACCTCCAAGGTGTGGGGCTTTGTAAGCTCTTGCAAGTACCGCAAGAATTGTGTAGGCTTTCTGTCACCAAGAACTTGGTCTTCCAGCAGGGACCGGAGTTTGTCCTCGGTAGATTTCCCTAAGCGAGATTGCAGGGCTTGACAGAGCTGAGTATAACAGTCCTCAGGTGGGCTACGGATCATGTCGATAAACTCCATGACATGTTGGGCTGGCATCAGTGAAGCCGCTGTTTGAAACCGGAGGCTCCGTTGTGTGATTTGGGCGCGTGCAAAATACAGGTCGAGCTGTATGATCCATACACATGGATTGTGCTCCACAAATGGATGTGGTGGCCTGAGAATGGCGGGTTGAGCTGGTGGAGGCAAAACGTCCTTGTTTTCGTTTACTGCCATGGTAGCGTGAAACAGAATGACGCAAGTTGACAATAGGCGTAACTGTGGGAGCAGATTTTCCCAGAAATTGAGCCTGAAGAAACTGGACAGAACCAGTCAACCATAGAGCTAATTTAAAGTCGGCGTCACCAGTTGTATGATTCAACTCGGCCACGCAAGGCCTTAGTCAATATACCAATCGAAGGAAAGAAGTCGACGATGATAATGTCCAATTTATTGATGCAATGGCCAAACAGCAGATGAGAGACAACAATGATAACCGACAACAGCAGCGCCAATATTTACAAATGGGAACGTATACCCATCCCAATAGGAAATAACAAAATCCCAGAGCAATATGTGACACTCGAAATTGAAGCGTGTAGAGTGAGTGAGAGCGTGAGTGATTGTGAGAGCGTGCGACGGCGAGGAATAAATCACCGGCAGGTTTGATGCCGTAATCGACAGTAAATCCAGCGACGGCTGCAAACCGAAATCGGACATGCAGTGAGCAGGGATCTGCTCAGTCACGAGTGCAGACCCAATTACACGACGGTATCGTCAGCGCAACTGGGGGAACGAATCACTCCAGGGAGTAGCCCTGGCGAGTGATCGCAATGCAGAGATGGAGGAGTGGACCAGCCCAGAGAGTAGCTTTGGTGAGCTGACCGGTGTTGTTAGCCACACAGCGCGCCTTTATACCCGGCTGGCAGTGGTCACGTGACCATGTCGCGCTCTGGCTGGTCGGCCGTGTGGGTCGCTGGTGAGGTGGCAGTGACCCGTCGCGCGCCTGTGCCGGCGGTGGTGGTCGGCTGACCGCGCCGCGGCTGATTGCGCGGGGTCAGCTGGTTGGCTGCATCTGGAGCCGTGTAGCGGTGCAATGGCCGCTACAGTACCATTTTTATTTATGCTTTGGCAGTCGAATCACCTTAAAACAACAAGCATCATTTGTTGCTTCTTGATTGTAACTCCAAACTGCAATCACATTTCGTCTCCTCTCTCCCCGTCACGGCTGTGATGGGCCGGCCGGTCACTATTGGCAGCACAGCAGACGGCCTTCAGGCACCCCCGCTAGTGACTTACATTGTGAACAGGGGGCTTATTACAATGGGGTGAGTCTAGCAGCTGGGCCTAATTTCATCAGCCAGATATCGTACTGTCTGCATCACCTGATGGGACCCCATGTAGCAGGCATTGCTAGAAAAAGTCTCGCTATTATGGCAAGCAGCACTTTCTCAGTGTGTGATCGATCTGGGCGCAGGAGGGTAATTTCGTGGCTATACTGTGCCGCAAGACTTCCATGCAAGCCCACTGTACTGTCGCACATAGTTTGCCTGGAGAGTATACTGCACCGCCGAACACGCACGAAGCTACTCCAAGAAACGAAAGGAAGGAATACGAAGAACTGTGCTTTTCCAACTTTTTAGCTCAAGGTACGAAATAATCATACTGAAATGAATTTCAAGGCGATAGGTGATGTGGATCGACTAATCAAGTGGTCATTTTCCAGCTGCCATTTTTCTGTAGTATCGTTATGCTATTGTGCACACGGATCTCTCGTTTTATTCCGTTGCACGCCGAACGCTCCAGCGCCCTGGGGCGAGATCGCAGTGGAGACACGTACCCGGTATATTCGGCCAATCAGCGAGCCGGGCTCAGTGCGTCCGCCAATAGGAGCGGCCCGCTTGCGGCCGACCGGGGTTGGGTCAGGGTGCGCGGCTGTCTGGCGTGGGGCGGTGTGCGTGCTGGGGTCTTGCAGGGTCTTGGTGGTAAGCAAGGACGAGCCGTGAGAATTACCTGTAAATATTTGTGTGTGTAATTAGGTGAGCATCCGGCTGTCCCCGACCGTGGGGCATTCCACGACAAATCGACAAATCGATGGGTTGAAATAACACCCTAATATCTCAGATTTTCATGAAAATTTGGGACTAGGGTTCTCAGTGGCGCTGAAAACGACTGTGATATTTTTTCGAATCGTCTGGATAATGGTTTTGGAGTTATAGTCTCGGGAAATCCAGCATCGGGCGCGTGCATCGGACTTTTCGCTTGAGTTTTTAGCCATTTAAATTATAGGTATTCCTTCAAGAGGTTACATAGAAATAATTGCAAAAGTCTGAGCAATATAAATATGTAAGTTTAATTATATCAATTGGCACGAATATGTATAAGATCTAATTCCAAACTTTTGCAAAGATAAGCACACATATTTCCTATGTTTTTTATTGACTTCAAAACATCTTCATGTGAAAGAGCATTGCTTATTCTACATATAAGGCCAATAAAAAGAATGGAGACAGCAGAGCAAAATCAGTAGCAAGCACCGCAGACCAAGCCCAACACCGTCGCCGGCCACTCAGCCTGCAGTCGGCACGCCGCATAGACGCGTCCGGTTGAAAGTGGGGTAACGGGGAGGGGAGAACTGAGCAAGACTGCGCTTCGGTGACATTGCAAATGAACTAGATGTGGTGTGGAGGCTACTATTGCTAACATAAAAAATTGAGTCATTCCAAAAAAAAACTGAACGTATTACCGCAACATTCGGAACAATTCCGACACTGACGCATTTGCTGGAAAATGTAGTGGCAGTTAATCCTGCTTTAACTCCACGCAGTTCAGGTCCTGTGCGTTGCTTACCACCACTGCTAGTAAGCAACACACCCCCAACCAGCGTTTTTCGAAGTCTATTTTTTCTGAGATTTGCTGTTATTTTCTGAGATAAGAAGGGGGTCTACTCGGCCCCCTCCAGTGCACGTTAGTTCCAGGCCCCTCTCCAGTGTGGGTGTTAACACTTTGTGGAGGACTGCATTAGCACACATTTGCTATCTGTACAATATTGATATGATAATTTGATCATGAAAACTCACCTGAATCACTGTTGTTGCCAGCCTGTTGCTGGCGCCAACTCTCCCAACTTCCTCCAGCTCCAAATATATCTAACCAATCTAGGGCACAAATAAACTAAGGCACAAGCAGGCCAAGGAATGAAAACCCAAGTTTGATATGGGAAAGTGCATCAGTCTTGCAATAGCCTACATTCATCTTAGATAAGCCATGGGCAGCAATATTTATTCTAGCTAGTTTTAGCCTGCACGTATCTCAAATATACCTAATAAATATGCCCTCAAAATAAGTGGATTCCAGCCTGTTTAAATTTTTGGCAGGCTCTACATCACATAAACATTTCAAACTTGTCTTGTCGCTGTTGCGCAGTTTAAGTAGAATTGCTGCCCAGCTATGCTTATTTTTCACTCACTTAGTACTTTTATTAGTAGCTTTTAGGCGTACTTAATACTAAATTAGAAGAAATAGGGGCCGCTAAATCGAAGAGACCCAAACTGTAAATCTGATTTAACCTGACAAAATGGACAGAGAAGTACTTGATAAAGTATCTGCGTTATCTTTAATGCCTTAAATATGCCCACAATCGTGTATTTCACGAAAAATTGACTGTCACATTTCCGGTATCTAGGCGACAACTTTCTGCAAACTACTAACAATCGGCACCATTGGGCTGCATGTTAAAATCTGGCAACTGTGACAGCGGTTTGCGGGTTTTCTGCAGCGGGGGTCCCTCGTTTTAGTAGAAACTGAACACAGTACCAACATTGTATCACTAATGGTACGCTGTGCAATTGAAGAACAGAGCTGCTAAGTTAAAATATTCCCTACACGCTTCATTCTCTATTTCGAAATTATGTGGTTTGATTTTGAGCCATACAGTCAGGATCGCTATTTTCTCACAATTATGCACCTCAATTTTCGTAAATGTGTCACAAACTCCGGTAGCCGAGTTGGCAAGTTTCCGCACTTCTGCATACAGGTAAAATTTCGTATTTAAAAAAGACATGCAAGTGGGTATGGTCAAAATGCCTGAGGCTATAATTTTCAAACCGTAAGTCAGGGAGGAAAATGAATACGAAAATCGTCATCAGCTCCATCAATAGCCCCCTGACAAAAAATACACCGAAATCTGCGACATGAGGGTGTTATCGAATTGTCGATTTGTCGTAGAATACCCTCGGTGTTGATGGTGTGACTTGGGGACGGCGCTCTGGCGTGCACTGGCTTCTTGTTGTGTTACCAGGGGCGCAGCCAGGGGGCACAGGGGGCACGTGCCCCCCCCATCGGTGCCGGGGTGCCCTTTTGATTGCCAGGTGGTGTGCCCTCTTTGGGCCGTGCCGCTCGAAATTTAGTGCCCTACGCCGTCGAGCCTAGATGGAACTAGACTGCATTTAGTGATTTAAACTATTGTTTGACAATTAACCCGCGCCCCACCGGGGGTCCGGCGCCACCTTCGCCCCACCGAAGGGGGCCATCGATGGCCCCCCTCTAACTCCGAAAATATGGGCGTTAGCGCAAATCTGCAAAGTGCAATAGAAAGCTCGCGTGAATTCAGTAAGAAATTACTTCGCATGTTTTAGTGCTCAGGTCAATGGTTTGACCTCCAGAGGTCAAATTAGGTCAAGATCGGCTATTTTCACTCAAATATGCAATGATTAAGCAAACTGGGCATAACTCTTATGTCATTAGAGCTATTGAGGCCTGGTAAAGTACATTTGATAGCAAATTGCCAGTACTTTTTCCGCTATGTGGAACGTAAAGACCTCCCGCCAGTGGTTTGACCGCCATAGGTCACCTCGTGACCTAATATGACCTGAGGTCACGAAAGGTCACAAAGTGACCTTGCCGTATATCAAATAAAAGCCAGTGACAAGACAAACACGATGGTGTTTGTTTCACCGCTCTAGCTCAATTAGGTCAAAAGTTATTGTCACAATACTGTTTTTAACCTCTGGTGACCTTGGATGACCTTGGAAAAGTCAAAGGGCAAATATGACCCCTGGGATCCGTGAAAGGGTGTCCAAAAACGTTGTTCTGAGCAGTCTGAGTATTTGCAATCATTTTTGTGGCTTTTATATCATGAAATAGCTTTTCCCCATGCTTTTCCAATGGGAGAGGTCGCCTCGTGACCTGACCTCAGGGCACGAAATCGAAAAAATCCCGGATATACACCTTGTAGACCCTGAAGGGGTCATGAAGTGTAGGAAGTTTCAAATTGATCGACTTTGAAATGTAGCTCTTACAGAGCTCTAAAGGTGAAGTGAGGTGACCTTGGTTGACCTCGTCTGGTGACCTGACCTTGGGTGACCCGGGGTAAAAAATTTCAGGGATGATGGGAAAATGATGCAGTGAGAGGTAGAGCCCTCAACCGCGGTGCTGCGCCGCGTCGTTTTTCTGCTATCCCGGAAAAACCTTAGGGGGGCCATCGATGGCCCCTCCGGTGGGGCGAGGGTTAAGTGCCTTTTTGGTCAGTTAGGGCATTCTGTCGCCTTTCCAAGCACCCGGGAAGAGTATAGGCACGTAATCCGTTTCCAGATAATGCCTCATCGTCGCCAATAATCGCATGGGCAGAGCTAATCTGGTGCCCCTTGAGCTCATCTGGTGCCCCCTGAGCACTGGTCTTGAACCCTGGAGCTGATCATGTGCCCTCTGAGCTGATCTGATGCCCTCGTAGTCAATCTGGTGCCCCCCTGAGAAAATAATTGTGCCTTCTGAATCTATATAATGCTCTCTGAGTTAGTCTGATGCCTCCAAGCTTGCCTGGCGCCCTATTAGCTGTTTTAGTGCCCCTTGAGCGGATCCAGGCCCCCTGAACTTATTTAATGCCTCCCGTAGTTTATCTACTGTCCAGGGCCGCAGCCAGGGGGCACAGGGGGCACGTGCCCCCATCGGTGCCGGGTGCCCTTTTGATTGCCAGGTGGTGTACCCCCTTTGGGCCGTGCCGCTCGAAATTTAGTGCCCTACGCCGTTGAACCTAGATGGAACTAGACCGCATTTAGCGATTTCAACTATTGTTTGACAATTATGTGCCTTTTTGGTCAGCTTCAGAATTCTGTCGCCTTTCCAAGCACCCGGGAAGAGTATAGGCACGTAATACGTTTCCAGATAATGCCTCATCGTCGCCAATAATCGTACGGGTGGAGCTCATCTGGTGCCCCCTGGAGGTGATCATGTGCCTTCTGAGCTGATCTGATGCCCTCGTAGTCAATCTGGTGCCCCACCCTCCCCTGAATAAATAATTGTGCCTTCTGAACCTATATAATGCTCTCTAAGTTAGTCTGATGCCTCCGAGCTTGCCTGGTGTCCTTTTAGCTGTTTTAGTGCCCCTTGAGCTGATCCGGGCCCCCTGAGCTTATTCAATGCCTCCCGGAGTTGACCTACTGTCCAGGGGTGCAGCCAGGAAGGCACAGGGGGCACGTGCCCCCATCACTGCCGGGGTGCCCCTTTGATTGCCAGGCGGTGTACCTAATTTGAGTCGTGTCGCTCGAAATTTAGTGCCCTACGCCATTGAACCTAGATGTAAGTGGACCGCATGTAGCGATTGAAACTATTGGTGGACAACTTAATACCTTTTTCGGTCAGCTAGGGCATTCTGTCGCTTTTCCAAGTACCCGGGGAGAGTATGGGCACCTAGTATGTGTCCACCTAATGCCTCATCGTCGCCAATAATCGTACGGGTGAAGCCAATCTGGTGCTCTTTGAGCTCATCTCGTGGCCTCTCAGCTGGTCTTGGCCCCTTGAGCTGATTACTTGCCCTCTAAGCTGATCTGGTGCCCCTGAGTCAATTGAGTGCCCCACTGAGCAAATAATTGTGCCTCCTGAACCTATATAATGCCCTCAGGGTTATTCTAATGATTCCGAGCTTGTTTGGTGCCCTAATAGCTGATTTAGTGCCCCTTGAGCTGATTCGGGCCCCCGAGCTGATGTCATGCCTCCCCAAGCTGATTCTGTCTCCTAAGTCAATATGGTGCCTCTTCAGCTGATTAGGTGCCCCCTCAACTGATTATTGATGTCTCCTTAGATGGTCTGGTCCCCCCCCTGAGCTGGTTTGGTGGGCCCTGAGCCCACCTTGTGTCCCCTGAGCTGTTATGTTGCTCCCTGAGCTGATTTAGGCTCCTGCCATAGTCGGGGGCTGGGAGCTGATCTGGACCCCGAGCGGATCGATCTGGTGCCACCTGAGCTGCACTAATGCCCCTTAGTCGATCTGGTGCCTCCTGAGCCCATCTAATGCCCTCTGAGCTAGTCTGGTGCCCTTTAAGCTGATCGGGGCCTCCTTAAGTGATTTCATTAAGAGCTCTAAAGTCCTGAGCTGAGCTGGGCCCACAGAGGCTGATGAGGGCCCCTGAGATGGTATGGGGCTCCTGAGCTGATTAAGTGCCTCCTGACTTGATCTGGTATTCTCGAGCTGGTCGGGGACCACTGATTTGATTGTTTGTCCCCGAAGCTGATCTGGTGCCCTATGGGCATCTGGTGTCCCCTGAGCAGCTCTGGGGCTTTGGAACTGATTGGGCCCCGAGCTGGTGAGGGACCCCTGAGCTGATTTAGTGCCCCTGACTTGAACATGCCCTCTGTGCTGATCGATCTGGTGCACCCTGAGCAGATATACTGCCTCCTGAACTTAACTAATACCCCCTGAGTCGATATGGTGCCTGCTGAGTCATCAGTGTGTCTACTGAGCCCATCTTATTCCCTCTGAGCTATTCTGGTGCCTCATGGCTAATATGGTGCCATTTAAGCTGACCCGGGCCTCCTGGGTTAATTACGTGATTTCCTGAGCAGCTCCCAGACCCTGAGTGAGCTGGGCCCACAGGTGTTGGTGAGGGCCCCTGAGTTGGTATGGGGCTCCTGAGCTAATGAAGTGCCTCCTGACTTGATCTGGTATTCCCGAGCTGATCTGGGCCGCGAGCTGGTCGGGACCACTGATCTGATTGTTTGTCCCCTAGGCTGATCTGGTGCCCTATGGGCCGACCTGGTGTCCCCTGAGCAGCTCTGGGGCTTTTGAAGTGCTTGGGCCCCGAGCTGGTGAGGGATTCCTGAGCTGAATTAGTGCCCCTGACTTGATCTTGCCCCCTGACCTGACTTGAGGCCCCTGAACTGATCTGGGGCCCCAAAAAGCTGATCTGGAGCCCAAGAGCGGATCTAGGTTCTGAGGGTACCCTGAGCTGGTCTGGGCGCTGAGCTTGTGAGAGCCCCTAAGTTGGCTTGAGGCCCCCTGAAGTGATCTGGCGCTTTTAACTGTTCTGGGGCTTCTTGAACTGGTTTAAGACCCAAGGAGCCTATCTGTGGCCTATTGAGCTAGTCTGATGCCCTCATCTCTGGGGCCAATGAGCTAGTCTAGTCCCTGGGTGAAGCATGAGCTGCCTGGGGCCCTGATCTACATCAGGGGCCCCTGAGGTGGTCTTGAATAGACAGATAATAAGAACACAAGGCCAAATCGTATCATCTCGGGGCGGGGTCACTGAGCTAGTCTGGTCCCTGAAGGCACAACTGGGGGATGGGGGAGCTGCTCTGGAGGCCTCTGACCCACACTTGGGGGCCCCAGAGCTGGTCTTGAATAGATGGTAAGTAAGAACACAATGGAAGCTCCCCTTGTAAAACGGAGCTAACGAGGAATGAGGAATCTCTAAAACGGCTTGTGATGCCTAGGCACCCCTGGTTATATAAATTGCTTATTATACTAGTGGATTCTGGGAAGGGATGATAAAAGGCATGTGCCCCTGAGCTCAGAGCACAGTCCCCTAAACCAGGATTTCTACTAATTAATTTAAATGAAGGAATAGTTTTCACAATTTTCAGCCCTGTCACACCATCCCCATCCAAACCACAGGCCTGCTCACCTTTTATTTACTCTAAACTGGGACCGAGCCTTGAGAATATGGAACTTAATAAACGCGTTCAAAAGGTATCTCCCAAATTTTTTCGGCAGCAAAAATGTGTTCTTCCAAAGACACTATGCCACTCCTCGTCCCACGGCGATTGCGGGAGGCAAGGAACTTAATCCGCGTTCAGCCAGGGCTCACTTGTCACGACAAAACCAGTGGGCATAACAAAAGAATTTTCGACTCCAATATGCCTTAGCCTGCACATTGTAAGAGATATCACACGCTCCGCTGATTTCTCTGATGTTAAGTACTTGCATAAGTTGGCTGTCCTTAAATCTATCCAAAAAAATCATGTTTTGGCTACTTTCATTGCATTTTGGTGTTTTTTTTGTTTTAATTGAGTTTTCCTTTTCCGTCAATGATTTATTTGCATTTTTATTGAACCAACGATGCTTAAAAATGATATAAACAAAGATATAGTAAGTTTTTAGGTTACGTTAAAAAGTGCCCTTTTTCCTCGGGGTGCCCCTCAAAGTTGGTGTGCTCCCCCATACGAAAGCTCTGGCTGCGCCCCTGTGCGTTACCGTAGAAGCTGATGTTGATTATGCAACTCACACTTTTTGTTTTAACAGAATACACAAACCACCCGGAATATACTACTTTGGATTTGGAATTTAATCTGGTCAAGCCTCAGATGACACGTAGGTATGTTATGTTGATGCTGTTGGGGATATGATCACATCGCAGGTGAATGAGCTTTGGCATTCTGGGCGACAGGCGGACCCAGGGGGAGGGGCATCGGGTGCACTGCCCACCCCCCTTGACCCAGATCGACCCTTGGTACCCCCTGAAAGGTTGATGGCGTCCTGAAGGGTATTATTGACGCTTCCTAGAAAGGTCGATTGTGACCCCTAAAAGATTGTTTTCTACCCCCGCCCCCATGCGAGTATCGGCACTTGAGTTATAGGATTGGCGCCCTTGATAAGCGGTGTCGTCCAAAGTTGGCGCCCATTGGTCCAAATTGCGCACCCTGACCGGGTCCCCCCTCCTGATGGGGAATCCCGGATCCGCGCATGCAAGGGGGAGCGCAGTTCGGTGGGGCACCAGGTTAGTTCGGGGGAAGGTAGGGTGAAAGTGAGGCCCCTGTCCTTGTTGCATTTCCCCTGTATCCACCCGTGGTCTATGGACGGCCTTATCCCGCTGCCACGCTGCTTTTGCTATTCATACAGCTCTACTTCCCCAAAAATCTTAGTTTGGCATTCATATTCGTCAAATAGGCAAAAGATACGCGATAAGAAGGTAAACAAAAAAGCGTAAAAACGAAAATGCAAAAACAAATAAAGAAATAAAAACCGAAGATACGCAGTGAAAAACGAAAAATCGTTACAAAGTGAAAAAGCGACAAAACGAAAAACGCAGAAACACAGTGAAGCTTGAGGTTTACGGTGCTGGTCTTTCACCACTTTCGAATTATTTCCTTTATTATCAGCACCTTGCTAGGTATCTAAAAGGTGATTGTTTCCTCTCTGTTCTTCAGACACTAGAATGCTACTTCATGTATCGTCCATAACTTCCGCTAAACGTCTATTTCAAAATCTGTCCAGCTTTTCACCGAGCTCCCTCATATGTTTTGTGTTCCTAGGTTGCGCGTTTTCGTTGAGTCGTCTGCACTCGAACAGGACTGCGTCTAGTTTCTTGCTACATTTACACTCACTGAGTGCTTTGATCTTAGAAGTTTCCCTAAAACGAGCACCTTCTTTAAAACTTCCCTTTCAGCTGGATTTTCAGTGGCGCCTTTCTCCAGTAACAATCTTAGTAATACAAAGCCGCTGTGGAACCGGTTACCCTGATATACAGCCTTTCCATGGCAGACTTAGGATATGTTTATATCCACTAAAACCTTTCAAAGCCTTTTTCGTAGTGATCAGGTGCTGTTAATAGATGACGTTACCCGCTGAGGAGGAGCGAGTTTGCCGAAAAGTGACGTGCAATGACGCGGGGTGGGCTTTAACCGGGTGTGCTTTTTCACTGTTGAGTTCATTTTTTTGGGAAGGTGGAGCAGGGTAGAATTAGGCCAGGGACCTGAAGGCATGCTTTTCTTTATGGAGGCAGTGGCTGGGAATGTCATGCTTAAATCCTTGTCACTGTAAAACGTCATATGACTGTAAAACGCAGTTTGTTTTATAGCTGTATCATTTTCAGCGTCCACATCTCATATAAAATTATTCTGACGGATGAAACATGGGGTCTGGACAAAAATGATGCCATAACTTGAGAAGAGGAGGGGGGGCACCCTAAAGTGACGCCATGGCGTGGGGATGAGGAGGCTGTAAACCTCTCTAAACAAGTTGCTTTATTTATGACCAGACTCTTATTTGTATTTTTCAGGCAGTATTCACGTTATTCGGAATAAAAGATTGATACCTTTGAACCCTGGGGGTCCATCTACCATTTTTTCGAGGAAATCTGCAGTAATTTTTCAGAGTGCCGTGATTATTTGATCCGCAAAACAAGTGAGCTGAAACGGGGAATGACGATTCTGCGAAAAAATACCTCTATAAACCGACCCGTTTTTATATCAAATAATCATGACCCTTACCTGAGATACATGAACACTTATAGTACGCTCTGTTTACGTAACCGCGGGAACAGGCTTCTCGACTCACGTAACAGGGTCCCGAAGGCAGACTCCCGATGACATGAGTCGATAAGTCAGTTCCCGCGGTCGATGCGTAAATAGGGTGTTTTGAAGCTGCTCGTGGATCCTGGGTAATTGAAGGGCTTTTTAATTGATGTTAGCTTCATCGGTGAATGCATAATAAGATCAATTTCATGGACCCTCTCAGGACTTAGAGTAGACAGGAACTTTTGCAGTCCATTAACACACGCCCCCGCCACCCCACACCTCCCATCATTTCACCAAATTTAGCCCAGGAGGCACCACAGGCAGCCCACCTCAAAATACGCAGGAACACCGTAACCACACAAATGGCCCCACCAGTTCTAAAAAGTCGTATTACACCAAGGCAACAGGCCCCCCATAAAACAAAATGGTTTACAAAACCAAACGAGACATTTAGCCAACCGCCGGGCCGCCTACATTTATAATTACCCACCGACCCAGCAGTCAAACATTACCAGCAAGCAAATTATATAATTCGACGGCTGCAATCAAGTTAAGTCGTTTCCTATCTTACTGTCAGATAAGCCAAAACATCACCCAGACCATGTTACCCGACCTAAAACCACAAAATTTCAAATGTTAAGGAGGCACCCACGCCGTCCGTTTCGCACCCCGTGGTCTCAGATCTAGGGGCGGGACCGCCCCCTCAACCAGGTGGCCGACCCCGTCAATGCGCGTTTAACACCCCACTCTCGTTTGAATATAGATAGTTTTCAGATACTTTTGCGAACTTTGCCACCCAAAATACTTTTGGGGATCGTGTTACTTAGTACTCGAGGAGGACTGGAGTGGGGCTCACGGACGGGATCGGGACTTGGCGTGCACGAGTCATTTTTGGCACCCACTCATTTTTGCACTTTCTAGCCAATGAGATGTATCATGCGCTAGTTAGCACACAAATTCCTTCTTTATTGCGTCATTTTCTGTGTTTAATGCTGAAAGTTTAACGCCGACTTACCCTCTGATCTCGTGTCTTTCTTCCCTCTTGAGCTCTCCTGACCATAGCCGATATACCTCGTACATCACATCATTGTGACGTCCTGTCGCCGTCCGATTATAGTGACGTGACAGCGTCACTTACGCTGAGTCATCTTTTATACTTACATAATTTGCGTGCCTGAGACAATAGGCTTCAAACCAAATTATTCGCTTTTGTTTAGGTTGAGCACTTGCCGTCTGCATTGGTTAAAATTATTTTGAAAAATCACGCGTGGTGAAAACCATGCAGCGGCGGTAGTAACATCGCTCCTGATTTTTTGAATTTTTTTGTCACCATTGAGCCACGGTGGAGATGCCAATAGCATCAACCAACAGATCGGCGCCCACAAAAAGTTCATTACATAGATCACATTTTAAGCCATGATTACGGAGGCTCAGTTGGTCTGCCTATTTTACTTTTTCCACCAGGTTAGTGAAAGAGTCCACCAGATCCCCATTAATCAACTCAATGAAACACAGACCTGGTTTTGGGTTCATCGACAGTCGACACTCAAGTTGGCTATGTGCAAAGGCTGCGAAAAGATATCAATTTATCGCAACCAAAGTCCCAAGTTATACCCTTATACCGGCAGCCAACGAACCGCCTGCAGGAAAATGACTATCATTTTTGTGGAAATGTATAAATTATCATGTTCCGCCGACCTAAAAATTTTATTGAAATCTTGACGGGTACATATGAAAACAGAATTTAGAGTTTCGGTCAAAATGTCCAAAAAAATACACACAGTTTCGGAAAAAAACTAAATCATGGCCAGTACCCACAAAACAATGATACTGAATATCGATGTGGGTTATGTCGAAGTAATTTCACTAACGACAGATAAAAAGAGGTGCAGTGGTAGCCGAAAGAAGTCCAGAAGCCGTGCTAAGAAGCGCAGGAAGGGCGGATGTGGCTGCAAGGCCTCAATAAAAAGGATCCCACAATTCATCACGGTCCAGGAAACCAAGCGTCGCAGGAGATCCAAGAAGCGTTGTTGAGTCTGTCATAAGTGCATCTGAAACGCAACAAGAACATAAGACACTGTGGATCCGGCCCAAATGCTGTCTGAAATGTTCGTGGAAATGTCTGTCATAAATCGTGAAGTGTACAAATTGATCACAAAATACACGTTTTTTTAATCCAAGCCAGAATATCAATATACATCTCAAATTTCCCGCCGTAGTGTCTCCAGGCCACCGCCGCCAAAAATTCATTTTTTCGTGATAGACATTATTATGTTAGAATTGTTATTACGGAAAATTATGTTTTAGAGAATTTTAAGTAAACCTCAAATTTATATTTTTAGATGTTGAGGACACATAAGATTTAAGGTCAAGTTTGTTGGCAGGATTTGAAACGAAACCCACGTGACGAGATGATTGTTAATAACCTGTGGAACAGCCCGAACGGTCCAGATCACTGTTTGCCTCATATGTAAAGGTTTTGGCGTTGGTGTTAGAATGGGCAGGGAACTGATAATGATAATTGATTCACACAGACAATAGAGCTTATTTTATATTTTAGACTTTTTTAAAGGCCGCAATAAGTTAAAAAAGCCTAATGAATAAAATGAGCTCTATTGTCCGTGTTAATCAATACCTGTCAAAAACTAAAACATTATAATGATAATTATTGTTTGTAGATGCCCCCAAGACTTAAGTCATTGGGTTCCTATGACACCAGGTGAGTCTTCTTGCTGAACAGGAAGCACTAATTGAATAGTAGGTATCCTTTATGGCCTTGGTAGGTATACCTTTTTCCACTATGACTTATTCTAAATTCTTGTCTAAATTTTGTTCCTACTTCAGACACATGCTCTCTTGATAGGTGCTCAGTACCTGGTTCAGTGTTGCACGGCTAGCAATATTTTGATTATCTACACGACGGGGGTGAGGGTTACTATCTGCATGGAGCTGCCCTGTCACCCAACATTCTTGCTATTCTCATATAAACACTGCAACTTCGCCTCATGTTTTCGAGCGGGTTGTGGTGTTGTGAAACGAGTCTTCACAATACAATGATTCTGTTAAAGCTGTCGTGGTTGGTAGTTTTCTAATTTGGACACCTGAATCGTTTTTGAAACTGTACATCCCTGCACTAAATATCATAGACCAACCAGACTTTTTTCGAAAAAGTTTATTTTCATTTTCACATTCATCCTCATTCCACGACGTTATTTCACAGAAAAAAGCTCTTCGCAGCATGCGCAACCCATTGTATTTTTTATGTAATTGACTCAAGCTTAATTTTTATTTTATTTTTCATTTTATTAGGCCACCCCAACAGGCACACTTGCCCAATTACAGAGGTATTGGCGTGGGTGTTTAAGGATTCTCTCCACCGGGTCAGATCGGACACGGAAGGCGGTTTCCGCCGTGGGGATTGAACCCACGTTAATCCATGCTATCCGATCCGAAGACTGGCAACGAAGCCACTAGGCCACCCCGGCCCTAAAAGTCTCCCCTTTGATTCACTAAATGCTCGATTCCCTTTATCCCTGTGATATACATATTTTTGTTGAAGAGTGTTTTATTGAAAGAAAATTCCTCATTATGCAAAAGTGAGTGTATTAGAACATCGCTGACTTAACTAGTGTGTTAGGTATTGTGGGAATGAAGTTCAGCAAGTACTTTTTTAGAAGCCTTGGATCTTAAGCTTCTCAATGAAGGTGCTGCATTTTCCAACTCTTAAAAGATCGTTTCATCGAATCCCCTAAGACGGGCCTGTAGTATCTACCTCCACTCGGATTCATGATTGACTGACATTCGCTTTACCCATTTCATTCGCAGTAATGTACAACATTTTCTCACATTAGGTGCATTATTTAGCCTCCCGTATTTGATGTCTTGACACAGAGCTTTCCTAACCACTTTTGGTGGACGGCCACGCCAGATGTATTGTATAATTAAGCTCTGAATTTTCGCCAGCTCAACGTTTTTTATTATGCTGCTCGAAGCGATATAGACCATCTGCGATGCTAACAGTGTTTTGTAGGTTACTATCCGGCCCTTGATTGTTAGGTCGCGTTGGGACCACATATTGGTCGTGTTTCTGATTTTTTGCTGCACCTGAGAAAAATTATCATCGCCACATTGAGATCAGGCGCTGAACCTTAGTCCTAGAATTTCCAATCTATGGACCTTAGTGATGCCATTAATAGAATCTGATTTTTCTCGGATTGAACCAAGCCACTTAAGATTATATTTATCTAAATTTGTTTCCAGACCGGATATATTTTGAAATTTACCTCGAAGGTTAATAGCGCTTTTGACGGTGTCGACATTCATGTCGGCACAATATTGACTGAATTTTACTTCTACACCAGCAGTAGTTATTCATTTTATTACATGATATTTCTGCAGCTTAAGGGCGAACATTTTGACTCCAATATTAAGCAACATACTTGAGATGGGTGAACCTTGAAATGTGTTCCGGGTGCACGGGAACCAACCTGAGGTTTGTCCATTGCTACTACTGGTTTACAGGGCTCCACTATAAGGCAGCTTAATCCAAGGCAAAAAGTCGGGTCCGAAATTAAATGACTCAAGAGCATACATCACGAAGTCGTGTTCGATACAATCAAAAACATTTTTGTAATCGACGGGCAACAGAACTCCATGTAAACTATCTTTATGACAGTATTCAACCACATCACTAATTATTCTCAGGTTTTCGCCAATAAAATGCCATTTGATACAGCCGGTTTGATTCTTATGGACAATTTTATCGACTTCTCGCGCAACTCTTGAGGCCATAACTTTAGCTATTAGCTTATAAATTATGTCAAAAAGGCATATTGGCTTTTTATTCTTAAGATAAAGTTGGTTACCCGTTTTAGGAATCAGAGTCAAAATACGTTGACGGTGCGAAATAAACAACTGTCCTTGCTGCTTTGCTTTGTTTGCATAATCGATGATTAGAGGTCCTATGTCATCCCAAAATAAGCTAAAGAATTCTGCGGTAAAACCAGAGATCCCAGCCGCTTTATTTCAGGCCATGCCTTCCAGAGTAAATTTAGCCTTGTCGAAGGATATAGGGCTATCACATTCGCGGTTTTCTTCTTTGGTTAAACGTGGATCCTCCTGGTCGAGCGCAAATTCACCGAAATCATGGAACTGTCTGCTTTGTTTGATAAAGGTAACTTAAGTGCTTAACACATGTTTTAACAATTTCGGTCCTCCCCAGATAATCTGGCCTTGATCTGTTGTCAGCGTGGATATCGACTTTTGGGTTGACCTATTTTTTGCGAATTTGAAGAAATAGGCTGAGGGTTTTTCTCCGTGTTCCATCCAACACCTCTGGGATCCAAGGATAAACGTTTTCCCCGCTCTCGCTTCAAGTCATTCGATTTTTCTCCAAGATTAGTATAGTCTGCAATAGTGTGTGCTGAATGTTTGTTACACATTGCTAGTTCTAAGTCATTCAGCTCTTTGTATAACTCATCCTCTCGCTTGGGCAGTTCCTACGACATTTTTTGCTCTTCCTGATTGTTAGAGCCCGGATATTGCAGAGATGAAAATTCATTAGAAGCCCATTGTTACTCATTCGGAGACATGGTGCTGATTTGTTTTTTGTGTCACAAATATCTTTTCAAACAGAATCAACATATACTTCGTCCAATAAGAGTGTATTGTTTAACCGCCATATATAGGCCCCCGTTTCTCATCTCCATTAGTGACGTCTAGTACAGCAAAATTATGATCCGTTAAAGGGAATGTGGCACCTTGGTCGAATCCAGCAGTTTAGTGTAATCAGGGTTATTTTAGCCAATAATCATGAAAACGTCCATGATTTCTCTAAAAAAATGTACAATGAGCTCAATATAGTTATTTTTAAAATGATCCGCTAGGGTGAAAAATAAACCTCTGCCTGTGGATGACGTCATGATCTGGCAACCACTACCATATTTGATAGGCTTCAAGGGCCTCAATTGGCTGATTACCCACAGTGACGTCAGCGCTGTCGTCGCTCTAACATCTGACAACTGTGGCTGCCTAGCTGGGGTAGATTTGGGGTACATTTTAGGTAGTTTTTAACTTTTCTTCACGAAAATTTTGAGTTTTAACACGCAGGAGGGGGCCTGGAGGCCCCCACCTGTTTTCCGAGGTGGCCGGAGAACCGCTTAGCCGAAAAGCGAAAGTGGCCACATTTAACAGAATTCAATAGCACGCGATTGGTGAAGACGTTTGAAAATCGGTCGAAATATTTTTGACTTATAGGCTTTCAAAGTCAGACCTGCATTTGAGATCGCCGTAAACGCGCGGTCGGACCAGTTAGCTTGCATTGAAGACCGAGTGGTGACGTCATAACGTCATATAAGCGGGACTATATGTCAAGGTCACTTCACATGAAAGTCAAGGTCAAGGTCAAAGTTCACAGGTCAAGGTCATATCTGCACTTTCAAGGTCACTGACCACTGTGCGTCCGGCCAAATGACGTTACCCCGTCGACATATATTGTGCTATGACGTCATTGGTAGGGTACCCCAATACAAAGGTCAAGATCAAAGGTCAAGGTCAAAGGTCATTGGGAAAGGTCAATCCTCATTTCCGCTAAACAGTGGCTATAGTGTTAGTCAAAGTGTAAATAATAAGTAGTATACCATATGGTGACCTTAAAGGTCAATGACCTGAATGACCTTGAGCCAAAAGTTGTGGGGAAGCCTCTTTGAGACCTCTTCTCTATGAACTTTGTCCGCCTTTGGCTTATTCCCGCCATTTTCCTGCATAATCACAGCATTTACCAATCGATCCCAGCATGGCCAATATTTGACCTTTACGACCTTGTTTGACCTTGAAGATATTGATCTAGGTCAATGAAAATTGGTCATCATGTAGATCACCATAGCCCCCACCCACCTACCAAGTGGCGTTTTCAACCCTCTTAGTTTCCGAGATCTTAGGGGGCTACCAGGCCCCCCCAGTGCGCGTTAGTGCCAGACCCCCTCCAATGCGGGTGTTAAGACAAATGATATATCGAGTACTGGTTTTTTTACATGTTTTACAACCTGGCTATCTCAGTTAAAATCATGTTATAAAGTTGCCACATTCCCTTGCCTGATTTTTTTTAAAGATACCTGAATCTTTTTTGTTTTTGTTTTAATGGTGCTATTATACGGAACTGCACGAGAGGTAAAAACATATAATCAATCCTTGACTGCTGCAGGGGATTCAGTCTGCGCCATGAGAATTGTTGAATTAATGGGTGCTGGAAGCGCCATGAATCGTTCAACGAGAACTCCTCTAAAATATGCTTTAGTTTGACGGACGCTCTGGTGTTTCTAAAACTGGAACTGTTAGTGTCTAGATCGCTACGCTTGATTTTTAAGTCCCCAACCAAAAAGGTCCTATGCGTAGCAAGGTGCAATAACATCTCCCTTAGTTCAGAGAGGAACTGATATTAAATGTTTTAGTTTTCCGAAGTGGGGCATAAACCCCAAAGATTATGAACGGATCTTGGTCCGCCGACACCTCGACACAAACAATGCGACCTGTATTATCAGCGGTTAGCTTACAGACTTGCTCAGGAAAAACATTGGAAATGAGCACAGCTACACCGGCTTGGCTACCAATGGCATCATGTGAAAATATATGTTAGCGGCTCATTCTTTTTGCCATTTTTCTCCATATCTGCTGTAGAATGAGTTTCCTGCAAGATTACTAAGCTATCCTTATAATTAATTCTCAATTGCCTGAAAATATATTTACATATCACCCTGTTTCTCAGACCCCGTACGTTGAGTGACACAATAGACGAGCTGTTTGCGTGCACTGTATCATTTTCCATGATCTGCTGGCGGGAAAGTTAATCTGGGTAGCAGTAAGAAAAGCTTATACCTCTTGGCTACAAATCGTATCGCCGTTATCAATTATTATAAGCGTTATTTTTCCACACCAGAACTCGGGCTGCTGGACCCAAACAAACTGCTCTATGGTATCCACGTCTAGAGTATTTATCAGAAGAGCTCTTGACTCGAAAAGTCTGCATGTGATGATGTCTTCCTGAGCTGCTTTTGGAACGTTGAAATGAAGCGACATCATAAACCTCCAACCCCCGACACAACCACCCCTCCCCAAATACGCCACAGAACACCAAGACCAGAGTTCAGAAAAATAAATTTGGTTCCCAACGCAGACCAGTTGACGCTTCGAGATGAAAGGAATGTTCCCCAGAGCCAATTATAGCTTGTGGAGCAGAAGCCTGAGCACATGGCCCTCATTTGTCACATTCAGGTGATAGAAATATATTATTTATTGGGGGATATTATTCAGAGTTAGTTTAGATGGTCTTCAGGCCACAAAAATATCCTTAAAGTGTAAAATAATCCAAAATTGTAGGATAATTTTACATTCATGGGGTTTAGGATATTTTTTCTATATACATATTCCTAAGTAACCTGGGACACTGATTCCAACAGAAAAAGAAATTTTAAATATGTTGTCAATTTCAAAAGTTATAGACATTCAAATGGTCTTCAGCTAAAGGCATATAAGGCATTCAAAGGCATTCAGGTATAAATGGTCTTCAGGTAAACTCTTAAAGGCCTTCATGTATAACCCAACATCTCTCAAAGTTTACGTTAAATTGCTTTCAAAGTTTGTTTTATATATTCCCTGACACTTTCATTCAACAGCTGTGCTTGAAATAATTTATTGACTGAAAGCAGTTTCTTTGCTAGTGCTAGCGCCAGTCAACAGTCATGAAACAGACGGACTACAGAGGCAAACAGGTCCACGTTTCAAACAGTTCACATTTTAATTTGACCTCAATAAAAAGATCCATTATCAGAGCGTCCAGTACGCCGTCTAAGGCATTTTCACTAGGTGGGATTTCATATAACTCAACCAACCCTACCCAATACTAGGGCAGAAATGCTAAAGCTAACCTTCAGTTCGGAGACAGGCCAAGTCATCTAGCAAAAAAAAAAAATTTTGCGCGGTGCAATCGGTGCGTAACGGATGCAAGAGAAATTTGAATTTATTTTCACGTTAAAACTGTTCTTTTTTGTTCATGATAATCTGTATTCACTCCATATACACTGTATATAACGCAATGCACCGAGATGTAAATGGAGGCAGCGGCACGATAGTTACGAAACATTTTGCGCTGAATTCCCTCCTCAGAGCCCCCACAGGGAGTCTGTCGTCACAGGAACAATTTGTGGGGACGCCTTCTTCCTTTTTGTGGGGATTCTTCTATAAAACAGTTCTTATGTTTCTTTTCATTGCAGCTATACTCCTGTCCACGTTGATTTGCTATTAAAAACAACAAAAAGCCTTAAATTATTTACCCACCTATTCGGAAAAAGGAACGAGCCTTCATCCATCTGAACATGTATTTTCTTCGTTCTTCACAGAAATATATAAACTATAACTCTTAACCACCAACCAAAAAGGATCACGAATAAGAACTCACATTGCCGTCACCCAAACCCGCCCCAGGCATGACTGGTGGGCTCCCAGGTTGACAAGTGACTTGAGGGTTTTTTAAAGGGAACGTGGCACCTTTGCAACGTGATTTTAACTGAGATAGGGAAGTTGTAAAGCAAGTCGGAAAACCCGGAACTCCATATGGCATTTGTCTTGGAACTCGATATTTCCGTAGAAAAAAGCTAAAACCCACCTGACACCAGCCCCCTCATCAACCCATCGCCGGGCGGCCATTGTTGTGAGCTGCTGGTGTGACGACATATGCTGACATCACGATGAGTATCAGCCAATCGAAGCCCTTGAAGCGTTTCAAGTATGGTACTGGTTGCCAGATCCTGACATCATCCACAGGCTGATATTTATTTCTTTTTCTAGAGGAGTATTTTAAAAATCAAAATATTGAGCTTATTGTACATTTTTCAGAGAACTCATGGGCGCTTCCATATTCCAATAATGGTTTTATTATTTTAAGCTAAAAGACCGCCTAATTACACTAAATTCCAGGATTCGACCAAAGTGCCACATTCCCTTTAAAGGGAATGTGGCACCTTCATAAAATGATTGTAACTGAGATAGCCAAGATGTAAAGCAAGTCGTAAAACCCGGTACTCAATATATCATTTGTCTTGGAACTTGAGATTTCCGTAGAAAAAAACTAAAACCTACCTGAAATGTATCCCTCATGTACCCTTAGCAGCAGGCTACAGTTGTCATGGCTGTTGGTGTGACGACATATGCTGAGGTCACGGTGAGTATCAGCCGATCGAAGCCCTTGAAACGTATTGAATATGGTAGTGGTTGCCATATCATGACATCATCCACAGGCAGATATTTATTTCTTTCCCAAGAGGAGCATTTTAAAAAATCAAAATATCGAGCTTATTGTAAATTTTTCCAAGAAATCATGGGCGCTTCCATAACTTTCGGCTAAAAGTACCCCTAATTACACTAAATTCCAGGAATCGACCAAGGTGCCACATTCCCTTTCATGACATTCGGTTGGATGAGACGAACATTTTTATTGGCTGCAGACTGTTTCCAGTTTTATGATTATTCGGTGTATTCGTGGGGTTTTCTTTGCACACGTTGGGGCAGGCCGACATAGGCTAGCACTGAGGGGCACCCTTGTCCCACTGAGGGGCATCGATGGCCCCTTAAGTTTTTGTTTTCTTCAAAATAACAGAAAAAGACGATGCGCAACACTGTGGTTGACAAATCTACCTCTCACCCCATCATATTCCCATCACCCCTGAGTTTTTTTTACTACGGGTCACACTAGGTCAGGTTACCAGGCGAGGTCAACCAAGGTCACCTTACTTCAACTTTTGAGCTTTACCATAGCTACATTTCTAAGCCGATCGATTTGAAGCTTTCTACTCTTCATGACCCCTTTAGGATCTAAAAAATATATGTCCAGGATTTTTTATTTGGTGTCCTGAAGTCAGGTCACGAGGTGACCTCTTCCATAGAACAAGCATGGGCAATGCTGTCTTATGATCTAAAAGTCACACAAATGATTGCAAATGATCAGATTGCTCAGAAATTTGTTCTTGGATACGCTTTCACGGGTTCCAGGGGTGATATTTTTCCTTTGACCTATCTGAGGTCATCACAGGTCACCAGGGGTAAAAAGAAGTATTTTGACGATAACTTTTGACCTAACCAAGTTAAGGCGCTGAATCAAACGTCATCGTGTATGTCTAGTCACTGGCTTTCATTTGATATATGGCAAGGTCACTCTGACCTTTCGTGACCTCAGGTCAATTAGGTCACGAGGTGACCACTGGAGGTCAAATCACTGGCCGGAGGTCATTATATTCCACGTAGCGAAGAAAGCCCTGGCATTTTACTATCAAAAGATTTTTATCAGATCTCAACAGCTCTAATTGCTAGATCTCATAGCTCCTGGCCCTGCCCAGGTTTCTTAACACGCGCATTGACGGGGGTCTGAGCCACCTTCGCTTTCACGGAGGGAGCGGGTACCCGCCCCTCCCCTTAAGATCTCGAGAACCAGGCTAGGTAGCGAAAAACGGTAAATGACGTTGGATAGCCCATCCACTTCTCCATCGAAAATATTTTAAATTTTTTGTCAGGTCAAATTTAAGGTCACTAGAGGTCAAAACATGCCGTCATAGGGATAACATGTAAATTAAGGTTTTCGGTCATTTCATCTGAACAAGTAAAGATAGAGTAAAACGAATTGACCTATATGAATCTTCGCAGCAAGCCGAATTGAATGATACATAATATGACCTTGCTAGGTCAAATCAAGGATTTGACCTGACTTGAGGTCAGGTCAAGGTCAAATTAGATCAAATGCATATCATTAGAAATGCATATCATTAGAAATCTAATGTAATCAAAATAAACGCTCCATCACCATCCGTTACTAACATATTCAGTTAAATCAATTTTTCTTATGTATTTCCAATGGAGAGGACATGGGTCGTACCTGAGCTTAGGTCATCGATATCAAAAATAACGGAACATGTTTTAGAGGACTCGGTGGGCCCATTATGTGATATGAGTTTCAATCGGATAAGTTCACCCTGTTCCGACTTATGCTATCTAAAACTTTTTTTGAGGTCAGGTCACTTGACCTGTACTGATAACCTGACCTGAGATGACCTTACCGTGAAATTTTGACAAAAATTGTAAAATGATTATATAAAAGTTATGCCTAGTGCGGAGGCGCTACGCGCTACCGTTGTTATGCTATCTCCGAAAAACCCGAGGGGAGGCGGGTACCCGCCCCCGTCAATGCGCCTGTTAAGCATTGCACATTTTGGTGGAACTAGGCTATCGTGACCTAACTTGAACTCTGGAGGTCAAACCATTGACCTGAGTGCTTAAAAATGTGATTTAAAATCTTATTGAATTCACATGATCTTTCTAATGCGCTTTGCACATTTGCGCTAAACCCCGTATTTTCGGATTTAGAGGGGGCTGTTGATGCCTCCGGTGGGGCGCAGATTAAGCTCGGCTTTTGATGGTCCAAAATAAAATACGTATCAGATGGAGGTTAAGAAATACAGACCGTGAGTAGGTATCATGTGATGTACATATATTCTAGAATGTTCTTGAGCTTAAATTATTGTTTTATTACACACAGTTTCCACCCAAGCCAGTATAAACTAGGTGTGATTTTTTACTGAACTAGGTGGCATCTGGCCAAACTAGGCGGGACGAGTCCCACCTAGTTTGTATGTTAGACGAGGCCCTGATAGCGTCCCAGTGACTGACTGTCTAAATTTCTAATGATCAAATAATCCACAAAGTGAAAAAATCAGCAACTTAAAGCCTCCTATTCATAATGTTCACAAGTAAGAAAAACGGAAACATTCCAGTAGGGAAAATGAAATGACTACAGGCTCTCCGGCTTCTGAAGGTTTCCTCCAACTATCTTAGCAAGTTTGGAGTTTGTCTGACCTCTGGCGATTGAACTCGCTACCGCTACTCCACTGTCATTCGGAAGGTCCGCAAGTGGCGGAGTACCGGACTCAAGAAGTGGACCACTCGGCTCTGCTGGACTTAAAGAAAACTGTCTAGCTTGGCAAAGTGAGACTGGCTCAGGAGCCGCAGCTTCCGCCTTCCGTGAGTGCCAAGACTGCAGCCCCGGCTTCGAACAAGCCAAGGTCCTTGTAGAGGAATCCAGACAGATGCCCATCCGACACTTACCCGATTGGGCCCATATCTGGGCCGTAGGACATCACTTAGCAATTGTGTCCCCAAACGATAGCCACGTGAGCTGAAATTCCACCACTCGATTCAGTGACAGTTAGCTGTAGGCATACTTGGGCATAGAGTTGACTTATGAGTCGACTCAAGTTTTGCTTAAGTCAGAGTTGAGTTGACTCACTTCTGGATTTGGGCTGAGCCAGAGTCGACTCAATTGCTCCACCAGTTCAGTCGGGTCATAATCGGAGTCGGCCTCAAAGCCTTGAGTCAGAGTTGAGTCACTCAACACTCTATTTTCTGAACATATGTGTCCAATAGGCTGACATTTGAGATCTTTTCAGAAAAATTATTTTGAAGGATTTCATATGTTTATTTGGAAATAAAAGGCAACTTATTATTTTCTTATTCAGACTACACTCATGCGCCATTAACACGAGCACTGAAGGGGGCTCGGAGGCCCCACCTATTTTTCGAGATGGCCGAAGAACCGCTCGTAGTGGAAATACGATGCTCGGCCACATTTGGTAGAATTTAACGGCGCGTTAATTGGTGAATAAATTTTGAAAATAAGTTGATAATGTTTTTACTTATACGCTTTCAAAGCCAGACCTTGCATTTTGAGATTTCCACAATCGCGCGGTCGGACCAGTTCGCTTGCATTGGAGACCGAGTGGTGAAGTCATAACGTCACATAACCGGGATGTTATGTCAAGGTCACCTCACATGATCACACATATGATCACACACATGTCAAAGTCAAAGGTTACAGGTCAAGGTCATATCAGCACTTTCAAGGTCATTGATCCTGATGCTTCCAGTCAAATGGCGTTACCCGGTCTGACGTATATTATGCTATAACATCATAGTTAAGGTAGTTCAATGTAAAGGTTAAGGTCAAAGGCCATGTGTAAAGATCTATCCTCATTTCCCGGAAAACAATTGCTATAATGCTAGTTATAGTCAGAAAAACAAAAAAACCAAGACAAAAAATAACAATACATCCAAAGCGAAGCCCACCCCCACTTTCAGCAGACAAGGCACACCAAACCATTACACAAAAGAGTAAAGAGTTTCATTTATAGACATGTTTGTTTTGGAAAAAATCAATGGGCATTTCCAGTATGGGGCAAACAATGGCAACGCGCAGTTCCAATGACATGCATCTTTAGAAGTTCCATTTGAGGTTCAATATGGTCTCCACAGATAACAGTAGCAATTATCAGAAAAACATATGACAACCATAATGGGACAACAGACACACAATGGAACCAACCGCAGCCCCCCACAAACCATCCACATATCAACAAAAAAATCAATGTCAACAAGTATTAACACCAAAATGTTGGTAAATGGACTAGGAGTATTTTTAAAACACACAAATCTTAAAATTTGCATCCCACACGATCATACCGCCGGTCATTCCTTTGCAGTAAAACAGGCAAAGCCAAATGTAAAATAGTCATGCCCAATAGTCAGAGGTTGGAATCACAACCAAAAAACCAATGAGCAAAACCGCTTAACCCACAGTAGGCGGCCTTACCACACGGTAGTAAGCAACACACCCAACCAGCGTTTTCGAAGTCTATTCCGAGATTGCGTGATTTTCTGAGAAAGAAGGGGCACGGCCCCAGTCAGTAGTTCAGGCCCCCCAGGGGGTAACACTTGGAGGACGCATAGCACACATTCACGTACAATATATAGATAATGATCAGAAAACCACCAACACTGTCCAGCCGCGGCCCAACCCCCAACCCCCAGCCCAAATCATCAACCAATCAGGAAAAAAACTAACCAAACACAAGGAAACAACTGATTGGAAAGCACAGTCTACAAAGCCACATCATCTATAGCCAGGCACAATATTTCAGCTAGTTTTAGCCTGCACTATCTTAAAAACCAAGAAAGCCCTCAAAAAAGTGGCCCCGCCGTTTAAATTTTCAGGCCACATCACATAAACATTTCAACTTGTCTTGTCGCGTTGCGCAGTTAAAAAATGCGCCCAGCATGTTTATTTCCACCACTAGTACTTTATAGTAGCTTAGGCGACTTAATACAAATTCGAAGAAACAGGGCCAATAAGTCGAAGACACTCAAACTGTAAATATGATTTAACCTAAAAATGGACGAAAGTACTAATAAAGTATCGCGTTATCGTTAATGCCTTAAATATGCCCACAATCGTGTATTTCTCGAAAAAATTGACTGTCACATTTCCGGTATCTAGGCGACAACTTCTGCAAACCACTAACAATCAGCCCCATTGGGCTGCATGTTAAAATCTGGCAACTGTGACAGCGGTTTGCGGGTTTTCTGCAGCGGGTCCCTCGTTTTAGTAGAAACTGAACACAGTACCAATATTGTATTACTAATGGTACGCTGTGCAATTGAAGAACAGAGCTGCTAAGTTAAAATATTCCCTAACGCTCATTCTCTATTTCGAAAATATGGGGTTTGATCTTGAGCCATACAGTCAGGATCGCTATTTTGTCACAATTATGCACCTCAATTTTCGTAAATGTGTCACAAACTCCTGTAGCCGAGTTGGCAAGTTTCTGCACCTCTGGTTATAGTGCACATTATAGGTAATAATGTCCTTCGTTACCATATTGTGACATCATAGGTCAATGATCTTGGCCCCAGCATAGTACCAAAGATTCATTGCGACCTTGCCTTTATGACCCTGATCCGCCTTTAGCTTATTCCCATCTTTTGTCCGCAAAATCACGGCATTTCCCAATAGACTCCCAGCATGGTCAATATTTGACCTTTATGACCTTGTTTGACCTTGAACCTAGGTCCTATTAATCTAGGTCAATGAAAATTGGTTATGATGGAGATCACCATAGCACCCACCCTCCCACCAACCTGAATTTGTCTACGCCTCTTAGTTTCCAAATCTTGGGGCCTGGCAGCCCCCCCTCCTCCAGTGCGTGTTTGTGCCAGACCCTTCTCCAGTGCGGGTGTTAACAAACATGAGTGATGTAAAATATGCAGTTTCATAGGCACACTTATTTGTGAGTCCTTTTGAGTTTAATCTTAGCAATAGTATGTAGGAATTATGCAGATAAATTTATGATCTGGCCAAAAACCAGACCTTTCCAACTTCCACGGTGGACACCAGTGGCGGATCCAGGACCAAATGGGAGGGGGGTGCGAGACGGATCAAACCTCTCTTGCAATCGCCTCGGAACACCCTCCGGTTATGCATGAACTATAGGCAATCTGACATTGCGGGGGGGGTCTGAGCCCCTTAGCCCCCATGTTATGTCCGCCACTGGGGCACAATATACAAAGCCCAAAGCCTATGCCATGCTTCACCCTTTGGAAACTACAGCGTTATTTTCTATTTTCTTCCCTCGTTTGACTGAAAACGCTAAACATCTAAGCAACATAGCCACAAGATAGAGGGTACCTGAAATATACAATTATGCGCCTAAGCCCTGAAATGGGTCGAAACGGATAGTTAAACACATTAACCGCTTATTTTAACCGACTATCTGTCATGGTCTGAGGTCAACTCAGTCATATATCTGGAATTGGCTTAAGTATTTCAAGCTGTGAAACTGGCTGAAAAATATAAGTCAAATCTCTCACAAGACACTTCCCTTCAAAAACATTTTTTGATTATTATTATTATATATCACTCACTACTACAGGATCCGGCTAGCGCGAGGCCGGCCACCAGCCATCGTGGTGCGCCTTGGTGGTGCGCAACAGAAATAATAGTTGCTTAAGCTCCGGTAGCCTGAGGGCAAGAAAGTTTATGTTACACAAGCCTGAGGGTATTAAACGAGTTTAAGTTATTTTGAGTCACGCCACTTTCTAAATTGTTATGCATTGTCATCTTTTATCCTACCCGAGGTTAGACTCCCTCTGTCTTTAACGCAACGTCTGCTGCTCCCCTGGCTACCGTGCTCTGTGATGGAAATTTTGCTAGTGGGACTGATAATTTTTACTGTTTACTTCCTAAAAGTAAAAAAAATATGCTGATATTCACGCGTACATGACCGGGGGATGAGTACCCGTCTCCCACCCTTCGGTCAAGTGTTGTCCTTATACCCCACTTATCGCAAAACTGGGGACCCGCTTGGCTTACCATGAAGAAACCGCAATCCACATTGGAGGATACCTGCAGACCAGCGGGTCAATAACCGATTGAGTGTTGCCCCTCGTCCGGCCTTGCCGTCGCATCCGAGAACGGACGAGGCACTGAGTGCCGAGCGTTGGAATTGCCAAGGAGTTAGTAAATGTCATCGCGTGTAAACAGGACCTGTGTTTCGCTATCATCCGCTGTAAATAGAACGTTTCCGAAGCTCTCCACAAGTATCACAGACCCTCGTCAGGTGTTGGTATATTCGATTTGAGGCCGATGGCGGTTTTTTCCGTAATGGTAGCGATGCAGCGCCGTGTCTGTTTTCAGTGCTCCCCCACTGGATTGAAAATACATAAACTGATTTATCATTCATTTCAAACGACATAACGGCTTATATTTTTTACCTCGAATCGACTGTATCCAGATCCAGACGCTCCGCTACTTTAGTCCGCTGCTCCGCTACTTTAGCCCGCTGCTCCGCTGCTTTAGTCCGCTGCTCCGCTGCTTTAGTCCGCTGCTCCGCTGCTTTAGTCCGCTGCTCCTCTGCTTTAGTCCGCTGCTCCGCTGCTTTAGTCCGCTGCTCCGCTACTTTAGTCCGCTGCTTCGCTGCTTTAGTCCACTGTTCCGCTACTTTAGTCCGCTGCTCCGCTGCTTTAGTCCGCTGCTCCGCTACTTTAGTCCGCTGCTCCGCTACTTTAGTCTGCTGCTCCGCTACTCTGCTACTTGCGAACTTTCCAAATGGTAGCGGACTAGCAGTATTGGTTTCTGATACCAAAAAGTGGCGGAGAAGAGGGTAGCAAATTCACTCGCATTGAAAAGCGCTACCGCTGCCGTCAGCCTGTTCAGGGACCACCACCCCAAAAGAAGCTGAGTTTGAGATAAATTGTTTTCTACATCCGAAAAAATATTGAATTGATTATTTTTCGGTGTCATTTTCTTTGATGTCTTACACTAAAAGTACAAATTTTGTATGAGTGGTATGAAATATTTTTCTTGAATTGTATTGAAACCAAGCAATAAAAATAATTTTGGGTAGCGCCTTAGTAGCGTTTTGTAATACAAATTTGCGATACCAGAGTAGCGGAGAGGGAAATCACGGTTTGGCGATTTCGATAAAGCAGTGCTAGTAGCGGAGATGGTTTCAGCTAGCCAGGGTAGCGGAAGTAGCGGTAGCGGCTTCAGTTTTTTAGCGACACCCACCTCTGACTATACTAACGGCTCACGAAGGCTTGTAATCGAGGTCGGAAGCTTCCCAAACTTTATTATGCAAGCGGATGAAAGTGCAAACAGTGCTACCAATGTTGAAATTGTCTAGTGCAAAGACCAATCCCTATCATCTCGACCATGACTGACGAAGGATGGAAAATACATACGAAAGCTCCGAATGCCATGCCTCTGGTAATTAAGTTCAAAACAGACGGTTCTACAAACTTGGGTATCAACTGTTTCGGTATGGGGGTAGCTGTGGCCTCATTATTCTGCTATTTGAGTTCACATCCGTTACCTCACCTTTGTAAGTGTCAATTGTGGCACTTTTTTAGTCATTCGTCTCAGATAAACCTGAAGATTTCAGCGTCATGAGTTCGGGGCCAATTTCTAAGGTACAAGTTAAAACCTTAGCTTGAGATTTCAATGGGAGGAACAGGGTCCTTCTCCACTGCACATTGGCATTACTTTTTCTACTATACACATGGCAATAATGAAACGCGTGGTGAGAAAATAATGGAACGTGCTGATAGTCGTACCTTTAATGTTTAAATTGCCCAGGGACCACGGAAGAATATGCGGTGCGAAGACATGCAGAATTACTCTGAAATATGATGCTGATTGTAGTTTTAAGGCGAAGCAACTACTAAGGCTATTCAGTGCTTTGACGTTATCAAATTAAATCAATTTTTTGCCGCCCTGATTAGACCAAAGATGTATGCCGGAGAGTGCTATGTCTAAAAGGTTTTGTTGGGGTTGTAAACTATTTTACGTAATTACTCCGCATGTGCCACCAGTTGGACGTTTTTGTATTGGGATTGGAAGTTACTCTGCACGTGAGGCTTGTTAATCGGCTTCAGAAATGCACGGGCTGAACGAATCAATGCTGAATTCCAGTATCCAGCACAACGACTGTTCATCTATTTGCTCACTTTCCGTGTCCTCCAGCGGCACTAAACTTTGCTAAAATTGCTTGAGATGTTGCGTCGCCCGTCGTGACGATTGTGACGATGTGATGGTGGAATTCCAGACTCTGTGTCACCGGGTGTAGCCTATACCATGCTGGGAGCACCGCTTCCAAAATCCTCTATCACACTTCGTAAGAGCCAGGCGCCGTTGGGCGAACATTGATACCATAAAAATAGATTGAATCAATTCGCGGCGCCGGCGGTGGCTGCATGAGCCTTGTCGTCTCGCGGCGGTCGTGCCGGCGCCTCTCACCGTCGTTGCCACTAATGGTAGCGGCGACCCCACGCCACAGCGCCGACGCCAACATTGGCGCCGCCATCGACGCTGGAATGTGTTTAGACCGGAAGCAGCTGGTTCCGGCGGCGCGCCTGTAGAGGGCGTCCGTCGGCGGCGGCGGCAGTGGCCCTTCACGTGGCGCCTCGTCGACGCCGGCAGTGCTGTCCGTCCGCTGGCATCGCCGCCGTGCGCCGCTGACCACACACCAAAAGTGCCCGCTCCAATTGGTGTCCGACGAGTTGGCCCGGCGGCCTGGATGGAAGTCTGGCTAGCGCCGTCGCTGCCGGCGACATCGACGCTGGGACAGGGTCGCCGCCTGGGCGACGTTGACGCGGCAGAGCGGCCGGCGTCGTCGCCGACGAGCAGAGGGGCGGAGGCGCGGCAGAGCGACGGCGCAGTATCGATCTGCACGGGCGGCAGCGGCAGCGATGGCTGCAGCCGAGGCTGCGCGGCCATGACACCGTGTCAGACGGCAGTGTGGACAGAGCGCGAGGGGCGCCGCCTGGCCGCGCGCACCACTCGCGGGGTACCGGTGACACCGATTCTGGTGGCGCCAGAGCGGCCTCGCAGTGTACACAGATCATGCAGGGCACGTGAAACCACCCAAAGTGGATCTTGGAGGAAATATACAGATGAGTGAATGAATGGCAAAGTTCTTGAAAATATTCATTCACGACCCAAAGCATTTACAAGTGATTCATCCCTTTTCGGGGAAATGTCGTTGACATCAAAAAGGTTTAGAGCTAATTTAGAGAAGACGTGAATCGTGAAAGAAAGCTTCAGTTCTGATAACTTGGAACTAGAGCAACAAAAATATAATGCATGCTGGCGACGTATATTTGGATCTAAGACACGGTGCCTAACCATTCGAACAATGGTCGTTCCCACCCTAACCAGATAGACAGATCTGCGTTTAAAGCCTGTTCAAAGGGTTTTCGCGGCAGGTTTTGGTTTGCATGGTCTATTCCCTCCGATCGCAAGTAATACTTACAATCAGCTGATCGGAAAAACACACTACACTGAGCGCATTTACGTCATTACCGAGCGAACGTGCAGCGCCCGCGAGGGCTACACCTAAACTTAGTAAAGCAAGCGTACCTCCATACTACCCGGCCCTACTAACGTGTTTAGCGAGCTTATGGCTCTGCGGGTAACGGTCGTAAGGAAATGAAATTGCCACCATCCAGTAGTAGTTGTATTATTTCAATTCAAATTATTGAGTTTTCAAGCAAGACCGTTGCCCTGCATGCCAGGAGTGTGCGTTTCCATGAGACCCGGGTTTAATCTTAATTTGTTGTAAATAAGGTGATCATTTATCGCGGGTGAACTTATTGTGCGATCTCGTTGCGTTTATGTAAGAAATGCCGCCCCTTGTAGGGTGAGGGTTGACATTTTTTGGAGATTTTTCGGAATTACATTAAGTGGCTTATGTTTAGCATAATGCCGCCCAGAATATGTGAGCAAAATTTAATTTCATACACCCAGAACAAATTTCAGGTCTGATTCTTTTTTCAGAGGTTATTGCAAAACCAACACAGACAAATTTACTACACTGCTCAAAATTTAACATTCCCATCCCTACCCTTCCCTCGCTCACACGCGGTTTTCAAAATCATTGTCATGGCACTGATGACAGTAAAATAAATCCCCAACCACGACGTCGAGCGCTAGTCCACCGACTCGTTCAGCAGGAGACTTAAAATAGCAGATTTTTAGTTTAGTTTAGTTTAGTTTATTGAGCATCATCAGCACCAGGTATGCACCCAATTATAGCTGATGTCGAAGTAAACGGATTTTGTATAGTTGTATCCCATCTGCTTCCAAATTGATTTTGATTTGTTTTTTTCTCGTGACTTTTTTATTTTCTTTGACGGTATGTTCTATGTTAAGCGCTAATACCCCCGTCGTAATTCGGGTTCAAGACTGAGTCTTGTCCATTCATAGATATATGACGTCATTTCCAAATGCTTGCACAAGTTCTGAGCCGTCCTCCTGGCCGCGCTGGATCCAGGGATTGCAATCTGGTACGGTGTGGCTTCTAACTTCAGTTACAGGCTTTAATGCACTTACGTTGACGGCAATTGACCTCTTGTGCTTACAACATGGGCTATTGACCTCCGGTGCCCTCAGGTGACATCAAGTGGCCCCGTCGAAGTCATTTCAATATGCCCGATCGTATAGTGAAAAAATGGCAAGCCTTTGGACTTGATGTGTTCAACTAAGTAGTCTACTACATACCTTGGGGATTTTCTGATGTTTGACTCTTGCAAGTTTAGGTCATTAATTAGGGTAGGCCTAATTTAATAAAATCATGAACATAATTTAAAGTCAGCTACCAAGATGTTATACCTATGACAGTTTGTTGGCAAAATGTCACCCAAGGTAAGGAACCACATCAAAGATCACACAATATCACTGACCTTAAATGAACTTCTCCGGTGCAATCTAAAACACGTTTGTGGATGCTGCCAGTATTAATTTCCGAGCGCATGTATCAACCCCGTATATCGTATTGACCTTTGACTTCTGATGGTCAGTCCAGTTCAGTGACATTAAATGAACTAATTTGAGATGCAGCAGTTGATGCAACGACTGACCGGGCTTACCTACAGCGGTAACACATTACGCAAGGTACAGGATCGTAGCTCCTTCCCACTTAGCGACCTCGACCTCACTTGGATGGCCACCAGGCCTCCGCAAATATCTGGCGACCTTGTGTAGGACTTGTACGCAGTGCTGAACCACGGCGGCGCCCAGACCGGCCACTACATACACTGCCTTCTGCTGAAACCTGCCGGTGGCTCGATGGTTCTGCACAACGTCACCTCTGTCAAGAAAGTTCTGTCAACGAAAGTGAAGGAAGCATCAGCTTACATGTTCTGTAACAGCGTAAAATATGTTGCCTAATCGTCTCCATCTCAAGCCATAGCATATCTCGCCGTTGTTCATCATGATTTCTCAAGATCTAAACTCGTTCTCGTGTGCGCGTTGCTAGTTTTGGCGTTGGCAAATATACGCATTTGGTGCAGAAATATCCAATCGCATTAGAAGTCGTTTTACTGTTCAGAATGGCAAAATGCAGGCGCGTACCAGCAATCTGAAGGGACGTCCTCTGCGAAAAATCGGATGCGAGCCATGCGATTATTTCGCCATGCGTTTAAATAGCCCTCGCATGCGATTCTCACCATCCAGAAACGATGCGAAAGCCCTACGCCGAGTGACTATGCACATCAGCTAGTATATTACAATTTCCTTCTGTATGATCCCAGTCACACAGGCACTCACGATTTTAACCCAACGCGATGTGATCGAGATGAAAAGTGACTCAATCAATTGAGCAATTCCACCCCAGCTGGGACGAATCGGAAGAAATGAGATTCGGTTAAATGATTAATGCACTGATGAAGGAATATATACTCAACTATGCCATCTATTTGTAGTGAATCGAATTTAATCGCACCAAATGAATGTCCATCTCGATCCCACTAAGTCGCAACAAGACACGTGCATCGGTATAAGTCTTAGCGGAAATGTGGAAGCTCACAATGGGCGGCTTCCCTGAACAAGGAGCAAGCTGGCTCCCGAGAAGCCCTTCCAACAGGGAAAAAGTTGGCGACGCCATATGACCCTGGCAGTTGGGTGCGTCGACAAGCCTAAAAAATTATTAAGCTCACAATGGGATGTGAACTGAGATAGCTGGGCGATATATAAATGCCGTAGAACTCTTTTTAAGCCTCTTTTCGTCGTAAAACTCACTATTTGCATATATATATATATATATATATATATATATATATATATGTATGTATGTATAATGTGTTTAGAACAGAATTCCTTCCCACCGAAGCCCTACCCTCCCCCTGCTGGCTCCAGTTATCAAAGAAAAGCTTGTGGAAGCCGTTGGGCTCGTAGGGGAGAGGGCGGCGCGAGAGTAGTCAGTTTAAAATGAAGCGCTCTCATCAAACAATGTTGCTTTGTAAAAGGCGGGTTCTGGGAGAAACCAATGTTGAAACAAGAGATCTATTTGGTATTCTTTACGCGACTGATAACTCACTTCATATTCCAAGAATGTGCATATTCCCATTAGCCCTATGACTGCCCTATAGCTACCCTATGATTGGGCAGGTGTGCCTGTTGGGAGTGGTCCTAATAAAATAAAACCAAATTAATAAATTAGAGGAAAACATTCGAAATATTGGACTTAGACAGCTCCGCCTCCTGTTTCAAGTCGTCCCTACTCATGCTGAGATACCTTTGGTCGGCCCGTGTGCGTAAGACCGGCTGTGACACCAGTCCTGATGTGATGTGTGTGGGCTGTTTCAGGAGGCGTACCGGGACTGCCCTGTCCTGATGTGACGTGTGTGGCTGTTTCAGGGGGCGTACCGGGACTAACTGTGAGCACTGAACCTGCCCAGTCCTGATATGATGTGTGTAGGTGTTTCAGGAGGCGTACACCGTGCGTACTGAACCTACCCAGTCCTGATGTGATGTGTGTGGGTGTTTCAGGAGGCGTACCGGGACTGGCTGTGCGTACTGAACCTACCCAGTCCTGATGTGATGTGTGTGGGTGTTTCAAGATGCGTACCGGGACTAACTGTGCGCAATGAACCTGCCCAGTGCTGATGTGATGTGTGTGGGTGTTTCAAGAGGTGTAACCGTGCGTACTGAACCTGCCCAGTCCTGATGTGATGTGTGTGGGTGTTTCAGGAGGCGTACCGGGACTGTCCAGTCCTGATGTGATATGTGTGGGCGTTTCAGGAGGCGTAACCGTGCGTACTGAACCTACCCAGTCCTGATGTGATATGTGTGGGTGTTTTGGGAAGCGTACCGGGACTGTCTGTGCGTACTGAACCTACCCAGTCCTAATGTGATGTGTGTGGGTGTTTCAGGAGGCGTACCGGGACTGCCCAGTCCTGATGTGGTGTGTGTGGGTGTTTCAGGAGGCGTACCGGGACTGCCCAGTCCTGATGTGATGTGTGTGGGTGTTTCAGGAGGCGTACCGGGACTGCCCAGTCCTGATGTGGTGTGTGTGGGTGTTTCAGGAGGCGTACCGGGACTGCCCAGTCCTGATGTGGTGTGTGTGGGTGTTTCAAGAGGCGTACCGGGACTGCCCAGTCCTGATGTGATGTGTGTGGGTGTTTCAGGAGGCGTACCGGGACTGGCTGTGCGCACTGAACCTGCCCCACCACAGCGCGGCCGGGCGGCGCCTGCTGCCGTGCCGCTCCCACTGCCTGCGTGTGCAGCGTGTCTGTCCATACTTCCTGCCGGCCGAGCGGCTGGCGGCCAACACACAGTACGCTGGCGAACCGGCCTTCTTCTGCCAAGGTAACTGGACACGTCGCTATTGTGCCGCTGTGTGTGCAGCGTGCGGCGTGAACCAACGCATGCATACATGTAGCAGCACACGGGTGTAAGTGTTTGTCAGGTTAAAATGGCACAGCGTAAATGTGGTTGTCTGACAATGCTTTGCCAGGAAAGGTGGGTTGTTCTCCCCTTGGTCAATAATTTTGTGAAATGGGTACGTACTCTGGCATTGGACTCGTCTTGGGAAGCCTGCATCGGCATACAATCATAGAATGAAAAATATAGAAGGAACTGTTTTTGGAGGGTGTGATTGAAACCATGCGCAGTTATTAGAGAAAGACACTATAGCACTGAGGCAACAATACATACAAACATGTATTGAAACATAGACTGGCTTGTCATCGGATATATTTACATTCTTTATTGAATTTTAGGCCTGAGGTTGACGGTGTAGCTTAATAAGAAACCTAGAGCACATATATCAAAGCAAAATAGCCGGGGCAAACAGGTAGGAGTATCGCCAGAGATTATAGACTGGGAGTGGGGGGTGAGGGAAAGGGCTGGACTGAAATCTGGTGATGATCGAGAGAGAAGGGCAGGGATGGGAGGCGAGGCCTGAACCTGATAGTTGTCTCGGATACAGGTAGATCCGGAGGGGGTACACTTTCCCCTCCCCGGATCGACCCTCGGCGCCCCCTGAAAAGGTCAGGGCGCCCTCCTGAAAGGTTGATGGCGCCCCTTAAAATGCCACTTTTCGCCCCTCTCCCCAAGATGTAAGTATCGAAGCCCCGACGATAGGATTTGGCGCCCACTTGATATGTTTTTCCGTCCATGAGTGGGACTTACCTGGTCCGGATGGCGCCCCACGACGATGCCCCCCCTCCCGATCGGGAATCCTCGACCTGACTGTGCTTGGATTCTGTTAGTAGGCAGCAAACCAGCACCGAACTTGGGATTGCTTACGTGGACCCACACTAGCACGGAGCAGAACGTTGGACAAAAATAAAGGCTAAGCCCGAAATTTGGGGATAGTTCACAGCTTGGGGAGACGCGTCTCCCCCGTCCCGTCCCTTCCCTTCGGCTCTCGACGCCTATGCAAATAGGTTAGATGGTGGCTTTCGCTGCTCACTTTCGCTTATTGACTACATGGCTGTGGTTCCTATTCATGATTTCTTGAAATACATTTCCTCTTTCATTTTTGTTGGCCCCTAGCGTTTTTCCTGAAAAAATGCATTTCTTCTGGAAAAAGTTGAGATTGGTGCTAATTTTTAGAACGTTTGCTATTTATATTCGGGCAGTGGCAGAGAGGAAAAATATTTTTTTCATTTTCCCTTGCTGCTACCTGGAATATAAAATATGATAGTAAGTTAGCTATGTAAAAGAGTCACGAAGACAAGGGATTTTGAGTTAAAAACAATGAAATTTCTTGGCCATTTAGTATGATTATTAGCTCATATTTATTTATCTTTATATTTGTTCACTTACGCTATCGATATATTATTAGATGCCTACTTATCTTTCAAACCAAAAGAGTAATACAAATATAAGAACAAATGACGACAAACCTTGATAATTAAGGCAGTGTCTAAATGCATCAGGCGCATTATAACACAGCGGTCACTCAGGTTATGAGTTATGAATTACTGCAACGATAACTTTGACTGGGGCATGCCCTTTTATGGTCACTTACATGCTTGATACATTCTTAAAACCCGCAAAAACAAGAAAAAACAGGACAGTAAATTGCGACAAAAAACAAAACTTTGTTTTTCGTCAAACCTTGCACCGCTCGATCTGGGTTAGAGGTGCGCGGTAGTGAGGGCGCGGTAGTGAGGGCGTTATCAGCGGGGACTGAGTGAAAACAATATGATAAACAATGCACGGTTCGACGAGAAAAACAGGCCAATTTCACTCCCTCTACCTGTGAAAACACTGTAGGTAGCTTTTTATATTGATGAGTATAAGGAGAGGAGGCTGTGCGATTGCTTCGCCCGAGGAGCGCCAGCAGCCTCCATCTGTGACTATCCCACTCGAGCTTTTGTTTACATTTTTAGACATGATATTAGGGGTGTTCACGGCGCATGTGTACGGTGTGGACAGTGTGTACGGTCTGCGTACAGCCAATCAGCGTCGAGCAGAACTAGGTCATGGGGCGGGGCCTAATCTGGCGCGAAGAGGGTATGACGTCACAAACTTGTGTACAGTGTGGACAGTTGGAGACCGTGCACACCGTACACATGAAAACGCTACGTAAATGGCGCGCTTACGACATTTCGATCAAGCAAGCAAGCAGAGAGCCGCAGAGACCGTTAGTTCTCCATTTTGAAGTTGATAAGAGGAATCAATCGTGGGTGAGGGACTGTGGCTCGAGGGAAATTTATTCTAGGCACGTGGTTGTGTGAAAACATCAAATATAGAAAGGTATTTAGGCCTTCCTCAAGGATATCTTGTACTGCCAGTGTCGTTATTGCTTTGGTACTGCCTACGGTTTTAGAATTAGCCGTTGCCTGTTCTGATGGAAGAATCTTGCAAGTTGGCTGTTGGTCTTTTTGCAAACTGTCATAGGAAAACGACATTTATACCGTTGATGATGGTGTTTTCAGAAGCTGAGCATCCAGGGCTCATGCGTCTGACACCAGCACATGTGTTCGTTCTTTCATTTGACCGTGCACACCGTACACATGAGTCTGACGTCATGGCACAGATGGGCGGGGCCTACATAGCCTGAGGATGTTTACGTCCACACTGTACACTATGCGCCGTGAACACCCCTATTATATATATATATATATATATATATATATATATATATATATATATATATATATATATATATATACTGCCCACACGAAGACTGCCAGCTTCGAAAAAAGTAGTTATGTTGGAGTGACAACAACCACACTGTCAAGGAGAATGACGATGCACCTGGCTGAGGGTGCACCGAAAAACCACATGAAGCAAGAACACGACCACAAAATCACTCGCAAGGACCTAGTCGAGAACACAACGATCCTGACAACATCACCCAACAGGAGAAAACTACATATCCTGGAGGCAATATACATCCGAACCCTGGGACCGTCATTAAACATCCAGTCGAATCCATCAGTGACTTTACATCTGTTTGGATAACTTAGACGGAAGTGCCAAGCCATCCATGGCATGCTAGTGGTGATTCGAATTTTGAAATGTCGAATTGATTGTATTTTACAAACTGAAAAGCTTAGGATAGGATGTGATAAATATGTTTTTAAGTGTTTTATTAAACCTGATGTAGTGTAACCAGCCTGATGACGATAGAAGTGTCTATTGAAACGCGTAGCAAAGTAATACATTGATACAAGTGCACCCAATGAGTTCACCGAGAATTGGAACACTATTGAACGACATAAGCGAAACAAAACGAAAGTCCATCCGAGCACTTGAAAAAGCTAAGAAGAGATCAATAAAAAATAGATATGCCATTGCTTTTAACAAGACTTGTCTAAGTGAAAATATTGTGCCATCTTATACGAAATATATATATATATATATATATATATATATATATATATTGGTAAGATTGGTTCATACCCTTACAAATGGGTAGCCAGGTAAGCCCCTCCGCGATGCCAATGGCAACAGAAACCTAACGTTAACACCGGAACATAAAATACTGCAAGTCGCGGCACGCCCTGCTGGGAAAAACAAGATGACATAAAATATGCAAACCATTGATATCACTAATATTAGTTGTACAAGATTACATATGGTATTCTCCTACATAGCTGCATGAGACTTGCCCACTGAGCCATTCTTGTTCCAACCAGAGTGAGATTTCTAGGTTGTTAGTATAACTCCTGGATCAGCTACCATACAACCTACATATTAGTGTTAGCCAGTCCCAAGTTCCAGCAAACAGGTAGAGAGACCTAGCAACGCTCTCTAGAGCAAGGGATGACAGGTTAGGATCTTTTGAAGAACCATACCGATTTAAAAGTATTTGATATTATTGCAAAAAATGAGCAAACGTAAGTGAGACATCGCGATACGCCATATATTTCATGACTAAAAGAGGAAGTGCACATGCACACATCGTACAGCTTGCTCTCTAGACAAGAATTATCATAAACCCACACACATGCACACATTCAATATGCACGTATACGGACAAATACCCACATAAAACCAAATATCATATACACACATACATACATACATGCATACATAGGCACATACATATGTTGTTACATGCATACATCTCCCTGGTTCGGGGCCGAGGAATGTGAAAGAGAGGTTTCTCAAGGATTGGGCAGAGTCCACAGCACCATGTAAGCCGACGAACAATGGTTTCGGGCTTTGTAAGAAACGTTAAAAAGCTTCAATATTTCCTTGCATAAAATGAGAGGGAGTGGCCACGATGAAATTGGAATAAGTTAGCCGACATGATAAATTTCGGTATGCTGAATTGTGTCACATGTTCCCAAGTGCGTTTTGCGGCTCATCTCCGAAATTGTATAGTTCTGTAGCGCTGCCAAAATGAGTTTCTAGTGCAGGTACAGCACTTAGTTCTCCCACTATTCTGCCGGCCCAAAGACAGCGTTTCAACATCTTAACCCTCGCCCCAGTGGGGGGGGTGTTTGAACACCTTCCGTTGGATATTTCCGGCGGTGAGAAGCACGGCATTACTTGGCACACCTTGTCCTTGATCGATTCCGCAACTTTCCCCAACATTTTAAGGTTGGGTCATCTCAGGTCAGGTCAGCAGTGCAAGTGAAGTGGTTTCACGTTCAAAAATGTTTGAGGGGGCAAAGTAAGAAATAGGAGAATCTATTGGATTGAGACTTATACCACATAATGACTCCACTGGCTCTTCATTGGAAATGCATGGGGAAAACAGACATTGAGCCGTATTTGTGTAGACACAGCTGAGAATACCTTCGTATTCTCAAAATCGTAGTATCCTTGATCCCTTTCAAGGTTCATGTTGCAATTTTTCCCGGTGCCCTCTGAGGGGTCATCTTAAGCGGTTTTCAGACTTGGGTAAATAGCTTTGCAGGAAATGATGATACAGTTTTGATTTTGAATCCTTTACGTCTGGATTGCTATTGCAAGTCGATTGAAATGTATATTGACTATATTAGGTCGGAAAATGACGTGAGGTCAGGTCATTTTTGTGTTAGCACAGTCATATTATGCATAATTCGGTTCACCGTGAAGAAAGAGAGCGAATGGTGCCTATAAAATGATTTTTACTCAACTCTGTCAGACGCTAGAGCCCAAAAACACTACCCTAATATGCAACCTTCTTTTACCTACCATGGCTTCAATATTGACCTGAGCCAAAAAGTGACCAATGTAGTTTCTTCATGAGTTCGTATGAGCTATCCACCAGCCTTCGCGTTTTTTCGCTATACCGCATAGGAGCCGAGTTCGAGGGGGTGTTCAAACACCCCCACCCACCAGGGCAAAGGTGGCTCGGAGGCCCACCGGGGCGCGGGTTAAGATTTGTTAACGTGGAAGTCTATATAATCACCAACCGTGATTTTGCGTCAAGCGAAGTCCCAATGTCTTGCGTTTTTTTCTCTGACTTTCAAACTTGTATCTTTAATTACGATTTAGAGAATTTCGGAAATTTCAGATGCTTAGATGTTAAGCTCCTGCATTAGACCCAGAAGACACATTACAGAAACTGACATGAATAATTCGAAAGCACTGTCAATTACCCTTTCCAGGCTCATTAAAAAATATATGATATCATATGTCTTGAAAGCAGGATCATAGCATATATGGGGATGAGGTGGCTCAGTGGATAGCACCCTTGTCTTCTAAGCCACCGGTCCCGGGTTCATGTCCCAGCGGAGCCTCTGAATAAGTCGATCTGATCCCCAAAATCCCTTCCAACAGGGTGAGAGTTGGCGACACCGTATGACCCTGGCAGTTGGTGCGTCGTTAAACCCCAACAATTATTATGATCATAGCATATGGAAATATGAAAATTTCCCGCGTTGCCCGAGCCTGTTTGTAATACCAGGGTTGTGTAAATATCAGTTTAATTTATTAAAAATATGGCGGTTTATCGAAATTTGTTTATGGTATAAATGTTAAAGCAGTATCGGGCTCAGACAAATTTATTACCGAATGCGTGTCCGGTTTTAACGTAATTATTTTCATACTGATTTTCAGTCTTCTAGGGTTCTTTGGGTGATCTCGGGGTAATTTAGAATAATACAGCCATGACATTCTATGACACAATGTGACGCTGTTGGTATGGAGCAGCGAGATTATTGTTTTCCGGATAATAATCGATAAATGTCACGCACGGCAGCGGCAAGATTTGAACTTCTACCGATATGAATAGAAATTATACTGAAATCAGTAGATATCAGTAGAACCCTTGAACATGGTAATTTTCAAGGACGTAGATATCAGGGGTGTCGATTCAACCAAAAGCACTACAGACTCAGGGCGAGAAACTCCCAAAGGAATAACTTGATATCTAAATTTAATATTTGTAATAACTATCTGACATGGGAAAAGTAGACGCTCGCTGGTAGGGGTTAGGGATTTTAACTTTGTCAGCAGAAACATTGCCCGAAGTCGATGTCGGGCATCCCCACTGAGTTAGGTATATCTGACTCCAGACTTCGCTTTTGTCACAGAACTTATTCAAGTCCTAAATTTAAGTTTAAATTTCTGCACAGACAAGCACGCTTCAATTAAGTTTAGACAACACAAAACCACGAGTATCTTTTAGAAATGTAAAATCACTCGGAGACTCCGTGTAATTTTCAACTATCCCGTTGTGTACAGCTAACCCCTCAGTCCTGGTAGATAACATGATAAAGTCAAAATATATGTTCATTTCAAATGTTTATTTTGATGCAATGTAGTTCATTGCGTCCTTCTTGATCTCTTTTGCTCTGGATACCCGAAATGAACTATCAACTAGATGAAAGAGCTCAGGGGTATCTTAGATGTAATACTTTTGTCCTATAATGAGGAGAATGCTCACCCTCAGCCTTATTGCTTGAGACAAGCCACTAGCCTTGTCAAAGATTCCGGTCAGGACGTTTGAATCCGAGGGATTATTTCGCTTTATCAGTTGCCATTGTAGCAGCACGGCATGTGTGAGAAACAACAGGAGAAAAGATTTCGTTTATACAAACAGCCAAAGAGGCGCGTTTGCTGGCGACTGACGGCCCGGTCCGTCTGGCCAACATATCAGATGTGCTGCCGCCTCTGTTGACAGACGAGACGCCGCAGTCGTCTGCACCAGATCAGGGCGCCGCCGTCCAGCCTGGGACTCCCCCTAAACCCCCCCCGGCCCGGTCCGGTCCAGCCCGGTCCGGAGCCACTGCTACATTCCAACCAAATGCTGATGCAGTTGCATGGTGTGTACTGTAGAACGTATGGATAGTGATGAAGCTGACATTTTCTGGAGCCAACTTGATATCTCAATAAAAGTATGTTTGATTTGTGAATGGAATGACGCGAAGCTCGTTTGGAAAGATACCTGGTGAATATTCGTGAATATTTGAACTGTGAGCAGCGACGTCCAGTCCTTGAAAATAATTGTTTGAATTTTGGAACTGCATAAATTTTGGAACATTGATTTACCAAACACCACCTGATATAATACTCTTTTTTTATAAATTTTGTTCAAGTTGTTCCTTGTACGACTGGTGGAGTCGGAGTCTCACTAAAGTCATCAAGGGACTTGTCACGGAGACCCCGACCCCACCACCCGAACGCGCAACTCCCTCAATGGAGGGTTAATTTAGAAGCCAAAGTTTAACGTCCCACAAAGCACAGGGACGGCCGCCCCGCTCAGGTCACCCTCTCACCAGTCAGTTGCCAGCCGACTATATATATATATATATATATATATATATATATATATATATATATATATATCTTCGTTTAGACAATGACGATTAAAATTAATAGATGAGTCACATTTTGATAGCTTCTTTTGTTGTTGTTCTATTTGTCGTATCAAGAGTCTTATAATATATACACACTCACACGGCCAGTCGGCACGCCCGCCGCTACCAGGCTCATCGTCGCTTCCCGAGCAGTCAGCGTCGATACTATTTAACTTTGAACGCCGTTCACCACTGCCCCGTCCTCCCCGTCAACCACAAGAATCGAAAGTACAACCGATTCTTGCGAAAAAGAAGACCAATATAAGCCAGAGTAAAACGTCGGAAAGTGGGTCTGCAGCTTTAATTTTATAATCCTTCATTAATAGAGATCTGTCTAAGAATCTGCCCAAGAAAATGAGCCAGGTACTATCACCTTCGCAGCAAAGCAAGAAAGCACTTCAGAAAAAAGCATTGCGTCTAAACGGACCCAAAATGGTCAATACAAACATGTGTTTGTACTCATTGCCTTCTGCATCATTTTGCATAAAACCTTTACCAGTGACATTCACCCACCATTATCAGACCTTAACATCAACTCTGTCAACTTTCGAGAGAAGGAAATAGTAAGAACATCTGGCTCTGGATACTGCATTTTTTTCGGAGGCATTGAAAAACATGCAAATAAAAACCGACGCTGCAACCAAGTAAACCTGTACTTTATATCCCTGTTGCTAGCCAGCTCGTTCACACCTGAGCCGAATGCAGGCCCACTAAGTTCCCGCCAAGAACTTATTCCTACCGATAATGCTTCAGCTCGTTGTGTGGTACGTGCGACAATACCGTGCGGTGGGCTACAGGAGGTTTGTGCTGTAATGCATGTGGGCAATGGTACCATGCACACTGTCAGAATTTTAATGCGAGCTACTTGCATCAAGACAGTCTCTGGCGCTGCACTATTTGCGATAATAAAAATAGTCAAACGGTTTTCAATTTCCTGGGAGATAATGACACACTATCCGAAGTTTCCGGTTCCTGCCTCACACCATCACGGAATTCGATCGGCAGACCTCTTCATGCCTCTACTCCCCTCCGCTCAAGCCAACAAAATAAGTGGGAACACCGTCCACTCGGATCCTTAATATAAACCTGCAGTCAGCGACAGGTAAAAGAGCAGAGATCCTGTATTTACTGTGCGGCGTAAAGCCAGACGTCATCACTGCTACTGAGACTTGGTCAGATTCATCCCAGTCAGATACTGAAATACTCCTCGACATCTTCAAATTGTACGGTAAGGACCGAAATCGCCATGGGGTGGAGTATTGATAGCAGTAAGAAACACATTGGAGAGCCATCAGGTAACCGAGTTGCAAGAGGACTGTGAGCTGGTCTGGGCCAAAGTAAAGCTACAGGGAAAAAGAACCTTTTACATCTGTATTTACTACCGACCAAACGTAGGTGACGAGGAGAGATTGCAGCGATTTAGCGACTCTGTTACCCTGGCCTCTGCTATACCAAACGCTCACATCTTGATTGGTGGTGACATTAATTTTTCGAGTTGGAACTGGAAAACATGTCTATGAAGCCTCATCCCGTTTACCCACGACTGCATCAGGATTTCATCGACCTACTGAGTGGTCATGGGTTGGAGCAGCTTGTTTCCTCCTCTACGAGAGTCGATAATACACTGGATCTAATCATAACGAGTAGTCCACAACTCATTCCGAGAGTAGAAATCCTGCACGGCTTATCTGACCACGACGCCGCTTATTGCGAATTTAATATTAATGCTAACAAACGCAAACGAACACCAAGGTCTATACCCCTCTACAAGAAGGCGAACTGGCTCGGGTTAAAGCAGACCTGTGCCGATCTTTCTGTCAGAGTAGAACTCGTCAAACACACGGCCAGTGCTGAAGATCTTTGGACTATTTACTATCTACTACTATCTATTGGACTGGCTACTATCTTTAAAGGCACCCTTTCTAATGCCATCACTGCTTTATTCCGCACATTAGTGCGAGCCCAAGAGAATACAAACCTTGGATATCTCCTAGTCTTTGTCGATCGATTATGTGTAAAAACTGTCCCTTCAAAAAGATGAGCAAGAGAGGGACCGAAGACTTGAAGGAAGAGTATAAACAGCTCCGCAGAGAAGTCCAACAACAGCTAAGACATGCTTACTGGGAGTACCTGCATTCTATCTTTGAAGGCAGGGCTGGCCTACTGACTCAGAACAAGGAACCAATGATAAACTTTATAAAACATCTTAAGTCCTCAAATGTTTGAGTGGCAGCTGCGCCACGGAGCATCGACTGCTCCGGTGAGGTGCCATCTTTTGCCCTCTGTTGCTAAAAACCTTAGGCAATAGGAATATGCGATAAAAATTTGTTAGGCTTGTAACGAATGAAATCGAATTTCCCTCCATGATCAGGTTGACATTGCGGTCACTAGACATAGTCAAATATATATTTTGATAGTAAACAGCTGCTAATGCTTCAAGGTAAGGCCCATTTGATGTCTATAAAGATAGAGCCAACAACAAGCTATCTCAACAGCTACACATGCTTCAAGGTAAGGCCCATTTTATGTATATAAAGATAGAGCCAACGACAAGCCATCTCAGGCCAAGATCTAGGCAACCTAGTTTACTAAATTTGTATTCGTATTTATTCAATTTTTTATAATCAACGGGACATCTATCCTGGTTGCAGCTAAAATAAATATATACCATACATGCCATGTATCTACACAGCAATGGGTTACAGGAATTGTGGAATCCATAGTAACATTTTACGTCTTAAATTTAATTGTATTTAGCTCAGTTTATATAATAACAATTATTGGTATTTAAAGGGAATGTGGCACCTTGGTCGAATCCTGTAGTGTAGCGTAATTAGGCGTACTTTTAGCCGAAAATAATGAAACCACTCATTATTTCTCTGAAAAATGTACAATAAGCTCAATATTTTTATTTTTAAATACTCCTCTAGGAAAAGGAATAAATATCTGCCCGTGGATGATGTCATGATCTGGCAACCACTACCATACTCGAAACGCTTCAAGGGCTTCAATTGGCTGATGCTCATCGTGACGTCGGCATATGTCGTCACACCAACATGGCTGTCAACTGTGGCCTGCTGCTAAGGGTACATGAGGGGTACATAGCAGGTAGGTTTTAGCTTTTATCTACGAAAATATCGAGTTCCAAGACAAATGCTATATGGAGCACCGGGTTTTCCGACTTGCTTTACAACTTGGCTATCTCAGTTCGTGATAAAGGTGCCACATTCCCTTTAACACCTACCAACTGTCATGGGTATACGGCGTCGCCAACTCTCACCCTGTTGTGAGGAATTTGGGGGATCAGGTCGACTTATTCAGAGGCTCCACTGGGCCTGAACTCGGGACGGTGACTTAGGAGACTTTGGTGCCATCCACTACGCCACCCATCTTACTTAGTTAGTCCTACTTAGTAACCCCCACTTAGTTTATAGAAGAGCTAGCATAAAATTTAGAGGTTATTGAAAAGCAAGCAGCAAAGCCAATCCGTGTGCGAATCAATAATGTTTTATATTAAGGTAATATCAGGCAAAAGGTCCGCAAAGATTCATGTCCATGATTTGACGTATAACTTCCAGCTGACAAAAGATAGACATTATTTACACATCTCTGCAATTCTCCTTTATAATTGGTAATCAAGCGTGCGGAACTAAAATCAGGTGAAGGTCACTAGATTGCCTTGTTCGACCATAACGAACACATTTTATTTGCATCAAAACAGAATGTGTACCTTTAATGTATGAGAGCGTATTGACTGAAGCATCACATCCCGCCTATGTGACCCTGGATAACCGTTCATAGGTCATGGCTCTACGTTTTCAAAAATTGTATTGAAATTTTAAGTTCATATCAGCCGCATCTACGCAGAAAGGTCCACAATTGAATTCATTTAAAGACTTGCGGTATTTTATCCCAGGAACTGCCCTGACCCTTGGCTACCGATAATAGAAATTCGGAAGAGCAAAAATATCCGTCGCCATTTGTGCACTTTAATCAAAGGGAATATTCAAACGTTGATAAGTTTTGAAGTGCTGCGGCGAGGAGCATGATGATTTTACATTTCCAGATTCGAGGGGAGAGGCCAGGGAACATCTTAGCAAAAGGATACTCAGTTCAATTCAATGAATATCACTTCTTCTTCCTGGGATTTGAACTGAACCATCATTCGAGCATAGGAAGCCCAAAACAATCTGGCGTCACATTTCGTTTCTCTCACAACTTATCTTTTTAGGAAAGAAGTAGCACTCAAGGCCGTGCTACTTTTTGAGCACCACGATATCTACTGTCAGCCTTGCCTGCCTATGAGCTTAAGGACAGGCGGCCGCCGCCTAGACTCGGGGCGGTGGGTCTGGAACTGATGGTGTCGATACCCACTCTAAATAGACGACTTTTTCCCGGAAAACAGCGAGTGTTAAGACGAATTAAATATAAAAGCCGGGATTTTGCGTTGTGCTCTATCACATGGCTATCTCCGTTCACAGTTCAAATCCTATTATAAAGGTTCCACACTCTCTTGAAAGATTTCAGAAGTTGCGTCCGCGTCTGCGTGCGGGCTTCTGCCAGCTTAAGAGTTTTTAGATGATTCTTCTCGAAGTCTAGCATTGAGAGTGGACTTGAAATGGTGTGGAGTGAAAAGTCGGAGGAAAACTGCAGAACAAGAGTATCTAGGCGTGGAGCCTGACACAGTGCAAATCGATGTGCTTCATTCTTTGGCGTTGTGCTATCTGTAATAAGTGTTCTGCTGTATTGTCGCTTTAGGTGAGCGCAAGTGTGAGCTTGCATCTGAGGGAAGCTGGTGTTGTGGTGTAATTTTCTACCATAAACAACAACTCAAAATGGGGAGGGGAGGAGAAATAGATATTTCACTTAAGTGTGAGAAAGATGAAAAATGTTCAGTACGGCACCACTTTGGATTTTAACTAGTCGAGTAGAAATTGATATCACAGAGCAAACGGATGTGGGTGACGGGTGGCTTAGTGGAGAGTGCGTCTGTCTACTAAGCGACCGGTTCCGGGTTCGAATCCCGGTAGAGCCTCTAAAAAATTGATCTGATCCCCAAATCCCTCCCAACACGGTGAGAGTTGGCGACGCCGTATGATCGTGGCAGAAAGTGCGTCGTTAAGCCCCAGCAATTACAGAGCAGATGGCACCACTCCGGCACATCTGCCATTCTTCTGAGCAGAGGAATCCCTCATTTCCAGGGCAGTCTTCATGCTTAACTTTATAGATTTGTTATAGATTTCGAGCTTTCGCACCCTAAACTGTCGGTTTCACATTTTGCTTAGAAAAATTATGTTCAGTTTTTACAGCGATGCCATTAATTCTTACCCATAGATAAATGAGAATATTACTATACATCAAATATGACACATTAATCATGGATGTCTCTAGGCTGCATATAATGAAAATTTTCGAGTTTAGCGACCCACCGATTGCCACGGTGATACAGTGTTCCCAACTTCCACCCTGTTGGGAGAAATTTGGTGGTTCAGATCGACATATTCAGAGGCTCTGCCGGGACTTGAAGATGGAACCAGTAGCATAGGAGACAGGAGCGCTAACCACTAAGCCACTCATCCCCTCTAGGCTGCGTACCTGAACATTCGACAAGGATGGTGGCTGGGATGAGCATCACTCTTCCGTGGTCTCGTTGGCTTCCCCAGTTAGCGCTTAAATGGCCATCGCATGTTGCCTGCCTGCGGCCTTTTCTCCTGCGCAGAATGCTCATGCAGGTTCCTTAGTCCACCCCTCATCAAGTGACTCGTGTAGTCAGCCCACTGTGGGCTGTATCTCCTCCAGAAAAATCATGGGGGAGGGAGAGGAGCAACGTATATTTGCTTTTTAGGAGCAGGAAGAGGAGGTTACATGTCGATCGGAGGGTCCAGGCTATGGAGGTCTGCAGAAGTACCCTCCGGCAGGGTCATGGTCTGCCGCAAGTGGATTTCAGTACCAGATTAGGAGAGTCAAGGAGACCGCCAAGGAATGGTGTTCATCTGAAGGACTAGTTCACCTGTATAATATGTGTGTTGCATGATACCAAAAAATGCATTGAAGAGTAATGTTTCCGAAGGATTAACCTTTACAGATTCCGGGAACGTTTTATCGCCCCTCCATCGGGCTTTTCAAGAGCCATCTGAAAATCGTTAGTGTTCAGTGCTGCAGCACTAATCAGTAATCAATGCGCCTATCGGAAAAGTAAACCATGGCAAACCGGATATATCTGGCTATAAAAAATTAGGATTTCATCGATATTACATTGCCTAAGGCATGTATTATTTCATTCTTATCCGCTGATTTCTTCCGTCACCGTATCTGACAGGATAAAACTGAAAGGTCACTGCTATTGGAAGAGGGTGTAAACTACGTGAGTAATATTCCGAGGTGGAGGGCGCTCGGAATTTTGTCAAATCGCTACCGCTAGTTCCGCTGCCTTGGCTAGTTGAAACCGTTACTACTACTAGCGCCACTTTTTGAAAAATTTCGAGACCACTGCCCTTTACTCTGCTGCTCCGCTATCGCCACTTCAGTGCTACCCAAAAGCTATTTCTATTGTTATTTTTAAATAACCCAATAAAAACTACTCATTTATATATTATGTAAGAGTCTATGGTTTTATTCAAAGATATAAAAAAAATCACACAACTTGAATCTCGGGTTTTCCGACTTGTTTTACAACTTGGCTATCTCAGTTAAAATCACGTTATGAAGGTGCCACATTCCCTTTAAGTAGCGAACTGAAGTAGTGGAGCGCCCAGCTCTGTTAATATATGAGAATGCTATTTTTTATAATTATTAGTTTTATTACATGGTACCACCTGAGCTGTTTTTATACCCACTACCGCCTGGGGGTCCGATTGGACACCCCCTCTTCCACGATTTCAGGAACCGGCGGTGCTAAACGACACTGAAATCACATTGCCGTCTGCTAGTGTTGAGCCAAGATTGAACCATATCCTTCGACTAGTGACGTCACAGGGGACCGAAGATGGGCAAATTTTGGGCGGATCTAAAATCTAGGAAATACCTAATGACTCCAGAATTATAAGATGGGAGAAAAATGCAAGGCACATGCCAATGTGTTTGTCTTGACTTAAGGATTTGAATGATATGCAGTATGACCTTTTGTGGCCTTGGACTTAGATTGACCTTAGGTCAAGTAGTGAAATTTCGAATCATGCTGCATATCATTTGAACTCTTAGATTATGCTGGTCGCTATAACATCAAATGTATTGCTGTATTATGTTTCATGAAAAAAGTTATAAGAAACAAACGGGAGATGAGGTGGCTTAGTGGATAGGACCCTTGTCTTCTAAGCCACCGGTCCCGGGTTCAAGTCCCGGCGGAGCCTCTGAATAAGTCGATCTGATCCCCAAAATCCCTTCCAACAGAGTGAGAGTTGGCGACGCCGTATGACCCCGGCAGTTGGTGCGTCGTTAAACCCCAACAATTATTATTATAAGAAACAAACAAGTTCAAAAGTTCGGTGCTCTCGGCTTTTTCTAGGTCTCATGATTCCCGAAATCTAACGGAGTTCCTAAGCCGGTCAAAGTTTGGCCCATCTTGGTGTCTCCCTGTGCCGTCATAACTCAAAGGGTATGGATAAAATTTGATTCAAAAGTATAAAACAGTGCCTTTTAGATTTTGTGCCATATTGTTGGTTTCCGAGATCGTAGAGTATTTGGGAGAGGGAACTAATTGAACGCTTTATGCGGTGGTAGGTGCGACAAGAGCCCAGGCAGTACCGGTTTAATGGTCGAATATTAAATAATTAGAGGTGCATCGATTTCACTACCCATGCCAAATCCAGCATTTACCCCGAATAATTACGCAGTTTGAAAATAGCCTAATGTACTGTCAGAGCAAGCAACTGTAAGGGCTGAAAGTGAATCTTCAGAATACACAACTAATATTCGGGCACATCCATCCACGACGTTACTGAAATATATATGTTATTTAGTCAAAGGCAAAAATAAATGCGAATGGCACGAACGCTGTACAAAGTGTAGTCAAAAGAAGACACTGGAGATCCACTGCTTTGAACGCACGAGCGTAGTGTAGGAACTTTCTTATCTGCAGTCAGAGGTAAAAAAGGTTGATTTTGTCTCCCACAGAAGCGGAAGCGGTCTGTTTTGTCTCCTAGAAATTTAAACTTCCTACTAAGGGCAGCCAGTTTTTCCTGGTGCGAGGCCTATCATTTTAAGCACAGCCAATTCTGGTCCAGCACCTCCTAAGAGAAAAGATGAGATTCACTACGAGGACATCAGGGCAGATCAGCTGTTTCCAACTTATCAGCACCATGCGATAAGCGTAGCAAGATTATCTATAAATTGTTTCATTTATTATCAAAATTCAATTAAGACCTATGCACATTGGTAACGAAGTAGGTGGCTTCACACATGTTGCCAGATAGAATCACAGCAGGCTAATCTACATCATAAATACCACTGTTCAAAAGCTCCTATTACAAACCTGACCTAACCTTTTCTCGATTCAGCGAGCCGGCCTGCGGAGCAACTAACCTGCCAGTGGCACTTTCGCTTTGTCGGCCACCACAGATTCACTGTGTGCCTACCTGACCTAGCCTGCACTGGAGGAAGTTTTGAACAGTGGCACTTATGAACCTGTAGTGATTCTAATTAAAGGAAGCTTTTATCTATTTGAGCTTTTGAACAGTGGCACTTATCATACAGATCGACCTGTAGTTATCTGGCACCACATGTGAAGCCACCTACCCTACCACATTACCAGCACATTTTGTATTTTGGCAGCAATGCCACAGAGAAAACGGGAAATGCAGCTAAACCCACAACAAATTTGTTTCATCATAAACCCTTTGTCTAACTTTAATTAAAATGTGCACGTTAGAATTGTATCCCTCTTATATCCTCTAAAAAAACCTTTTATTTGAACAGAGATGGTAGAAGTCTGAGATCAGTTTGGAGCTTTGAAGAAGCTTGATAAGATGCTAGAGATATTGTGAGGGCAATTTGGAGTAGACCTTTTCATGGAGGAGGAACATTTCAATGATTTCAGGCACGATGATTACTTTTCATACCTTTTATTTCAGAGTTGAAATCATTACTGCTTGTACATTCTTTTTGCATTGATCTCTCCCTAAGAAACCCAAACAGAAAGTAAAACTCCTACCTTTTTCTGGGATACAAATAAATATACACTGATCTGTATGTAGGCTTGCCCATGGGCTAAGTGTTACACACTTCCAGACGCAGGTTTTGGAAATCACCCTACAATATTGTACAAATAGCAACTGGTTGCTTAGCTGGACATACTGCTAGGAACTTTCCATCGACCCCAGAGCCTGCGTTCTTCAAAATCACAGGACGCCCAGGATGCACTTGCCTAATATGCCTCCTCAAATTCAGGTATTCACAGGCAAATGAGCATCCTCGATATTCACAAGACTTTAGTCCTACTCAAAGTCGGTCGGGTCATGGCAAGATACTCTTCACCCTCTGAATCCTAAAACTAACAGGGTAGTAAAGGATTTTTACACTAAAACACTGAAAACTATTACATAACTGAACACTGAAATAGACAATAGAGCCCAGCCTCGCACAAAATCACCAAGAAACAGTGAAAGAGACAGACGATTCTAAGAGAGCGCCACTGCTCGTACCGTTATTAGGAGACACCGGGAGACACCGAAGGAACAACTTGACTCTTACTTGATTTGCTATAAATGACGTCATAGTGTATTTTTGTGAACTTTTTGGGAATATATTGTTCATGTTTCATCATGTTTTATTATTTTATGGAATTAAAAACAATTTAAAATACGATGTTACAAACAAATAATGAATTCATGAGGAAAATAATGCGGAATATTTTATGACGCAATTAAATTCATTTCTTTCACAACCACTAGACCATATTTTCCGGTCAATTTTTGATCTAGCGTTGGCTCCTCAATAAGGCCTAAAACAGCCTTTCTTAATGTAAGAAAATGACCTCTAAGTGTCCCAAGGACCGTCAACTAGCCGCCTACAGTTGTCTCTTGCAGCGGAAGTTGCCGCCTGCTGAGTCCAGCATTAGTCTCGGGCTGAGGTCATATGACCCACTGATCAAAATGTCCACGAATAACAAAACCCGATGATCAAAAGGCCTAAACGCTATTTTTGTCTCCCCGGCAGCTATGCGGTTTAGGAGGGTTTGTCTCCCACGCACGTTGGCGCGTTGGCGCATTTCTTGACCTCTGTCTGCAGTGCTGACTGACATTTTATCTCTTGATAAATGGCATCATTTTCACTCGCACCCCTTTTTTAGTAGCTCTGAATTTCTTCCAAGGGTAACTTTGGCCGCTGGACTGAAATTGACCAAACCACCAAAATTGAGCAGCGCAACGCTCATTACATTTGCTCGCTAGCCAGACTAGCCGTCTCTGCAGGTTGTCTGCACTGGTACCGATGGACAGGAGAGAGACTGGTGAGAAAGATATAGTGACGGAGCATGATAATTTTCCCCTTTTTACCCAGAAAACAAAGAAATAATCAACTCAGCGGGAACCATGCCGCTTCTCCATTCCCCAAGATGGCCAGTGTGCAAGCCTTGTCGAGGAAGGTATGTAGGCACGCTGTGTCCTGGGATACCGATTGCTGAATCTTTGTCTACCCATCTTCCAACGGGGCGACTGCGAAAAAGCAGCCCTATGCGAATATCTTCTTTAACCATCCCCCCTTCCGTTGCATGACATTGCTTCCTCAATGCTGAAAGAGGTTTCCTCTTCCATTTTCACGACGCCGTGATAATGCAAAAAAACGGCAAAACACTAAAAGTGGACTAAGTTCATGGAGAGAATTTTCCACACAATTTTTTCCGAAAGTTTGAGGTCAACATCCCCCCTTGGGGCGTCTGTGTGTGGGTTTTTTTGGGGGGGGGGCGTTTTTCCAAAAAACATTTAAGGTCCCTGACTTATGATGTAACAATAGGGCATATTCCCAAAAATGTACAGTATAACTGGCACTATAGCAACCTTTCGGCGGCAAATCAGGGTTTGACATTAAAAAAAGACTTTTGACTTTGAACTTTGGCGTTGACATTGAGTAGTCTTAGCTATAAAGTCATAGCATAACATACGTCATACTGGATAATGTCATCTGACCAGAAGACTGGGATCAATGGTCCTGACCTGTAGCCTTTGAACTTCACTTAGCCTTCATGCGGGGTGACCTTGACATATAATCCCGATTATGTGGAGTTCTTATTTTACCAGTCAGGCAACAGCGTAGGTAAACTAGTGCCACCGCGGGACTGCGACGGTCTCAAAATATAGGTCGGGCTTTGAAATCGAATAGTTAAAAAAATGTTGACCGATCATCAAAATTGTTTCAATCGAAGCGTTCATTCATTCAAATTTAGCCAAATAGCATCCTCCGGTTGCGAACGGTTCTCTGGCCAACTCTGAAAGATAGGCGCGGGGCACTTTAAGGTCTCCTCCACTGCCCGTGTTAAATTAATAACTTTTGGAAACGCGTCCCGTACCTGTCTAGGAGACAACAATCCTGCTTCACATGAGGCAGATGTCTGGGTGGCACAGTTGGTTAGCGCTCACGCGGGTCGGCTTATGAAATTCTGTACGTGAAGGATGTTGCAGGTGTGAGCCCACCCAGAGACAGGATTTGGCACCCTGCCATAAATAAAGGCCAGGTCATTTTCCTTCCCCCTCCAACGCCATGTGAGCTCAGCAGTTAGTGCGTCGTTAAACCCCAAAAATAATTATCACATAATGCAGGAGCTCCAGTGGAAAATCGAGGAAAGAGGAGGACTGGAAATCGCTTTGACTATGCACAAAAGTGACAAGAGGCTGTTAACGTGGGTCATATCTCACTACAACGGAATTTCACAGCTACGATTTTCTAATAAAGATAGGTATGTGGATACGTGAAACATCTGTGTTCTCAGAACCGTGAGCTTTTATTTGATAAGTAACAACCTATCATTAAGCACCCGAAAGGTGCCACCCCGTGGCGCAGCTGGCAAAGGCGCCACGCTTGGGTGTGGAGGGCCCCTGGATCAAGGCTGACCTGTGGCAGCCTTTTCCGCGGCCGCCTCCTACCCAGGAGATAGCGGTACACTGGGAGTGCGCGCCGCAACAGTGGAATCAACGCCGGCCTGCCGGCGTCCCTGTTTGTGGGCGCACGGGCCTGATCGGCCTTTAAACTGATCCACCGGTCTGGTCTCCCGCCCGCAGCCCTCATGTGAGGGCTCGGCCTGTGCCGGGCGCTGCGGCTTGGGGAGACCGGAGCAGCCTATGGCCCGCCGAGTGCGGTGCCGCTGTCCCGTTAGGGTGCCGGCAAATGGAAAATTCCGCTCTGTACATAGTGTGAGTGCGCTGTATGAATGAAACTAAGCCACTAACACAAAAATGTTCCCAGGAAGGGAACACAAAAATATTTTAAAAAAGCACCCGAAAGGATTCTGAATCACTGTTCGAAGCTATAATAAACAAAAATGGAAATTTTGAAAGAAAACCATTGATGAACATATACAAATGTTCATAGGTTTTGGAATCGGCTCGTTTTCGGCTTTCGGATAAGGTATACTTTCTCCTTTGAGGCGATAAATTGTTCCGGTGAGCTGTGTGGACGAACAGTGGTGGATGCAAGGGTGGACTAGGGGGCCAAGCCCCTCTCCCAAAATCTATAAGTACTCATAGTAATTACATAGACAGAGGTTATTCCAGGGAAAGGTGCGGCAGGGTTGAGCCCCTAATCCCCACCCCACAAATGTGTGTCGGGATCCGGCCCTTTGGACAACGGTCCCACTGTAAATTACCAGGAAATCTGATGCATGATCATTACCATTAACACGCACATTGACGGGGGGAGGGGCGGGTACCCGCCTATTCCTCTCGGGTTTTTTGGAGATATAATAAAACGGCGGCACGTAGCACCACCGTACCTAATACAGCTTTTCTCTGGTCCCTTTTAGAGCTTTAGGCGAAATTCTAAGTTTGTCATCTCAGGTCAGATCACCAGTGCAAGTAAAGTCGCCTCACTTCAAACGACGTTTAAGGTAGCATAAGTAAGAACAGGGTGAACCCATCTAATTGAAGCTCATTTCAAATAATGGTCCACCGAGTACTACAAAATATATTCCAGTATTTTTTATGACAATGACCTATGGTCAGTTACAAGCCATGCCCTCTCCATCGGAAATACATGGGGCAAATGGCTTAAACTGAATAATGTAGCAATGAATTGTGGTACAGCGTGTATTTTAAAGGCATTAGGGTTGTCTTATCCTTGCGGTTCTAATGCATACTAATGCATTCTAATGCATATTCGATATGCATGTTGACCTAATTTGATCTTGACCTGACCTCAGGTCAGGTCAAAGCCTAGATTTGACCCAGTAAGGTCATATTATTCATCATTCGATCCGGCTTTCTGCGAGGAATGGCTTAGATTGTTTTGCTCTATCTCTACCAGTTCAGATGTAATGATTGAAACCTTTCATTTACATGTTATCCCCATGGTGGCATGCTTTGACCTCCAGTGACCTTAAATGTAACCTGACTAAAACACTTTAGTTTTTTTCAGAGCTTTGAATGTGCTATCCAACGCCTTCCACCATGTTTTATCTACAGTGGTTCTCGAGATCTTAGTTCGGCGGATACCCGCCTCCCGTTAAAGCAAAGATGGCTCAGACCCCGTCAATGCGCGTGTTATATCACGTAAGCAATGAGTTAAACATTGTGAATGGTATGTTCACACACTGATCTAATTGTATCTACGTTTATTGCTTAATATGCATTTATGGCTGAGAGTATCTGGTCTTGAAACAAAAGAAGTATTCGACCATATACTATAGTTTCTTATCTACTCTTTACTGTAGACAGATTATTCAAATTTACTTATTTTGATAACGTTTCAGCAACTCAGTCATGGAAAGTTGTGAGTTAAGCGTGAATGGGGAAGCTGATGATTGAACTAATTTTTATACTTCTCAAAACACAAAATACCTTTTTACGTGAAACACTATCGCCACATTTTTATTAGTTTGAAACCATTGTTCAAAAAGTATTACAAAAATTATATGGACCCCGAACTCCGTCAAATCACATATGAATACATCAAAATCCATTGGCATTAGCGAGATAGAGCTAAAAAAATACAGCCCAAGAAATAGCTTTTCAATGCTATTCCCTTCCTGTATGGTCGCATCATACAATTCCAGTTTCAAACGGCGACTCAGCGATCACATAGGGACAGATACCACGCTGGAGAGTGTGCAGGTTCTCTTAGAGCACGTTCCAACCTTTCGTATGTGGCACCCTGAGGTTTGGGGCAGCGTAAACTGTCACCATAAAGCGCGAGTGGTCATTGACCCTGAGCGAAACAGTGCTTATGGAAATCCCTCGTCTTTAATATCCGGCTGGTAAACGATTTCTTGGTGCCACTGCGGGCAATTTCAAATGACAGTTTCAAAGAATGTTCCAGTCGTGTACGTGAATATGACGCTCAAGGTGGACAATTTGCGCTGATTAATGGTTCTCTATGTAAATTGTATTGGTGATAATGAAACTCTACATCTATTTCCACACTGGAAAGATACTTTTGAAGTATTGTACAAATATTGACAGGTCAAAACTTAACTTACCTCTTTTTCGACATTCATTTCCGGGCAGGTTTTATAGAACGACATTTGTCATCTCACACTGGAAACACAAACAGTCCAATCACCGACTACCAGATTATCCATAACCACTTCTTAACCCGCGCCCCACCGGGGGTCCGGTGCCACCTTCGCCCTACCGGGGCCATCGATGGCCCCCCTCTATCTCCGAAAATATGGGGATTAACGCAAATCTGCGAAGTGCATTAGAAAGCTCGCGTGAATTCAGTAAGAAATTACTTCGCATGTTTAAGCGCTCAGGTCAATGGTTTGACCTCTAGAGGTCAAGTAAGGTCACGATAGGCTATTTTCACTCAAATGTGCAATATTTAAGAAAACTGGGCTTAAATCTTATGCCATTAGAGCTATTCAGATTTGGTAAAGTACATTTGATAGGAAATTGCCAGTTCTTTTTCCGCTATTGGAACGTAAAGACTTCCCGCCAGTGGTTTGACCTCCAGAGGTCACCTCGTGACCTGACATGACCTGAGATCACGAAAGGTCAAAAAGTGACCTTGCCGTATATGAAATGAAAGCCAGTGACGAGACATACTCGATGGTGTTTGTTTCATCGCTCTAGCTTAATTAGGTCAAAAGTTATTGTCAAAATACTGTTTTTGACCCCTGGTGACCTTGGATGACCTTGGAAAAGTCAAAGGAAAAATATGACCCCTGGGATCCGTGAAAGGGTGTCCAAAAACGTTGTTCTGAGCAGTCTGAGCATTTGTAATCATTTTTGTGACTTTTAGATCATAAGACAGCTTTTCCCCATGCTTTTCCAATGGGAGAGGTCGCCTCGTGACCTGACCTCAGGTCACGAAATCGAAAAATCCCGGATATACACGTTGTAGACCCTGGAGGGATCATGGAGTGTAGGAAGTTTAAAATCGATCGACCAAGAAATGTAGCTCTTATAGAGCTCCAAAGTTGAAGTAAGGTGACCTTGGTTGACCTTGCCTGGTGACCTGACCTTGGGTGACCCGGGGTAAACATTTTTAGGGATGGTGAGAAAATGATGAGGTAAGAGATAGAGTCCTTATTTGCGGTGCTGCGTCTCGTCGTTTTTCTGCTATCTTGAAAAAAACCTTAGGGGGGCCATCGATGGCCCCGGTGGGGCGAGGGTTAATGGTCGTTCTCACAATTAGTTCATACTAGAGACTTTATGGCAGACACAGGGTCAGCACAAGAAAAATTTCATAAACTTAGATAACAGAAACATGTGAGAGCCCTGTTCTATATCAAGAAGAAACAAAAAATACAACAACGATCTTTCCATCCTGTCTCCTCAACTGTGACAGTGGCATATATATTCTTGTAACGAAACCAGTACAGAGCAGCGAAACTAAAGAATGCGCTGCTCACTGCAAGAGGAACGCCATCGTGAGTCGGGTGGCTAAACCATTTTCGTTAAAGGCCAAGACAGATCAATCCCGCGAAAATTGTTCAAATGTGTATGAAAAATGATCACCAAGTATCTGACGTGACGTCCACCTCTGCTTGACTGCGCACCTGCACTTGAAGCCTTCCCAGCTTCGTCGTCAACTGAAATTTGCAGAAACTGAACAGTGGAAACAGCGCCCAGGAGCGTTTGGGCCGAACAGTAGAGACCTGGCAGCAGGTCCCGCGCAGTGGCAAACCCTCATCCTAGCTCTATTACACGCTGAAACATCCACTTCATGGTCCACAGCGGTGCCTAAGGGCCCACCAGCGAGGCCATGAAACAGCCGAGGAGGACTCTGACCTGGACCGTGACGAGGTATTGACGCTCCCGAGAGCTGCACCTCTCCTTAAACCGATGGTAATGACTGAAAATTTGGTATATGGTATCAAGGCCTACTTTTCAAACATAGGCGGATCCAGCATTACCGACCGGGGGAACACATGGATAGGAGGGCACCAACCGGACCGGGGGCGTCATTTTATGGACGGAAAATATTACATTTTTCAGAGAAATCATGGGCATTTCCATGATTTTCGGCTAAAAATACCCCTAATCACACTAAATTCCTGGCTTTGAACAAGGTGCGACATTCTCTTTAAGCCCAGCCGATTAACACGCGCATTGACGGGGGTCTGAGCCACCTTCGCATTGACGGGGAGGCGGGTACCCGCCCCCCTAAGATCTCAAGAACCACGGTAGGTAGCGAAAAACGGTAAACGGCGTTGGGCTGCCCATCCACTTCTCCATCGAAAACATTTGAACCATTTTTTTGTCAGGTCACATTTAAGGTCACGAGAGGTCAAAACATGCCCGTCATAGGGATAACATGTAAAATTCAGTTTTTCGGGCATTACATCTGAACAAGTAAAGATAGAGCAAAACAACTTAAACTATATGAATCCTCTTAGCAAGCCGAATCGAATGATATATAATATGACCTTGCTAGGTCAAATCAAGGATTTGACCTGACCTGAGGTCAGGTCAGGGTCAAATTATATAAAATGCATATCATTAGAACTGCAAAGCCCAGGCAAGTCTAATCCAGCTAAAATAAATGCTCTATCACCATCCGTTACTGAGTTATTCCGTAAAAACCATTTTTTCCATGTATTTCCAATGGAGAGGTCATGCCTCGTACCTGACCTTAGGTCATCGATTTAAAAAATACCGGGACATATGTTAGAGAACTCGGTGGGGCATTATGTGATATGAGTTTTAATCGGATAAGTTCACCCTGCTCCGACTTATGCTATCTTAAACTTTTTTGAGGTCGGGTCACTTGACCTGTACTGGTGACCTGACCTGAGATGACCTAACCTTAAAATTTTCACAGAAGTTGTAAAAATGATGAGGGAAAAGGTATACCAAGTACGGCGGCGCTACGCGCCGCCGTTTTTCTACTAGCGCCGAAAAACCCGAGGGGGCGGGTACCCGCCCCCGTCAATGCGCGTGTTAAAACTACACTTACTTTATTGCGTACCAGTCGTTTGCCTCCGAACGTGAGCTTCCTGCAAAGGCACACTGCGCCGTCTTGCCTTGGCGGAGGTATACTGTGCCGCCTTGCCTTGGTGGTGGGTACGCTGTGCCGCCGAACTTCAGCGGAAGATATACTGTGCCGCTGGACTCGTGCCTCGTAGGGATCACCACTGAGACCAGTTCCAGCAGTGAGGTTTTGCGAGACGGTCTGATTCACACTCCGCGCCAGTATTGACGGGCCTGAGTCACCCTTGCCTTGACAGAAGCAGGCAGGTACCGCCCCCCAAAAATACCAAAAACCACGCTAGAAACTGAAAAACGGCCTGTCGTAAACGCTACAGAAATTGTTATCCGCAATTCTTTCCAGGTCAAACTTGAGGTCAACACAGGTTAGGGACGGATCCAGGATTTCGTTAAGGGAAAAGGGTAAAGCCTCGGGGGCGGCCAAGCTATTTTGAGGGGTGACCTCAGGTACCATAAAGGGCAAACAGCAACTACTAAAAAAACTTCGCCAGGGAAAGACAGCTGCTGAAAGTATCTCTGGTCAAACAAATACCAACGAATAGGGCACTTCTACTCGGACTCAGTGAGATACGGGCTCTCAACCTGCCAACCACAGGGCCTCCCCAGACTGCTTCCAACATGAATTTACACAAATATTCCCAAACTCGTTTGTGATTAGATGCCTCGATAGCACTTCAGAATACCGATTAAGCTTTGGCTTTGCCTTTTATTCCCCGTCGTCACCAGGTCAAAGGTTTTCACCCCCTCCGATCAAAGTGTTTCGTAGCGACGCCCATGTGTGTCACGGCAAAAACCAGATCTCATGCGGTCCGTACACAATCTTATCCAACAAAGCTAGGCCCACCTATTTGCTCACCACGATTATCACTAAAAATCCTCTCCATGTCACAAGAAATACGTCTAAAATGTGCATAACACGCACGTACACATGCAAACCTGCCCGAGCTCCCTGACCTGCGTAGTTTACCAGTGGTTCAGGGATTTATTCTGATACCCAATCTGGGACACACTCCACTCTGGTGATTCCCCACCCAGCGCACCCAATGGCGTCTGGACGGCTGCGCTCCCTTGTTGTATGCTGGGCCAAGGACAGGGCTATTGAGCCTGGAACTACGCAGTAGAAGCGTTTACCACCGGAAAATGGCGCACAAAGAATCGAACGGAGTATCAATCCGGTAGGAGGGGAGTGGGTCCGAAATGCTCTGCATGACTCTTATCTCAGTTCAAACACTCTTTGTTGTTTGTTTCAAACATAACCAAAAAGGTATCACAAACTGCAAAAGAATGAGCAATGCCACCATAAAAAGTGCAGGGACCAGCGCATCTTTGAAGTCCGCCTGATGGGAACGCCGAAACCAAAACCTACTAACTTTGGCTCGTCACTTCTCTATGCTCACGCTTTTCGCAAGGCTTCAGTTTCTATTCTAATTTAACTAAATTCTAAAACTTCTTGAAAAAATGGGAAGGGTCAGGTCCTCGCTACTTTCTACCACCCCTTCCCCATCCCTTTCATTTTCCAACGTTTATGCACGATAAGTTGTTCTCTTGACGAATATACTCCGATACAGAATATGATTGATTGCGTTCACTTGCTTTGTCGTGGGAGTTATAAAGAAGGAACAAGCGCATTAGAAAACCTGCCAAATTCAGCCTTTTCTTGTCTTTTCCTTTTTTAATTTGTGTAGCAATGATAGTATGAAAACCCCTTGCCAAGACAATACAAAATTTAAATGCATACGCTTAAGAGCATGGAAGGTTGAAATAAGATCATACAGCTTGGATTTGTTGTCTAAGAAGGCAACTTTTTCCATTTCTCCAACTCCGAAACTACAATATTCCAGCGCAGAATTTGATATTAGGCCTCCCGAGACGTACATCCAGTTTTGAGCTGGTCACATTCCAGAAAAAGCACACGCCTCTTACCGTTGCACCCTCCCAGTTTACCAATCGTCTGGTCCTACTGACCGCGAGGCACATCTTAAACTGTCCCCCCTCCTTCCACACTGCTCCGAAAACAGACCGCGAAGATCCGCTTTTGCTGCCAGATCAACGTTCTTTTGGGTCAACTTCTTTACAAGTTCCAGTGCTTACCAAATAAGCTGAGAAAGGAACTGATTCTTGGATCAGGCCATAGTCCCCGCCTCCCTACCATTCAAGATTCTTAACCACCTAATGCTCTGGACGTTTCCATGTCTACGGACGTCCTCAAATGAGTTCAACCTCTTTTCCGCGCATGATGGCTCATTTCAAATGAAATTTATTGATAACGGCTAGCTTGTGTTAAATATTTATCAAAATATTAGTCAGCCTTACCACTTTCCAGTCCTGTGTAAAGTTACTGACAAACAATTAAAAAATTTACTGCAAAGCTCCATAGAAGCATCAGACATTAATAATTGCAGCACCGGCATAGGCCTAAAAGATAGCCACTTTAGGAAGTTCAGCCTCAAAAAAGTGAGAAGTTCCCTCCACTCAAATTTGGCAGTGAACACATATTTATGTTATTTACTGTGATCCAATTGTAACGGCGGATTCGTTGCAAACTGTAATAGTGACGCAGCTGGCTCATGCATCACGATTCAGTGTTAGGGTACCCGGATCTAAGCTCGCTACTGGCAGCCTTTTCCTTGACTGCCTGCTACCCAAGGATCGCAGGTAACTGAACGCTGTTGGGAGTTCTATCTATCATGGGAGTGACGCTAACCTATCATGGGTTAGCGTAGGAGTTACGCTATCCCATATCATGGGAGTTACGTTAAGTTGCTAACGTTGTTGATCGGCTTGGAAGGGATCTCCAGTCTAAAGGTAAACACCGAGGGCGCGTCCACACCTCGTGTCCCGAAGTCATGTTTTGCCCTCCCTGGCAGGAGAAATTGGGTTAGCTTCCATAGGCAGATCTAGGAGCGCAGGGTGCAAGTATCCCCAATCAACCCGCCCGGCATCCCTCACTGCACCCTGGAGTCCCTGAAACGTCATCCCTTGGCCTGAAATTTGGCGATCCTCGGATAGGTCACACCCTAATAATTCACACCCCTCCAGGTTTCCTCTAAATTCCGCCTCTCCGGACTCATGTTGCACCTACCTGATTAAAGTGTCCCCTCCCGTCGGAAATCCTAGTTTCGCCTATAATAGCTTGGCCGCGTGTCGTGAAATGTCCCACAACGCATGCGAAACACTTGCGCCGTGGGGCAATTAAAAGGTAGCGTGCTCACTTGACTTATCCGCAGGGGAACCGACAAACCGGAAACTCGGCCGTGTGAATATTGTATGTGAGTGTGATAGACGTGAAGTTTAGAAAAAATCACTACTAAAAAAGTCGTGCATTATAGCAAAAGAAGAATTACGGTACATACTGGTTCCTCAAAATTGACAAAATCCTGTTATTTTGAGAGGCTGAGGAGAAAGGTAAAGAGAGGAAGAGACAGAGAATGTGAGAGAGAGAGAGAGAGAGGGAGGGAGGGAGGGAGGGAGGGAGGGAGGGAGGAGGGAGGGAGGGAGGGAGGGAGGGAGGGAGGGAGGGAGGGAGGGAGGGAGGGAGGAAGGGAGGGAGGAAGGGAGGGAGAGAGAGAGAGATCAGTTCTACGGTCCATTTAACCGGATTTGGGGCATTAGATCCCCGATGTTCTGTCGTGCCAAAGCTATGGGTTTGCGTCTCAGTAGTTTCGACCGTTCCAAAGACATGACTCTGTGCCCCGCTGTGTTCCAGACCACGACATTCGCGACAACATTCCACCGTTCGATACGGGCTCGCAGTACGGAGACGACGACTGCTGCTACGACACGTGCTGTCTCAACAGCAGCCAGCCGCAGTGCTCCGACACCACGTGCCGCCAATGTGGCGCGTGCCCACACGAGAGGGACGCCGCCCACGTGGCCGTGACCTGGAATCATAATGCAGAGGCGCCTGTGGCGGTGGCGGCCAGCAGTAGCGCCGACCGTCCGCAGCAGAGACACTCGCCTGCCGCCAAAGTTCGCCTGCGGCCCGCCTCGTGTCGCCACCGTCGCCGTCGTGCCCGACGCCCGCGGCGGACGCGCCCGGCCTCGTCGTCGCCGTCGATGTCGGCATCGTCGGCGGCGGCGTTGGCGGCGGCGGCGGCGGCGGCCTGGGCGGTAGCGGCGGCCACCGGCCTGAGCGTGGCGCTGTGGGCGGCACCCAGCCGGGGCGGCCGGCATCGAACTCGAACAAAAGGCCCGGGTCGAGCCTGTGTTACGTAGCCGTGCGTCCGACCGATGTAGTGCGTAGAGGCTTCCAAGTGAGTGGCGAGTGAGTGGAGAAAGAGTGAGAGCGTGATCGTTATGTCCAGAGCTTCAGTGCCGTATGGCTGCTGGTGGAGTGTCGGTTAGTGAAACGTCCAGTTTGTTGTTGCTTCTTTTCCTGGAGTGCGTCGGAGATCGCTTGGACGCTGATAAGTCTGTGGGATTCATGCGCAGCTTTCCTCTTCATTGTGGCGTGGGACTCAGTGTTGTGATATGATCAGTTTATCTATTGGAATATCGTCGGCCAGTGTTCAGGCCGATGCTTTAGCGAGGGGTGGCACTGTTACATCAAACGTAGTGTGCTGACTTCACGGTACGGGTAGAGATATTAGCGGAGCGACAACTTTTATAATGAACACCAGGAGTCGCAGAAAGCTTCATATGCTTTTCCAATCCCAGTTTTATATCATAAGTTATGTCAAGTGTGATTCTTTAGTGCTTTCTTTGTTCTTTGGTGGTTGGATCTTTAGTGCGCAGGTATATTTATCCTCAACGGCTGATTTAATCTATTGCGAGTAACATTTGTTATCGAGATACAAGTCACTCCACTTCTCACACGTCCGAACAATGACCAAAGTGTCAGATGTGTCAGACTTGAACGCGGTCACATACGTCATTTGCACATTCCATGAGTCGAATATGTCTGATACTGGTGCGATACGCTATGGTCGATATGGCGCCAGTCGAAGTCAAAGTCGAAGTAGCGCCAGTCGAAGTGGGGGCTTGATGTGGTAGACATTCTTTCTCTTCAGATATAACTTGCCTATGAGCCGCAATGAGCTGCACACGTGGCGGAAATGATATTTTTCACCGGCCTTTTGATAATTTATCACAAGCTTTGCCCCCCCTTTACAGTTTAGACCACAAAATGGGAAAAAATAGAAACCGATAAATGCATAAAGTCTAAGGCCTCGAGCAATGATGAGCTTCCTGATCAGGGCCAACTTCGATCAGTCACCCCAATAACCTGAAATCCCCTCATGACACGTGCATGGCTGCATTTCAGCCACAGAGCCGTGCACTAAAGTGTTAATGGGAAATTTCAGTGCTGGTGCAGTGCCAATGGAGCCGGATTCTGGTCACCAGAGCTGGCTGTCCTGAGGCATGGCTCGACTGAGGCGAAAGCTAGTGAAAAAGTAGCTGGAAGTTCTTCACCGCCGTCACTTGATCTGGTGGATAGTCATGAGACTGGGTACATTGCAGACTGGAGTATTGGTAGATACAGATACCCGTGTTACTCTATTCGCCCCACCCCAACCACTTCCGGGTGAGAGAGCAATTCTCAAAAATACGTTTTGTGCTGAAATCGCTTAATATGTAGAATTTAGAGGGGAAGTGTTTCTGTTTATTGTTTTTATAAGGCAAAGGCTCTCTTTAATGCAACAAAAAGTGGATATTGGATTCCGTCGTTTGACCTGCCCCTTCCCCACGCCATCGAAAATCTTTGATGACGTCCTTAGACATGAAATGACGTTCCGGTTCAATCCTAGCTGAACTTAGTTTATTTCTGCATTTCCAAACATATCTAGATTTTGCTTACGGCGTGAAGCTGAAACGAACAATGAGATAGTGGTAGAAAAATTTGTTTTGTATTTAGCTGAATATTTGAAACAAGCTTTAGAGTTGTAACTTCTTCTTTCAGATTTCCAAAAAAAAATGTTTAGCAAAAACATGGAAATGTCATGCACTGTTTGTGGCAACGCCATATTCTAGCATTGCATGTTCGTTTTAGATGCATTGGACCCGTCATAACTGTACATTACTCAACCACGCGATTAGAGCCATAGGACATAGTTGTTCACTGAGACTTGCAGTATGTTAAGAACATTGAGCGACTCCAGTAATATCCAATTTAAATTCAATTTTCTGCGCATACCCAATCAAAAACCAAAAGAATTGTCTACAATAAGATACTTATAAGGCATAAGTCTCCCAGCCGGTAGGTTGAACACAAACTTGCCCAATAAACGTTAAGTATGTGGGAATTTTCCAACCAAGATCAGCAAATGCAAGCCAATCCCGAAGTTTTTTCTCGATTGTACCGGTGTTCCTATTGTTCTGATATTCACATGTTCCATTTGTAACATTCAGCAGACAATCTAACCTCATCTTTCACTATTGTGAGTACGCGGTATTGTGGAGCGGGGCCGGCGGGCTCTCCGTCAGCTGTTCCTCTCCCTTTCAGAAGAATGGAAAGGAGCAGCACTTTAGAATCCAGAGATCAGAGCTCAGAGCGCGCCCTACTCAGGTTTTGAAGGCCCCTTCGGTAAGATTGGCTTGATTAGTTGAAAGGAAGTACTGGCACTGGCCAAATGTTCGCTGTCTTGCTTTCATCCTGAGCCTATGGCCATTGATGAAAGTTTGGTACCAGCTTCATTGTATCTTTCTTGAACAGTAATATCTGTCGTTTAATAATTAAGCTCGTATTTAACATTATGACTTAATTGTTGATTGCCTCCTGGCATTAGTTTTCCTAAAATTCCAAGCTGTGCGAAATTATAAAACGGCTAGAATTTGTGTTATCTACAACAGACCCTTATAATTATGTATCAAGTTTCTGAAGATATCAATAAATTGGCTTTTTCTAGATGGAGAATTTCACTTCTGATATTCTGATATTTTTAATATATGTTATAGATTTTAGCTAGACATTTTCATTCATCCCAATAAGGAGACGAGGAATATTAAGAAATTGAGTTTTTGTTATCTTATAATTAGTTGTGGTTCTATCAGTAAATGCGTAACATTCGACTCACTCACTCATTCAGACATAATATCAGAAATGGTTTAAATGGCATGCTTGTATTTTTCCACTTTGGTTCGAATTGTTATAGTGGTAGCCAAAGAAAGCGGCATCTAGTGGTGATAGGAGCTAGTGACACTGGCCATAAAAGGCACGATGTATCTTTACTTGGTTTTTATTTCTTAGCATCGGTGCATGGTAAACTGACCTTATTGTTGAAACATCTGCAAAACATCGTGACCATTCGTAATGTTGCAAAGATGTTATGTATAACGTGTTCTAAGCTGTTCCAGCTTTCAGTATGGGGTTTTTGGAGAATATACGAGCCAAGGCCCATTTTCAATTAATGGGGACGCAAGGACTATTGAAGAATTATATTATGACGTTACATACAATGCGAAAGGAGACTTGACGCCTGGCCTGTTGCCAGGCATATGTCTGCCTGTGGTGAGAATGTTCATTCATGGGTCAAAATGTCCAATCCATGCGGGCGGCTAGCAAAGGCATGATCAAAAGTAAACTTTGCTGCTTAGTCAAGAAGAATGACCAATAGTCATATCTATTTTCGATATATTTAAGGGGTGAGTACTTACTAGAAAAATTGGCCAATTGCATAGTAACTTCAGGAGCGAAGTTTGTTTCACGTCTACCAACACTGTACCTATGGTTTAAATTTCGTCGCTTCTGCATGCTTTGCTCGTTTTGAGCTTTTCGCAGTAGTCGTTTTTTCTAGGCGTCATGGGAACTATGAGAACATGTCTACAGAGATTGGGGGACAAAATAATCAATTTGAAGCTATCTCTAAGCGTAGGTAGGAAGTTCGGCAGGCGCGATACTTCTTTCTGAGCGACATTGTCTCAGCATGTAGCTCGGTAATTTGCCCAGCAAAGGCCAATGACAGAAAACCCATCAGACAACGTACTATAATATGTGCGGTATAGAATAATGATGGAAATGTTAAACCCAAACAAAATGAGTATTGAAAACTAATTTGATCAGAGCATTTACTGAGCGCAGTTGTCTACCTACAAGCTAGGGACTAGACAGACTTACCTATGTCGCCACAGATCAAAACGAAGGCAGAGGAGAAGGCAATCTCCAACCCCTCATACAGGAAAAATCCTCCAAAATTCCTCATTACAATGCTGCTTCAGATTTGGACCAGCTGCTGCTTTGAAGCAAAAGCTAACGAAAAAACACATTTACCAATTCGACTGATACGTGAAAAAAACCGGATGAGGGAGGGCTGCGGTTCGGGTTCATGGTAACATACATTCCCACTGCTTGAATCGTTACAGAAACTGTTTTTTGCGACCTTCTGATAACTCTGGCAAAGTCCAAACGGCTGATATATATATATATATATATATATAAAAATATATATGACTACCACTGTAAAACTATGTATCCAAGTATTTCTTTCTCAGCAAGTGTTATCAAGCCTTAGCCCCGATGGCCGCAGAAAATCCGATTGGGATTAAGTGTTGGATGTGTGTACACTGTACATACTTTTTGGGGGTCCTCTTAGGAACGTATTTCTCACATACCATCTTGATGCAACAAAAATATAATGTCTGCAATTGCAAAATGTCCCATACAAGCATAAGAAACTCGATCTTAACTGAACAGATCAGCCCAACAGGATGCAAGGTCGAATACCCGGTTATATTCAGGGGCTGTTCTCTATAGGGGAAAAGGCATTTGATCACCAGCACCCTGCCTTTTCTTCTATTTCGATTAAAAACGCCGTGTTTTTTTAACAATTTATCTCGACGAATTTGTTCAGACCTACGCCTTAAACGACCATTTGCTAAAACTTATGTTTATTTTGTGCCGATGACAATCATTGCTAGCGCCAACATGCCTTGTTAGATGTTAATTATTTTATTAATCGCACAAACATAGTGATCATCCGTGACGTGATGTAATGATACGGGCGGTTGAAATCATTCTATTTTAAAATTAATGTGAATGTGAATTACATATGATAACACAATAAAATAGAATTATCATCCAGCAGGGCATGTTGGCGCTAGTAATGATTTCCATCGGCGCAAACTGAACACAAATTTTAATAAATGGTCGCATAAGGCGTAGGTGTGAACAAATTTCTCTACATAAATATGGATTACATACGAAAGAAATATGGCGTGCTTATGTCGTAAAGTTGCATAGAAAGATATAATATTTCTCTACTTCATGATGAAGACACGATTAATCCGTATTGGAGCTAGAAGCGATCAAACTGTGCCACTCTATTCTCCCTGACCCTTGAACGCCGTTCCATTTTTTTTCTCCCGCTTCTCGCTTGAGGCGATTCGAGGGTGTGCAATCGATATACTTCTGGTGCTGTAATGATGTCAACCAGGACAGCCTGAGTTGGTCGGGCTCATAATTGGGGAAGTTGAGAGGAAAGAACGGTTCAGTACCATAGAAAAATAAAGGTCAATTTAAAGGATACCTACAAGGAGAATTTTCCGTAGTTATTTTCGACCGTATGATACAGCCGCAGAGAGAGCATGCTCCTTCTTTGGTACTCTCCTATATCAATGTTCAATTCTTGTCATAACCGCCCATGACTAGAGGCTTGTCATACTACCCCCTGGAACACCTGTTCAGAACTCTCCTGCATCTCGTCATGGCTAGTGCGCCACAAATCATGAAAACTAGCACATGGAAGCGAGCACATGTCATATAGTACCCTGCAATCCACACATGTCCTGCCAATACAACTGGAACTAGATACGAAAGACATGTTCAACAAAGAAATGCAAAGCCATCTTTTAATTAATTCGGGACAAAAGATTGAGAGGTTTTCAAAACCCGCGTCGGTGGTAGAGTATGGCTTCTGCGGGAAGAGAGGGCTTGAAATGACACTTCCACAAATTCACAAAGGGAAGAAACTGCGTGTGACTGCGTTTTACGCCACAAAGGTCACGGGGAGCTTCCGTGGTACGGCTGCCGAGAAGTGAACACTCTCGGCTTAATGATAAGTGTCAAGGCTCCTCATTAAGGCGAGAAGAGTGAGGACTGCTGACTCAGTGGAAAAGAAGGCTGCAGAATTTTGCTAGGAAGGGGTGGTAGCAGTCGCCATTTAGGCACTACAAGCAAATAATCTAGCGTATCAAGAAGCCTGAGGCGACCCCCAATCAGGGCATATTCAAAAAAAAAACAGAGAACGATTTCGGCCTGAATATCTATAAATATATTGGGTACCTAGCTAAGAAAATTATAGAAATACTGCAGCAACAACAAAAAAGTGTTCAAGGGAGCATATTTGACCAGTCCCTTATTAATATTCTATGTTAAGATGTGTCCAAAACCGCGATTGTAAGAGGCGTTAGCGCAGCTCACGTAAGTGCACATGTTTGGCGGAGGCCGAGGGGACCAGCGCACCAGCGTTTCTCTGCGAGGGCTCGGGCGCAATGCACTGCGTTGTGATACCGCCGAAGCCTAGGGAACATAAGGCAATCAGAGGACCGACCGGTAAGCGGTTGGCTTCAACGTTCCGCTTCGCAGGCACCGTCCAAAGCCAGCGGCGCGGATGCCGCCAGTAGCGAGCTGTTTTCAATCGAGGGCTGGATGCGCTGAAAATTATCCCGCAGTGTTCTTGTCTTGTTTGTCTGCATTGTTTTGTTACGGACCAACTGAATGTGAGCTTCGTCGATGGTGTGGACTGGAGACCGGTCCTGCTTTGATGCTGCGACAGTGTCTGCTGGTGTGTTCAGAAGCTCGTCACGAATAGTGTAAGCGAACAGGCCTGCAGACCAGCTGCTCCATCGCAACTGAAGCTCATTGTGATGATTCTGTGTTTTCGGAGGCCACCGTCAGACATCTACATATGTTGTGAATGGGCAGAGTTCGTGAGAATCAATCTGCCTGGAAGGATTTTTTAGGTGCCCATATGGGCTTTGGTGGATGCCTACCGCCGGTGGCCTGTATAAAACAACCACTCGCTGTGAGTCTGAAGGTAGTGTGTGGCGCGGCTCCACAGCCAGCGCTGGTGTCTGGTGGAAATATGCAATGTCTGTGAAGTAGATAAAGGTGCATTTAATACCGAAATCAGTCTTTTGAACCGGCGGACAAAACGTAAAGTTCACTGAAGACTAGCCTGACTTCACAGTGAAGTTGCTCATGCTCGGATTGGGTGTAATGGATGTGTTTATTATACTTAAAAGCTTATATAATGCTTCTTTTCACATCTTCCCGTGCCAGGGTTTTCTTAGAAGTTCTCAGCCAAGGGAAGCCTGACAAACACAGAGGTGTATAAGTGTGTCAAATTGGGTGTTCTTTTCTTCCCTGGCGCCCAGCAAGAGTAGTCAAGAGATGAGAAAAGAGAAGGAGCAAACATTTATTCGTCTTGATAATCTGAGTCAAACAACAGGTGCAATAGATGTGTTTATTATTTTTAAATCTTACGGCACGTTTCTTTCGCACTTCTATCTCTCATGTTCGTTCCATGCGACTGCTAGCGATGGATGGACAGTTGGCGGTCATAAATGTTGAGCATGTGGTGCTGTCAGCTTTGTAAGCTTCTGCAAACCACGGGATCAGGGACTCTTTCAGTCGATGGAGAGGGTCTCACTGGTGGACCTAGCATTGCGTTAAGGAGAGGGGAGGGCTGTATCGCCTGAGGGGGTGCCAGTATCCGATTTGTAGCTTTTTTAGAAGATCAAGGGGCGCTCTGCTGACGACGTGCTCTAAAATCAGCTTTTTGTTACCTGTATCAAATAGTTTCAGAATTTCACAGGCGTTTACCAGCCCGCCTCAGGAATCTTTGTGAGTCTTAGGGGTGCAGACCATCCTTTTTAATTCTTCCTTAGTTAGCTTGATATTAGCCTGAAGTAAATTACGAGTTATCTATACACCTGGATCTTACATCTCTTGTATTTCTAAGCGCAATATGACTTCACAGGTTGGCGCGCCCCTAAACCCAAATAATCAATATTGTATTTCTATCGCACCGACAACAGTTCATATAAAATCAATTACGGGTGGACTTAATCGATAGATATAAAACATGCCACAGCTTAAACGCCTAAAGCATAATCTGACAATACATCGGTACTGGCTCTACCGCCCTGAACACTAACCGACATAGTCGCAGAATATATCTATGTTGGGTGATACCATAGGCGGATCCAGTGTCTCCGATCAGAGGGGTACATGGTCGGGGAGGTGCCATCCGAACCAGGGGGTGCTACTTTTGGGCAATAAAACCTATCAAGTGGGCGCCAAACCTTATCGCGGGACGCCAATTCTTTCATCCTTGGGAGGGTGATGGGAGGCAGCATCTCAGACCCATCGACCTTTGCGGGAAACGCCATTACCAGTTCAGGGGGCATCGAGGGTCAGTCGGGAGGGGGGGGCAAGTGCCCCCACTTTTCGCCCGCCCGTGGATCCTCCTATGGGTGATACACCTACGATATGCTGACCAGGCATAAGATACGGGTTAAAATGCCCGATGAGTCGGTATTACTCTGCATGAAGAATCAAACAGTTTTGAACGTGAACTCCTGGTCACTCTAGTTTGCACATGAATGGTAAAATTCTCGAAAAGATGGGATGAGTCAATAAGAGACCTTAAAATATTACCTTAAAACATGATTTTCTTGGTTGATGCCTAGTTTTGACAAGTTTTACTCGGTAAGAGGGAAGCATCACAGTATAGTCAAGTGAGCGGTTTCCACGCCACGTGGGAAATTCATGCTGCACGCTGTTCACGCAAACGAGAGATCATCAGTCGAACCAGACACAGATTCAGATTTCCTCAAACAGAGTTCACACAAGAGAGCTTTTCACTTGTTCATGTCGATAGGATAAAAAATATGACATATATGATATAGAAACAACAGCTATGCACTCGCACGCCGCGCAACATCAAACCACATGTCACATCAATCCAACCATGCCGGTGATTTTATTAAATTCCTAAGACTGATCTTAAAAGGTGGACCACCTGGTAAAGCCCATCCCGGTTTAGTGCCGCTGCCGACAACACGGGTGCCTGTGACCGACGCCGGGAGTATCAAAGGAAGGCTCCACCCGAGATAATGGAGCAATATTACAAAATGGATCCAGCATTTGAATAGTGCAAGGCCATTTCGGCACGTTTATGCAGTTCGCATGTGGGGGAAGCCGTCTGAAAGATTCTGATGAGGAGGTCTAATACTCTACTTGCTCTTAGTATTGTAGAATTAGTGCGAGCCTGAAATATGAGCTATCGATCCAGAACAATGCCAGGATCCTGAGGTCTTAATGTTTTCCATGTGGCTTCGCTTATTTGTACCATGAAGCGATGAGTTGGTAACTCCGGGATTTTGAAATATCGACATTTTGGTGCGTTTGACGTTAGATTCTGATTGCCTGCTTGTAGCGTTGCAGCGTCCACATCCTTTTCGAGCCCGATGACTTGGTTTTGGTAATCACTCCTACGCAAAATCTCCATTTCATCAGCAAACGTGAAACTTTTTTGGTGGATATAACAGATGGTGATTTGTTCACAAAGACGTTGATCAGAAGGGACGGTACGTGTCTGCTTCCAGGTCTTTCTAAAGGGTCCGGTAGCCAATCGGGCACTTAATACGGCCATTTGCTTCCGCCCTTGCTTCTGCCTTTTAACCCGCCCACCGGGGAGAGGCCCCCTAAGGCTTTGAGATAGCAGAAAAAGACGAGGCCAGCACCGCGGTTCAGGGCTCTACCTCTCGCATCATTTTCCCATCATCCTGAAATTTTTACCCCGGGTCACCTAAGGTCAGGTCACCAGACGAGGTCAACCAAGGTCACCTCACTTCACTTTAGAGCTCTGTAAGAGCTACATTTCTAAGTCGATCGATTGAAACTTCACACTTCATAACCCTCCAGGGTCTACAAGGTGTATATCCGGATTTTCGATTTCGTGCCCTGAGGTCAGGTCACGAGGCGACCTCTCCCATTGGAAAAGCATAGGAAAAGTTGTTTCATGATATAAAAGCCACAAAATATTGCAAATACTCAGACTGCTCAGAACAACGTTTTGGACACCCTTTCACGGATCCCAGGGTCATATTTGCCCTTTGACTTTTCAAGGTCATTCAAGGTCACCAGAGGTCAAAAACAGTATTTTGGCAATAACTTTTGACCTAATTAAGCTAGAGCGGTGAAACAAACACCATCGTGTTTGTCTTGTCACTCTTCATTTGATATACGGCAAGATCACTTTCTGACCTTTCGTGACCTCAGGTCATATTAGGTCACGAGGTGACCTCTGGAGGTCAAACACTGGCGGGAGGTCTTTACGTTCCACATAGCGGAAAAAGTACTGGCAATTTCTATCAAATGTACTTTACCAGGCCTCAATAGCTCTAATGACATAAGAGTTATGCAGTTTGCTCAATCATTGCATATTTGAGTGAAAATAGCCGATCTGACCTAATTGGCCTCTGGAGGTCAAACCATTGACCGACACTAAAACATGCAAGTAATTTCTACTGAATTCACGCAAGCTTTCATTGCACTTTGCAGATTGCGCTAACACCCATATTTCGGAGTTAGAGGGGCCATCGATGGCCCCCTGGGGAAGGTGGCGGGACCCCGGTGGGGCGGGTTAAGGTACAGCATTAGCGATGCGGCTAGTGTCTATTTAAACAGTCTATAAATACGCCACATTTTGTATACCTATGCGTTTCCTGTATGAACATCACTGAAAACCAGTGGACACCTCAATAAGCCCATGCTTCTTGTATGGGTGCCCTTAACTCCCCGTCTGCGAGAAATGCCGCCAGCTTTGTGCTGCAAGATCCATGTCTGATAAAAGTATGCCGAGCTTCCGAAAGATGAGGCAGAGTCCGATGGAAGATAATAGATTTGCCTACCGATTGTTTTCTGAAAGAGTTTATGACAAGGGCAGCAAAACCACCATACAATGGTTTTCTGGATATTTTTTTCGTGATCCTGCTCTACGTGGTTCTACTGCCAGCTTTTTGGGACAGATTCGACAAGTCCATGAAACATAAAAGATCTTACACAGAGGCACTGCCATCTCCACCATCCTGGGAGTGCTGGCTCTCAGTCCGGTTGGGCCGCAAGACTTGCTTACAGCCAAATTCTGCGCAAAACCCACACAGTCTGTTCAACGACATGGAAGCTTGTATATGATTCATTGATGGTGATGGAAATGATCGAAAATGAGAATAAGGCCTCTCCCTCCGACACAAGAAACCAGTCGTATGACCCTGGCAGTTGGTGCCTCGTTAAGCCCCAACACAAGAAACCAGCGTTACCAAAGACTGGATTTGAACTGAGGTGCAGAGTAGGGATAATGTGATTGAGTTCAAATAAAAAACGGAACGAGACTGGAGTGTATTATGGCTTCTTATTAAATCGCGACCATTTGATGAAAGGCGTGGGAATACAAAGGCTAGGCACTCTTATTGAAGCACAGCAATGCGCTAACTTTGTCCTTTCGTTCGTGTCCACGTTCCACTTTTTGTGAGCTGAACCATACAGTGACATTTCGCTCAGTCTAAAGATAGACGGAATCCTCTCTAATACCTTTCAGTGTTTCTCCGAAACGGCGCTGCGACTGGCAGCCGCCCCCAACCGTGCCCTCGGGCGTTACGGACGCGTGCTGGAAACCCCTGGCTGGAGGCGTGATTGCCCAGGGCAAACAGTCCGACGATTCGCACTGATGAGGGACACGGCTGAGCGCACGACACGGCCCTGGCCACAGCGACCCTTAGCCGCCAACACCCCAGCCAGTGTCCATACCCACGGTCTCAGTAACCAGAAAATCACTCCGTGGTTAAAAATAGTCTGCACGGAGTATGCTTATTCACTGTAAGTGTACATTGTGTTTGTCATATCACGCAGATCTTAACTTTTTCCAGGAGTAGATCAAATTTGTACTTACTCGGAAGGAACGTATATTAGCTGGAATATTGCGGAGGCTTTTAAGAGGAAATAGGGCACAAATCTGGTGATAGAAAACCTGAAATAAGTTCTCTGCTGCGGATGAAAACCACGGTAACTTCGGTTACCTAGATCTGAGTTTGGAGCCACTAACGGATTTTTATACATTTCTAAACTCAGGGCTTCGAAATTATGGCACATTGCATTAACAGCTACCGACCGGTCTGAACTCATTTGTCATTGAGGAGATCCAATCATTTTAAGCCTAAGCGTGATCCAGTCAGTCACTGACTTTGTGGCAGATATTTTCACAATAAATTGTCAAAGTTCAGCAAAACTAAAGAAAGAAATAAAACAGCGGTTAAAACAGAAGACAGCATCGGGGTAATGCAAAACTAATTCAGTACCTCCTTACGGATCCAATTAAGGACATAACAAGCGATTAGTATAGTGCAAAAAACAGGGCAAATAGAAATGGGGAAAGAAGCTATCGTCGTCCCCCCTTGGGTGTGTGGAACCGCTCCTATTTGACACCAAGCTGTCATGTCGGGCGCTCAAGGCGCTATGGACCACTGGCTGTCGCAGATCTCCATTCAAATATTTAGACAGTCTGGAAATCTGTTATACAAGTTATGAGTGGATGGTTTTAGCAGCTTTAACACGCGCCCCGCTGGGGTCCCTTGCATGACGCGCCCCGCTGGGGGGGCGTTTTTCGCCCCTCCCTCCGTATCTCGTTCTCCATGATGGCTAAAGGAAAATTACGGGCGTCGTTCTAAAGCTCTTGACAAGACGAAGAGATTTTATGAGAATAATTTTTATGTCAGGTCAATATTGAGGTCAGCACAGGTCAAAGAATGTTCCATAGGCTTACAACAGAGCAGTGTACGTTTCCCTCTCTACATCTGCCCTCAGGGGAGCTAGAGCAGATCTTCGTGCATCATTAGATTCCTCTCATCGCGGCGAATTGAATGATGTATAATATGATCTGGCTAGGTCAAATAGTCAAAATTGCCTGACCTCGACCAAGGTCAAAGTCACAGAGTGACCTGGTATGGTCATGTTGCATATCAATCGACTCCCCGTGACAATATAAACACAATGCAAGCAAAATGGGAGCTTTATCTCAATTCAGTGAGAAGTTATTGGCAAAATAATCACTCTCTGCTCCCGTGACCTGATATGACCTTTGAGAGGTCAGATGCTCAAAAACTCAACTTTATGGTGAAGATCGTGGTAAGAATGGACAGTTTGAGGATTTTCAGTCTTATCTATCAAGTATTTACTGAAAACGAGCCCGTTCTATTTTCACCATAGACTTATAATCGGGTGACCAAAAAATTGACCCCACCTTAGGTCACCAATATCAAAATTCCGAGACAGCATATTTTTAGACCCTAATGACCTTATCATATTGTGGAAGTTTCAAACTGATCGCTTTGCTAATGTTCCCTGGGCGCTGCTTCAAACTCGTAATTTTAGGTTTTAAGGTCGGGTCACGACCCTGAATAGATCCTTGACCTGACATGACCTTAACTCAAAAATTTGGTCAGATGTGTAAAATTGATTAAGGGTAAGGTACCGTAAGTTTCGTTGTTCTGCGTCTATTCGTTTTTTAGCTATCTGGGAAAAACCAGGAGGGGGAATTTCCCCCCCAGCGGGGCGCGTGTTAAATGGTAGTGAATGCAGAGAAAACTAATCAATTTTGTGGAGAAACCGACATCAACTGGCCCGCACTGACCAACCACCTCTATTTTGTTCGTGGATCAACATTAGGATGCGTGCCTGCTGTGAAAAACGTAGTAGGGCTGTTGAAAGTTGCACCTCTGCTGGAAATTAAAACGAAGAGAGGAGTGTGAGCAGCCGTTGTATTCAACATACATTCAGAGCGGTAATTCTTGACTTCAGCTATGCAGTAGTCAGAGTCACATAGAAAACCATGGCCCTTGAAAGCAGCCATGCCAGACTTTGATCCGCCTTAGACATATATCATGTCGTACCTTAAACTTCTCAGCACTTCTTCCAGTCGAACATGCAGCATCTAGCGAATATTCATCACCCCGGATGTCACTATATGACCTTTCTGGTCTCAAGTTCGGCGGAGCAACCTTTAAGCACTGTTCTCCTCAACCCAAACGATAGCAGGCTGACGCCTTGTTAATGCCACTGAAGCGTCTGCACAAGAAAAGTTGGACGGCACACGTATGTTTCCGGTAGGTCATTGGGAAATCTATTAGTTCCGGCAGGCTCGACACAGCTGTTTTGCCAAATGAGCAAACGTGTCGCCATTCTCCCACAATAGGTGGGCTTACGAGCTGGTTGTGCATGCAAGGTGGGTGAGTTGGGAGGTGCAAGTTATCATTATTTCAAATCATTGTCATCGAAAATTGAGCGAAAACAGCCCAAGATGGTCAACAGGTCTAAGGTCCTTACACTCACCGCCAGAGGTCAGATAATGCCCAATTCTACCACTATTATAGCTTGAAAGAATCGTGGAGAACCAGAAGGTGCAATCCCCTCTTACTGTTTGATTCATTCTCTTCAAAACTGAGACGGGTGCATATCGTTGAGCGAATAAACCGTTCAATATTTCATAGTATCACACTCTTATATATGCAACGTCTCAATGTTTACGTTAGGAAAGCTATTTTCTCTCTGAGTAGACTCTATGAATAATTTCTTATAGGGAAACTTTCTTTATCTCAAGGTACCAGTTGGTTTGCAGTTGGGGGTGAAATACAACAGATGAAAAGTATGAGAAGTATGTTTATGAAAAGTAGGCACCAATATCGCACTGATAATCAGTACTCTCCTCGTAGTTTAGATACATAGGCGGATCCAGGATTGCCGATGGGAAAGAGGGGGAGCATATGGTTGGGGGGGCGCCATCCAGACCAGGAGTGACACTTTTGGACGTCAAAACTGATCAGGTGGGCGCCAAATTCTATGGCGGGGGCGCCGGTACTCGCCTCCTAGGAGGGGAGGCGGGGGAAAGCGACATTTTCAGGGGCGCCATCGAGCCTTCAGGGTGGTCATTTCAGTGGTCATTTCAGGTGGGCGCTTTGGTTCGATACGGGGGACAAGTGGCCCTCTTGCCCTTAGATCCGCGAATGTTTGCATTAGCGAGGAAAATGGAACGCTTTATCTTATATTATCAATGAAATGCTCCTCGCGGGGTCACTCTGCAATGTTTCAGAATACGGTGCAATATTTTCCTAGCAATCAAGGCAGCGTTTAGTAGTTTTCAATACCACGGGCATCACGCTTAGCCCTTCCCTCCACTTTGCAAAACAAGGGATAGCCTCTTCCTCTAGGTACCGAATCTATCTCCCGGATAAGCTAACTCGCACCCCACTGGGAGCCCTGGCATGACACACCCCACAATTTCCTTCGCTCATCCTCCGTATTTCATTTCCTGGAAAAGCTAAAGCAAAGTTACGAGCGGCGCTCGAAAGGTCTGAACGAGACAAAAAGAATTTACCACAATATGCTTAGTTCAAGTCAATATTGAGGCTACCAGAGGTCATAGAAGGTTCCATGGGATTACAACAGGGCATTATAGATGTTCCCTACATATCTTTATTGAACGGAATTAGATTAAGCCTTTAGACGTCATCAGAGTCTTCTCATCGTGATCATTGTGGGGAATTGAATGGTGCATAATATGACCATGCTGGTTCAAATGGGGAGAATGACCAGACCTCAAGCCAAGTCAGGTTCAAATGGTGTCCTAGTATGATCATACTGCACATCAATCGACTTCCCGTGTAAGCTGATCCATAGGCGGATCCAGGATTGCCGATCGGGAGGTGCACCTTCCCGGGGGGGGCGCCATCCGGACTAGGGGGCGCCACTTTTGACCAGCAAAACCTATCAGTTAGGCGCAAAATCCTATCGGTGTGCGCCGATTTTCGCATCCTGGGGGGCGGCGGGGGTGGGAAGCGACATTTCAGGGGGTGCCATCGACCTTTCAGGGGGCGCCGTGACCATTCCAGGGGGCGCCGAGGGTCGATCGGGGGACGGGGGCACGTGACCCCTTCCCCCCTGGATGAGCTGATCACAGTGAGTACAGTGAGCTGAGCTGATCATATGAGCTGGTCACAGTGAAATTAAAATGAAAGATCTATCTCATGTTCATGCAAATTTATTTTCAAAAAATCACAGTCTGCTCAGGTGACCTTATATGCCCTTTCAGAGTTCAGATGTTCAAACACTCAACTTGATGGTCAGGGGCGTGTCAAGAATGCATGCTAGTTGATTTATCCAATATTTACTGAAAAAGAGCCATTTCTATTTTTCACCATAGACTTATACTAGGGCAGCCAAAACATTGACCCCGTCAATATGAAAATATAGGCAATATGAAAATTTAGAGATTATATATTTATAAAACATGATGACCTGATCGTATTATAAAGTTTAGAGCTGATTGGTTGGCAGATATTCCTTTGACATCACTTCAAACTAGTGATTAAGTGTTTTGGGGGTGGTTCGCTTGCCATTGAATTATTTGACCTGCCTTGACCTGAGCTAAAAATTTGGGGATGGGTATTAGATAATCAGAGAAAAGATTCTGTAGGTTGTATTGTTCTGCGTTTTTTCGTTTCTGCGTTATTCAGGACAAACCAGGAGGGGCGAACTTCAACCCCCGCTGGGGCACGTGTTAGCTTAAAAATCCGTGAAATATTTACTTAGACAAAAACAAATATTTTCATTTAAATTGCTTTGCCACAAATGATGTAGAGAATGCCCCATAAGCTTTGCATTACTCTCCAGGCTGATTTAGATCAAGGCCTTCATCGCTGAGCCGGACCCTCCCACTCCCAAAGTTGAGGCGATGCTCTTGATCAACTCTGGATGAAATCACGTCTTCCCTCCCCCCAATTCAGCATCAGCAATAGTAAAATTTTATCCCAAAAATAAAACTTGACTTTTCCAAAAGTCGATAGCATACAAAGACGAAATTTATCTGCATATTCTGTAATTCTAAAAGAAAACATTCTGAATGTGAGATCTAGGATAAAATAAGGATTTATTGCGGCTCTGAAATTATTTAGTGATGGAGAAAATGATTCGTGTTGCGTATTTTCCAGAATACCACACATCCATGGAAAGTCTCATTAATTATACCAGTCCTCACGCGCCTTCAAAAACAAAATTTCATCAACTATACAAGTTTTGGAAACGAGCGCAGATGAGTAGGGCGTCGCAATATCCGCAAACCCTGGTTAGAATCGGCTACACAGGACATTTTCACCGAGACTATCGTGATGTAATTATTTTACCGGGCATTAAATGGAGAGCGATAAGACCTGATGTTACTGATTATCATCCTGGAAACGTTCCGTAAGAAATCGTTCAAACCGCGATAACAGATTCTTCCAAAACTGCGTTAAGAAATGGTTCCAGGCACCTGAAGTGGACTCTGACTCCAGCCCACCGCGTTGTAATTTCCCGGGGCCTCGCTCCGCAGGCATACTCAGATAACAGCGAGGCGGCCGGCCACCGGGCGGGGGCGAAATGTATGCATGGCTCTCCAGCGTACTATCTATCCCACCAAAAACATCCGCTGAACTTCACAATGCCAATTCAAACATGCTTAACTCATTTGTTGGTACTTCACCAGGGACAAATGCAATAATTGTTCCCCTTAAGCGTGCAGATGGCGATATCGGACAAACTTTTAAACCATGCTTGTGGCGCTTATCTCCTTTATTTCATTATTTTTTTCGGCTGCTTCAATGACACTCCTCAACCAGCTGCTTCCTTCGACCAGACCTTTAACATGTTTGGACCCCCTCCACTCGCTGACCAGAGTGCCATAGCCGCATCTACCACGTTTTTGGCCTACCAGATGTTTGCTCGCGTGATGCCGCAACTAATTCCCGAATACACTTTCCTCGGATGATTCATCACCTCTTTTCTAGCTGGCAATAATTTTGATTTCAGATCACGAGAACAAAAACGGGTCTCCTATGGGAGCTTCTACTGGTCCTATAGGTAGGAGATGGGTGACTTAGTGGATAGCGTTCCAGTCTCCTAAGCCACCGATACTGAGCTCAAGTCCCGGCGGAGCCTCTGAATAAGTTGATCTGATCGCCCAAATTGCTCTCAATGGGGTGAGAGTTGGCAAATGTCGTATAAAACCAGCAACTGGTGCGCCGTTAAACCCGAACGATTATTAGTTCTGGTCCTCGCTGACGTCATAAATGCTGATTCACCACGCAACACTGCAGCCCACAAAACTTTACCATTAACAGTTACCATTTACAGTTACCATTTACCATTTACCCCTGACGCTCAACAAAAGCGAAATACCTGCCAATCAATTAGGGAGGCCCCGCGATGTGCGTACCATTTTGAAAACCATCATATTGCCTGGCAGTGGTGGGAATGGTTTGCCTCTTCCCCATCAGTGAGACTGCGCATTCGACTGTGTTTGCATTTCGACATGCAATCACCCTGTTTATTTTTGGTCTAAGAATTACGTTAAACTACAGTATTAAAAGCCAACATCTCGATTGGTCCCACTTTTAAACATACGGGGACGAAAAATTTGGCCCACTTTTGGACATTGGACAAAAAGTAAAAGAGCCCCGAATAAACCGCTTCCATTCCGGAAGTGCTAAACGTGCGGCGGAGGAAATAGAAATAAGGACTACCGGTGAGATGTCGACGTCACACCCTAGTTCTCCCAAGATATTGCGAAAAAATGCATGGGAGCAAGGATGTAAATGAGCAAATACAAGGACACTGTTCGAATCTTAGATAAAGACTATATCTACAATTTCGTTTGTTAAGTAGCTATCGATTTGTATGAGCAAATATGCCCTTATATAAGAACCATGGGTACACATTTCGGTTTGAAAAGAACTAAAGAACTAGATATTGTTCTCATAAATTAATATAAGAATTTCGCCTTCAAAGTTAGCCGCTTGCAAGTAGAAGGTCTGATATTACAGTGGACAGCCGCTGTGGCCACCCCCTCCCAGACAGCCGTTGTTGTGTGGTGATAGCTGTCAGCGTCTGTCAAGTGTGACGCGCGAGCTAAGATCGGCGACATGCCCGGCGCCAGGAGTCAACTGATCACATGTTTGTCTGAATTGTTTTGTGCCGTTTTAGCAATGGCGTCCCCTATGCCAGTTCTTATCATCATCGCACGAACAAAAATATGATGGCACACTCTAATATCTAAAGCAGGGCACGAAATCGAGAAGAAGCTGGTCCACTATTAACAATCTGCGATCACAAATATGGTGTTCTGTGATAGTGATTTCGCTGTCGCAGAGTATTTATTCAAGCTTTATTTGAAGCTCCACGATCGCTTATTCTAAGGTTCTAGGAACGCCTGCTGAAGGTAGGGTGCCTTAAATCGCAGTGTCGTGGGAGTGACCTTGGACCCTGAAAAAATGATAGAGCAGAAGATAAAAAACGCGCTAAAACACTTGAAACCCGCCAAAAAACCCATCCGTCAGCCAAAAAATGGGGATCAGTTGTTTGCCTCATCCCACGCTCTTTACATTGTATGCAATTCCAAGTGAGAGGTAATGATACTGACCTCACATTAGGTCATCGATATAAGTAATCCTGGATACACAATTTATTGCACTTCATCCATGTCTTACACACGCTTCCACGATACTGAGATGGCTTTTAACAGCGATTGACGGGGACGGGTACCCGCCCCCTCGGGTTTTCGGAGATAGTAGAAAAACGGCGGCGCGTAGCACCGCCGTACTTGGTATACCTTTTCCCTCATCATTTTTACAACTTCTGTGAAAATTTTAAGGTTAGGTCATCTCAAGTCAGGTCACCAGTACAGGTCAAGTGACCCGACCTCAAAAAAGTTTAAGATAGCATAAGTCGGAGCAGGGTGAACTTATCCGATTGAGACTCATATCACATAATGGCCCCACCGAGTTCTCTAACATATGTTCCGGTATTTTTGATATCGATGACCTAAGGTCAGGTACGAGACATGACCTCTCCATTGGTAATACATGGGAAAAATGGTTTTTACGAAATAACTCAGTAACGGATGGCGATAGAGCATTTATTTTAGCTGCATTAGACTCGCCTGGGCTTTGCGGTTCTAATGATATGCATTTTATATAATTTGACCCTGACCTGACCTCAGGTCAAGTCAAATCCTTGATTTGACCTAGCAAGGTCAAATTATATATCATTCGATTCGGCTTGCTAAGAGGATTCATATAGTTTAAGTCGTTTTGCTCTATCTTTACTTGTTCAGATGTAATGCCCGAAAAACTGAATTTTACATGTTATCCCTATGACGGGCATGTTTTGACCTCTCGTGACCTTAAATGTGACCTGACAAAAAATGGTTCAAATGTTTTCGATGGAGAAATGGATGGGCAGCCCAACGCCGTTTACCGTTTTTCGCTACCTACCGTGGTTCTCGAGATCTTAGAGGGGGCGGGTACCCGCCCCCGTCAATGCGAAGGTGGCTCAGACCCCCGTCAATGCACGTGTTAAATAGTTGTCGTGATGAGTATGATGTGACTAAAACTTGGCCACTGCATGAACCCGGTATCGACTGGGCTCTTTTCGTACACACCAACGCCTGGGGGTGGAGGGGGAGGGGGACAATCGAACCACTCCCATACCCCTACCCTTTTTCCGTATCTAGTGATACGGAAAAACAATTGAAACGGTGCTGGCAGCGCCTTACCGTCTTCTACTCTGGAGTCGAGTTTGAACCATATCCGTCGACCCGTGACGTCACAGTGGCCCAAAATGAATCTCCTTTAGACTCATTCAGAAAATTCCCTATAACTAAAAAGCATGGGAACTAGAACAAAAAAATAATAATACATTTGTTCGTTTGAACCAAGGATTCAAATTATATGCGCATGATATTTTAAGGTCAAATTATGACCGTCAAATAATTACATATCAAGGCCACGTTGCAAATTGTTTAAAGCCTTGGGTTATGCCCATTACAATGATATTAAATTTAAGATTTTGTTATGTTGTGTTGGTTTTGCCGTTTTAAGAACTTTCTAATGTTATTTTGAAAATTTATCTAGCTCTTCTAGAAGCCTAGTTACACCTTGATTTTGTTAGCCTCATTTTGGAACAGAATCGCCTTACATGGGTTTAGAAAGGACGCCATAATCCGTTGACTTGACCTGGCCTGATGCCAGTGTTCGCATATAAGTTGTCAAATTGATCACCCTGAGGAATTCAAAGTGAAGTGCGTCTCATTTGAATCGGTTTAGAATCGTTCGCGAAAAACCGAGTGGGCCCGATTGCATCCCCCTCCCCACCCCAGGCGGTGATGGGTTAAGTGATGGGTCTCCGAACGATTGCTGCACCCTTGTCTGACTTGTGACACATAAGAAAATTGTATGCAGGTGACTTTACCTCACCTAACGACCTGACCCGAGATGACCCACACCTAAAATTGTCAGAGAAGCTACAAAAGGGCAAAATAATCAGCTGTGCCAAGTACGACATCGCTGCGCACTGCCGTTTCGGTCCAACTAAAGAAAAACCAGAGAAAGGGGGACGTTACAGCGCCCCTCCTGCCGTCGGTGATGTGTTACATATCAGCTGTTAAGTACAGAATTAAAGGCATACAAATTCTACATTCATGATTGCAAAATCATTTCAAATTCAATATAAATTCCGCAATGGATTTCGGGTAGTTGAAGATCGCAGAATCAAATTCCACGACGCCCGGCAGTGCTAATAGCCATCGCATTGAGCCAGAAGCAATTGGTTAATACTTTGAAACAACGTCCTGCAAATGTTTTGTCGGTGATACTCCTTCACAAAGAATGTGTGTCCCTAGTTTCTTTCACTCTGAATGTGTAAAGCCTGCATGGTAGCTAAAGCACTGTCTAACCAACGGCTCCACAAATCGATAATTGGAAAACTGGGTGGGAGACAACCGTTGAAGTTTAGAACTGCATTCCTGAACATCCAAAATCGCCCCCTAAAATGCTATATATGATACGAAACTGGTGCACTGTTGCTGAGAAAGCCACTGGAGATCGATTGGGAGAGGCAACGGCACACAGTATTTAAAATTAATTGCAAAATATTAGAGTGCCCGCATGAAAAGCTAAGGTTTCTCTTGTGGTGTTGACAGGCAGTAAATAAGCCAGAATGAGTCTGGTGCCCCCAAATCTGGACTTTCCGCCGCAGCTGGCTCTTTTTTGTGGTTTTATTTTGTTATCCGTGCTTTACTGTTACAGTAGCTTGGTATATTCTAGCTTGGATAGTTAGTAGCATTCTACCTTGATTTTTTCGCAGCAATCACACTTTTGGCGCTGGGTTTCTCGGGCTTATTCCTCCAGATGTATCAGGATCCAAGCTATGTATGAGGCAATACTAGCAAAATACACTCTTCCTATTCCAGTTAGGCGGATTTGCGGATGAAAGGGCAACAAAGGGGAGCATACACGCCCCTCCCGCGATCCAACACCCGGGCGCCCCCACTGCGCCTAGTAACCCACTGACACCGCCCAGGTGCCTCCCTGAAGTGTCACTTTAACTCAAGCATCCTGAATCCACCCATGGTTTAGCGTGCGGAATGTAGGTGGTTCAAAAAACTTCATAACGCGCTGAGTGGCACGGCCTCCTGCTCCTCCCATCCCGTACCCTCGGTCACCACACGCCTTAGGGCATTTTCAGCGGTGGCCTCCCTGACCTTTGACCCCAGAGGACGTATGGTTGCAACGGCGAGGCAGTCAATATTCGTATCTAAGAACATGGTCACGAGCAAGAAAGTGGATAGGAGGGGGCCCTTGGAGTCGTCAGCAAAAACTTTCACTCCTTGCTGAGACAAACTTTCTCGTCTGGATTCAAAACTCTTCGGATTTTCTAAAAGTATCAGCAAGAAACTACCATGAGAAACATCAACACGAGTAAAAAGAAACAAAAAGGAACATCGAGAGAACATTTAAAATCCAAAGCTCACATTAACCTGGATTAAGTGGGGAGCACCTTGACCAATGTGCTCTCTGCGGTCCTTTGAAGCAGCTTGTCAGGCCCGACAGGGCAGCAAAGTCGCCCACCAGGTCACCCAACGCCCCCGCCTGGTCCGCCCGAGAGCTTTACCGGATACCCCTGCCTATGTGCCGCACCTGATGGTCCAACTGGCCAGTAAACACCCGATGCGCAAGCTGTAAAGCCGCGCCACCCCGGATCATTCATCATCCTACGCACAGTCAAAACCCACAGTGGTGGGTAGAATGGCGGACGCTGATGGATGTTTCAAGAGACAACTATAAATGAATCGGACACTTCATATACGCTCCTGACTTGCGTTCTATCTTGCCTTCTTGCGTTCTTGCGACTTGCATTCTTCCGTAAGGTGCGAACAATTATATACTGGTATCTGTTGCATTGTGATACAAATGCGTCGCAGAGAAGGCGAAAGAGAACCAGACGTGACAAAGATGATTCACATCCCTCTCTCCAGAGCACTAAGGCTGATCATTTTCTAGTGAAGGAGGGTGATACTTGAGTCAGTAGGCACTCGAGCACGACCACAGTGCCGCGGTGCTTGTAAAAACTGCTGATAACAAATTTCAAAGGTTCATTTCAGTTTTGCAAGATAAAGCACATAGCCCAGCAGAGCTGATGTGGCTATGAGAAACGTGCAGCCCCATGAACAGCGCGGGAGTTCGAATAAAGTAAGTTCAAGTGTCTTAGCACCATTACACTCCTAAAAAAGCATAGAACTTGTCCCCTGTATTTTTTTGTCTAAAATGTTGCAAGTTCGGTTTCTGGAGTTGGAGTCTCACTTAAGTCATCAATGGACTTATCAGAGAGACCCCGACCCCACCATCCGAACGAGCACCTCCTGCAATGAAGTGTTAATTTAGAAGCCAAAGTTTAACGTCCCACAAAGCACAGGAACGGCCACCCCGCTCAGGTCGCCCTCTCACCAGTCAGTTGTCAGCCGACCTACGTCGGGTAAATCAACCATTCTTAAGATTTGAAAAAGCAAATTGATTTTGTTGATAAATAAAATGTATCAACATCTGCACGAAATATGCAGGAGTAGGGGAGACTGGGGTCAATTGTAACAAATTTCACATTTCTGGTTCTGGAGAAATAGTGCTTTAAGTTAGAGCACTTATATTTATATTTTCATAAACTTTGAAGATTTTGCCATGTGACAGACGAAGAAAGATTTCAAAATGAAAAAAATTAGTGGCCAAAATTTCACTTTTGAAAATTTACTTCAGCTGTTACAATTGACCCCACGTGAGGGGCAATTGTAACAGCACCGCGGGTCAATTGTACCATGTTAAAGCCGTATGAATTTCGACGATTTATTTGGAGGCACCATAGAAAAGCATCCCAATGCGAACACTTCTGCATCTTTGGCCTTCATTTCAGCTTCATGGACTGTCTCCAGTCGAGTCCCGCGTTCGGTAGTGCATGGTCGAAAACGACATAGGTGGATCCAGGATTGCGATCGGGGAGCACCTTCCGGGTGGGGGCGTTATCCAATTGGGGGGGGCGCCACTTTTGACCGGCAAAACCTATCAGATGGGTGCAAATTTCTATCGGTGGGCGACGATTTTCCCATCCTGGGGGGAAGCGACCTTTCAGGGGGCGCCATCGACCTTTCAGGGGGCCGTGACCATTTCAGAGGGCGCCGAGTTTCGATTGGGGGGGCCTTGCCCCCCTGGATCCGCCTGTGGAAAACAAGGCATTCTCTGAAAGTGCAGGACATTTGTTTGAAAACAGCCGATGCAATTTTTTAGAGAGATGCACACACAAATGAATATCGGTGATTTGAATAATCCCCATAAATGACCTGAATATACCGCGTTCAAAATGTTTGGAAAAATTTACTTATCAGTCCGGTCAGTGAATCTTGAACTTGTTGCCAGAAAGGAATGACCCTTTCTAGAACCAAAAAACGTATTATTTTGGGCACATTTGCCTATTGGACTGACTACCTACAAAAGCATATTTATAATTTGACTGAAATCTCTTTAATTTTTAAAACTGAGCACATATAGCCTTAGCAACTGACGTGCCCTTAAACCCCAATTATTATCGTTAATTTTTTCAATATAAGAAATATTATATAGGGCAGCCCACATTGCCACTTTTCTGAAACATATACCAACCTACGAACAAACATATCATTGAAAAGCAATGTGATTATCAAAAACAGTAGTGCACCCAAGGGGCAGCGGGCCCGCACTCCACCCTCCCCTTCCCCACTGGAGGATCCAGGGGGCAAACAGGGCAATTCCCCCAATCTCCCGATTTTTTTCGATTTTCTTCAAAACCCATGTTTTCCCGATTTTAGGGCGCTTTGCCCCCCCCAACGGTCGACCTGGATCCAGGCCTGCCTCCCCCGACGTGTTAAATGCCTCCTCCCAAAAACAGACACTAGGTCTGCGAATCAAAAAAGTTCATCGCTCCCCACCCCACCCCTTCCCCCAGGATATGAAGATTGGTCCTTTTGGGTGAACAAGTGCGCCCTCTTCATCGGCCTGACGTCCCCTCGTCAGTCCCCCAAACGAACATCCTGGGTGCGCGCCTGATCATAAAATCACTAACCTAGCTACTGCACAAATGCAGTAGAAGCAAGTTTGATACGTAGTTAGGCCATAGGGGTCAATTGTAACATTGTTACAATTGACCCCATGAGAAATGTTACAATTGTCCCCATCCCACCGCGTAATTGTTTAAACCAAAGTGCCGCTGAACGAGCTGGCTTAAGAGACATATTCTGTGCTCAGTTCGTAGCTAATTAAACACTCTTTAAGCACTGGAACTGTTTCCTTTGTACCAAATCATACCCATCAATAAACTAATCATCTTTAAATATTTTAAAATGTACCAAACACCCTCAAAAACACATAATTGTGAACAGCGTCTGACTTACCCGCCGCACCGAGTTGAAACTTCGTTAACAAAGGCAGCAGCTGATAAAGCATTTCCGGTTGCGCTACAAGCGCCATTCATTGATTAGTTTAGACAATATGGCCAGTGTTACAATTGCCCCGTGTTACATTTGACCCCAGTCTCCCCTACTTTATGAGCAGCCCAGGTTGATGTTCAGGAAACAGTTTTCCGAAAGTAGTTTCGCCAGATCAGGCACCGGCAGGATTGGATAGCAGGATCGCAAAATCCTGAATTTTTCATAAAACTAGAGGATAAGGTTTTATTTGCAATCCTTTTATGCGGAGGATCTTGGATTTTAGGGTCTTGGATTGCGGAGGGTCACATTTGGAGTGAAATTTTTAGGATTGCACTTTTTCCGTGTACCTAATTATTAATCATTACACGTTAGATCGTGTAATTTGTCATTGGAGTTATTTACACATTCCATGCACACTTACTGACTAAATTATGAAAACTTGCTTACTTGACCCAAGATTGCCTCTCAGGGGTCATATGTTCAATTTACAATACACGCAATTCTAAAAATATTAAGCTTTCTCGATGCACGGGAACTACACGAAATGGTATCAAAAATTGTTTTGCAGCATTCGAATTCAGTCTTTGTAGGATGTTTCTTCAAAAACTTTCTCCTACCCGAAAGAGGAGAAAGTATTAGTACACATAACTCTACTCATTGAGCGCAGTACCCCTACATGCGTTAAATCGGTGGGGGGTTGGCAGATACCCCCACAGCTTCTGTTTTGTCAATAAAATGCAAAATTAGGCCTTTTATTATGGAGTTAGGAAATAAAACCACCCCACAAAAACTGAGCTCCAATCTGCTTGTCGTTCTCGAACAGAAAACCATTGTTCTCAATCTCCATCCCCCAATTTGCTTAGGTGACGGAATAAGCGGCACCACCGGCAAATGCGAGGGACCAGCCAATTTTCAACTTGCTGCTGACAAGAAACTTTCCACGCTAGGACCAAAAAGCCATCGGACTGGAGCTTCTCGTTGCCTTCCGCACTGGAAGGTTATACAATTTTCCGGCTTCCTCCCAATTGGGCTTATATTTATCTACTTATTCATGGGACACTGATAGGGATTATTTATGTATCGAGAGATAGGAATTTTTTTGGAATAAAAGTGGGGGTGGGCAGCCTCCCTGGCTAGATATGTTTTCCCATATCAAACAGCTATAGAGCACAAAAAAGGCTTCACCAAAAACCGCTAAAGAAGGGTACTTCACACTGACTTTCAGCAGCTAAAAATAGCAGCGTAGCTGCATTGAGGTTTGTTTATTTGATTTGAAATATTTTCATGACGGAGGACTTAGAATTGGATTTAAGTATGAGTCATTCCAGGACAAATCGTCTAAGTTGACACCAAAAAGTTCACCATGACCCCTCAGATTTCCACCAAATTTTGTACCCTAAGGCCCCTATACAAAAGAAAAATTTGGGCCCATTTTCAGATCCCAAGGTCAACGAGGTCACCAGATAGAGGTCATCAAAGTTTCGAGGTCAACGCAAACATTGAAGTAGAATTAATTTTTTATCTTAAAAGTGGCTGATCAAAATTAATCAAAAGGAATAACACATGGATAGAACATACAATGGGCCAAGTTGATCTCAGGTCAGGTTTTGACCTCGTGACCCTTTCTTTGAATTGAATGTTTTTTTGGAAAAGTCCTATTTTCAATGTTTTATTTTTTCACTTGGTGATCATCATGGTGTAAGCTACCCGGTGGTGGGTGATTTGCTTCGTAACTTAGATTAAGTAGCAGGTCCCAGAATCATCACCTAGGGTAAAACACTCATTGGAAGTACCTTTCGTGCATATACACTACAACATGGCTAATATGGATGTCAAATGAAAGCTGATCACTTACCTACCACAGATTTCGTACCATTAGGTATTTGTGACTTGGATCTGAAACGACCCTTGAAATCTGGCTAAATGACCTAGCTTGACTTTAGATGTCATTTAAAATACACAAATACGTCGATACCAATTTAATTTCAAGGCTTGAAAGGTTCATGATGCTTCGGATATGTCTGGAACATTACTTGAAGGCAGACAGGCCTTGCGTGGTGCTTATTTATTACCTTATTTGGCCTGCGCTCTGTTCTGCGTGATTTGGTTGGAGCTACGCTATTTCAAATTCTAGTCTTGCAGCGCACACCGTATGGTTACCCCAAATATCAAACTACTAACCGAAAACTATTCACCACGAAGCCAGTACTTTCATGCTGCTCTAATACTGCTTATAGATGGAACAGCTGTAGTCGAGGAAATCATGGCACTCACGCGAAACAAGGTGTCAACAGTCTCGTCCCCCCTTAGGCCCCCTGTGAACCCTGGGTGCTTGCTGCCGCGGCGAGCCCCCACCGCGCAGTGGCGACGGTTTTTGCACTGTGCTTTGATCGTGTGTTTCGGTGGGAGGACGTTTATGCGCTACTTCTACCTCGCCCCACCCCCTACTCGTGAATCAGGGTGACGTCTCTGCCCAATAAATCGGACCTCGGCTTAATTTTTTTGCATTCTCTCCCTGCTACCTGCGTGAATCTACATAAATGTGTTGGTGAAGTGTATCGTCGTTAGTATTTCATTAACAGGTATTATCATATAATCGGCCCCTATCCCCCTAGCTCGGCAGTCCAAGATACGCCCCCTCCCCCCCACTCCAGTAATAATCCAATGGCAATGGCGGCTGTGGTGATGGCGATGGCGGCGGCTCCAATGCCGGCTGTGGCCCATCCCAGACACCTAAAATTTATGTAAACGTCTCGAAAACATCCCCGACATGGCTCCAACAAAATAAGAAAAAGGGTGCCGCGTGATTTTTTAGAATACCTTGCGCTTTTCACACAAGATTCAACGCAGGGTTTTCAATGGGACAGCCGTCAGTGCACCGTACATCCATCCATTTTTTTACACTCGTAAGAGCCAGAACATTTGTTTTCGTTTTGATTATCTCGCGCATAACACAGCGGCAGCCGCAACCTTTCAGTCTGTACTAATTTCACATATCAGACACTCTCATCCGGGCATCCAAAAACTACATTAATTCAAAGATGGTTACGCCGGACAGCTTAAGAGCCGGTAAAATTTTTCGAATATCTGTCACCATCAACCGGATTATGGGATTGAGTGTGAGTGGCACTTTTCACCACTTCACACGGAGAGAAAGGGTGCGATGGTATTGGTGTCTCTATAAAGTGTGCCATGTACCTCGAGGGTCTTAGAATAAGAACGAATGAATACATTGTATGTGCTGAATGACTTTTTGGTTACCGCAAAACGAGCCTCAGGGATGAGATTAAGTTATTTTTGTGGGTGCTACTATAGCCAGTATGATCAAGAAGCTGGAAAAACGATCCCTTGGTACCAGGGTGGTAAAATAATAACATGTAATGACATCGCTCCACTGGACATGACGACACCTGCTGCGATCCTATGTCTACCTATGACGAGCACTGTGTTTCAGTGTCCAGGGCTGAAGTGTGCGTGGAAATTAAAATGTTGAATGAAATTATGTGCATATAAGATTTTGAATTAAACTGGTTTTGTTCAAATTTTGTAGTATGATATTGCTTATAATTGTATATTTATTGCCGCAACGCATGCAACTCAAGATCAATTATGCCATAGGAAAATGTCACGCTCCATCCACACGATCTTTGGATGTATGAAGCATTTGATAACAGCAAACTGGCGGCTACATGATCTTTCGAATGGCGGGCGTCTCGGCTATGGTGTGGTGTGATAAAATAGCAGAGGTCATTTTAGGTCATGAATTAAGGTCGCCCGCGGTCCGTATGATTTCGTAATGTTCAAACATATCCGAAGAACCATGAACCTGTCAAGCCTTGGAATGGAATCGATAACGACGTGTTTGCGAGGGTGTGCCGAGGGAAGCTGCTGAATTAAGGGTGGCTCGCAGTGGAAGTGGTCAGCTTTAAATGGCTTTTTCTTTGCGTTCTGGTTTAGCTTTCACTGTTCGTGCCCAAAGTTTCGCCAATTTCGGGTGCCTTCGGCGCCCGAAATCGGCAGGAGGCGGCACTTGGGTCCTAAGGGGGCGACCGCCCCTTTCGCCTCCCCTCGGATCCGTCTCTGGATCGGCCAAGCTTGATAAAACTTGACTTTCCAAATGTATTAGCGTGCACCGTAAAACCGTAGCCAAAGAAAGGAAGAGAACACGACATTCACTCACTGAGGTCCGTTAGAAGCCATCAATACGATGGATTTAAGCATATTTTCCGATGCCAATAAGTCCCCGTTTCACACAAAATTATTAAACCAGGGATTTCGCTAATGCTCTGCATGTTAACTTTCCACTAATCCTAAAAATCTTACTACCTCTTAATAATAAACCAGAAAATAACTATAGCGCCAGTCGAATATCTGTCTGCTGTAGTTCGTCTGATGATGTGGATCACGACCAGACCCGATGATCATCCGCCGTTTAGCATGGACTTTCGATTGGTGGGATGTTCTCGCTGGTAATACAGTACATCCATCTAGCGACGAAATACTAAGTTACGTCGCTCCCGCGACCCACCAGGTGCCGCAATGTGCCTGTGATCGCCTCAACGTGAGTCAATACCTAAAACCAAGGCTAGAGATCTCTTCTCGATCTGGTGGGAGGGAGTTCTGGATGGGCTAATGCCGGCACGGCAATACAAATCATATATAAAGTCTATGGCAGACCCAATATCCAGGGAGAGTCTGACCCCCAGGATCTCCACCCATCCCCAGAAACCGTTCTTCCTGGTCGCGTTTCCAAATGACGGCCTGTGCGCCACGGTCAGCCCAGAAAAACAACTCAGATCTGCATGACACATACATTTCACTCAACCGATGGTTCTTCGGAAGGTAAAATGGCACCACCGTACACCTATTTGAACATGTCGCGACACACAAGAGAAAGTACCCGCAGTTGCATGTCCCATTTGGCAGTGGGGGTAGAACGTCACTGCATTTAGACCAGCATGAGATCCGGACTCCAACACATCAACCCACACCGACTTCACTAGCTCATGGAGACCCCCAGTACTGCACCGAACCGCAGCTGATACCGCACAACTGAACAGCTTCACGACGGCTCAGAGCCAGAGGAAAACTGTTCTTGGGACAGATCACAAAGACCTTCGCCTTCTGACATAGGACATATTTCGACTCTTCGAACCACTAGCAAAGGTTTAAATTATACGTCTACCATAAAGTGAAAAATGCATGACGAAAAAGATAAAAAACATGAAGCAGAGATGTCGATTCATAAAAACCTAAGGAATTAATAGACCAATTGACGGCCACAGGGTTTTAGTAAATATTGAATATTTTTACTTCTAAAAAAAATAGCAAAAGCTCATACCAGCCTTGAAACTTTCTAACGGACCAAAGCCAAAAGGATATAAGATATACTACAGAAAACTTTATCTTGGTAAAAGTGCCGTCACGTCACAGCTTTGCAATCACATATCATGTTTTTATCACTTGATCTTTTCACCACTTTTCTAAAGAATTGTTTTTTTCGCACAGCTGACGCCAAAACAAATTTATGTTTGAGAACTGCACACCAAAATCAATCAAAAATAAAACTGGAATGTTTATTATCCTGCAACTGGTCCAGCGTTATTTTAGGTCTGACAGCAGTCCACGAGTTCCCCGCACGGTCACCAATCGTAATCTATCCTCTGTTTTTGCAGCGTAGCATTTATCCCCGCCCCACCACTCTCACCTCTATCAATACTTTCTCACATAAAACATACATGTAACTAGCTTGCTCTGCATGCTAGGCCCCGACTGGTATTAAAGTACCGGCCAAGGACGTGAACCCAGCGATTCTATCGTTCACACACATACATCGCTTTAGGAGGAACAGGAAGTGATAACCCTCTGTCTGTCCACAGCGCGATAAAAACACACGGCCAGGCACCTAAAAGTCGTAACTCAGCCCCGTCTGTGGCTTCAATTAAATCAGATCGTATAGAATCGGCGACAGTAAACACATATATGGTCGCATTCGACATAATGAAAGCATTCGATCCCTGAAAAACAAAACATTTCAAAGTTTCACCACCGAACTGCACGCAATCCCCTGCCCTAAGAAACACTAAAACTGACGTATGAAAGAGCCCGCTCGAACTCATGCTGCCCGAGACGGCAAAACAAGAATAAAACACGACCCAGAGCGGGCATTGGCACCTAGCGTCTCGTTCAGACAGCGATAGCAGAGGAGCGCGGGGAGACGGTGTATCACAGGGGGCGGCACCGGCGCCGCTGAGGTCCAAACGGGGCCACTAGCGCCGGGGCGCGACCTCATCCGTCCACCGGAGGACCCAGGTACACCATCGACACCTCCGTGTTGCCGTAGACGGCCGAGACGGACGGGTACAGCCGGCGGTCAGGCAGACCTGCCAGCGGACACCATAGGGGCAACTGAGGCACGGAGACGCGCTCGATGTGGACACCATTTGCACGGTTATATTGGTAGCTCGAAAAAGACCCATGCAAACCAATTCGCTAGCCCACTGGACGTTGAAATAGTTGAAAAAATACTGGTCCAGCACACATAACACACTTAAAAGTTGCGAACAGAAAAAAACGCTGGGCTAAAAATCACTGTTTTTTTACGAAACAAAAATTCATACAAAAAACCCAAGCAAAAAGCAAATACATTAGCTACAAACAACAAAACCAACTACACTCAGATATATTTTTGAAAACCAGAATATTGAATTCATCCTTCGATGAGGAATTTATCCTTCCTTAAATAAAATTTATGAAAATCCAGACTCCGTCCAAACGAAGCTTCCACCACTGATTTTAACACTTCGGCGGCATTGGTGACCTGTGATAACGGAGCCCCTGCGAGTCATATTTGGGAGGGAGCACAGCTAGGGCCCTAATTTGTCCCAATTAAAAAAACTAATTCATTTCCATAAGGAAACCTTCCTTCGATAAGAACCTTCGTAAACAGCATGAACAGAAGCCAACAATAAGCCAATATCCCACAAAATTTCGACTCTAGAATTATATCCCTGAAAGGGGAAATATCATATTTACAGGCCCACTACTTCCCTCCTGCTTTGTCGGCAGTGAGACTCTAGGTTATAGTATTTTGAAGGAGCCGCATTCATTCTCCTATTCATCATCCGTTACGGGGCAAGGGATGGGAGGCTTGGTGAAGAAAATGAGCAATTCAAAACCGACACAAAACTTGGCCGAAGCAGCAAGTTGCACTGGCATGAACTAGAAGTGGTTCCGATGCGTTCGTGTCCCTCGCAAATTAGTTACCAGCCAAATGAATAAATGAATGCAGACAAAACAGGAATGACTTCTCAAACACGGATGTCAGACAAGCGGAGCGAAGCGAGACTGTCATGCTATCATAAGGCCGCAGGAGCGTCCCAGGCAAATTGTTTCCTTCGCTAGATTTTGCCGTTAACGACCTTACACTTTTCTTGGTACCTAATTTTGCTCCTGTCGCAAACCTTCCATGTTAAGGCCGGCTCACACCGAATCTGTAACAGGTCTGTAACAGCTTGGTAATGGATTTTGTCATAAACAAAGACACAAAGCCGCAACTGCGCATGCACAGGCCAACCAATTTGCTGATCATTTGCGGTTTTGTACCTTCGTTACCAACGAAACCCTTCACAGAGCTGTGGCGACCTTCCATATTAACAATGAATCTGTTACGGATCTGTAACAACTCTGTAATGGAGTTCGTCATAAACAAAGACGCAAAACCGCAACTGCGCATGCTCAGTTCAATCAATGACTGAGTTCCCATTGCCAAAATACGATCCGGATTCACCGTGGAGTAAACGAGTCCATCAAGTGTTATTTTCTCGCCACCATGGCACAAACCGTGCTATAGTGCTGGGAAAATGGAAAATAGAAATCGATGGACTCGATGACCACACGGTGTATCCTGATCGGCAGGCCGGTCCGGATCACCGGATGTGCATGGAAACTGAATCTCTCTTTCCCTTTATTGTGCCTGTTTCTTACGGGTATTTTCGCACAGAGCCATTCTTCTTGGTTTTGTGCCTTCGTTACAAACGAAACCCATCATAAAACTGTTACATACCTATTAAAATTCGGAGCGAACGGGCCTTAAATTGACTTCTAGTGGTCGTCACGTACTGTTTTCACATCAGTAGACGTAGGGATAACGGTAATGACAGTACAGCGAGGGTGTTCTGCACGAACATGCATGTGGTCGATGACGCTGGGACCTCAAGGTCGCACGTGGCATCAGCGGCACAAGCAGCGATATCCTACAAGGACGTCGCAAGCAATGCTTGAAAATACCACCAGAAGCAGCCGCAACTTGCTTAGGGCATGTAAGAACAATGTTTAGAAACAGAGCACCACAACAAGGGATATTTTCGATATTATATAGTGGTAGACGCCATTGCATTGCATCATGGATGTGATGACTACAAGCAGCTCCGTTTTCTTCCGTGGTTATGGACAGAAAAGGCACTCCCTAAAGTGAACAAGCCATTAAGGGGACATCCCAAGCCTATTTCAGCGTACTTCATAACTAGGAAACCGGGATAGCATGCTTTCCCCTCCCCACAGTTCCAAATCTGACTCTTGCTTAGTGGTCTGCACGATTCGTGGAGCAGAAAACCATTCACTATGCCTCCATCACGGTATTATTTAGTCCAACATCCCCTCTGCCAAGACCAAGACGTGACAGAAAGATTAATGACGCAAAACTGTCCCCCAGAGGTCTAATAATGATTGCTTGGACTTATCGACGCACCAACTGCCAGGGTCATTTGGAGTCGCCAACTTTTTCCCTGTTGGAAGGGTTTCTCGGGAGCCACCTTGCTCCTTGTTCAGGGAAGCCGCCGGGAGTTTAACCCGGGTCGGCTGCGTGGAAGCCAGCTACGCTGACCATTCTACTACCGCGTCCCTGTCTCCAGATGCCTGAGAGTGACAACTTTAATCAAGTAAAAATCAAGCATTTTACTCACCCAAGTAATATCATCAACGCACAAAACTAAAAAGGTAGGAATGAACCCATAAAAAATAATACATAACCTGGTTTTCTGGATATGAGCATGCGCTGTATTTCAGTACAGCCTGCCAGACCGGAATTACTGCGAGGACGGCTATAGCTTAAGTGAACTGTAAGCCTGCCTCTGTGACAAACCATCTTACCAGCAAGTCAGTAGAGGGCATCACCGAGGGCTGGGGAAGAGCTGCTCACTGAGTGACAAGTGCTGATCGCTAACAAAAACATCCTACAGGAAAACGTCCAAAGCCCAGCAAACTTCATGGGATCGGCTATGTGCTGAGAGCCATCGTGAAGCTCTTCTCCGTGAAGCCAACCAATGAGAGCAGGCAAGGCTGCTGGGTGCGGCTCCTGCCGAGACCGGAGCCTGACCACATGCAGTCCGTCGTGCCAGCCTGAGAACGTACCGCCACAATAATACTGTCAGGATCGCAGTCGCCGTGCGAGTTGGTGACGACGTTTGTTGCTTCCTTCTTGTGAATACGACGTCGGCAGCACTGGTTGCCACGTCCTGGCATGTACACTCGGCGCTGAGAGAATCCCGTGCCCCACAGCAATGAATGTCTTTCGGAGGCCCCAACAAGGAGGCGGAGTTCCCGCTCTCTTGGGGCCAAGAGCTAGACTGAGGGATGGCAAGAGGCCGGATGAACTTACAATCTATCCTTTCCCATTGTTGCTGCATACTACGTGTACTAATATCTATGTAGAATCCTGGTTGGCCGCAACTAGATCGAAAGCAGTGGCAGAAACTAAACAGTCCGAAAGCCGGAAGCACCACAAGTACGTTGATATGGAACGGCGTTATCGGTTCCAGCTCCTGGCGTTTGAGACCATCGACGCCTGTGGTATGTCCATCAAGGCATTTATAAGGACTGGGTGCTCAGATCGCTGCAGTGCCCGGAGAGCCAAAGGACACAGAGCGGCTGCTGAAGCAACTCTCACTCGCTGTTATGGCAGGCAACGCCCCGTCGACCCTACTCAGCTCCATATGACATGACCCAGCCCCGCAGCAGAAGAACGAGACAACCAAACGAGACACAGCTGAGTGATACAGTGGTGGTGATACCGCCCCTCAGCGCCTGATCACCACCACCGGCTGGCGGGCTGTTGGTGCGAGGGTGCTGGAGAGAGCGGGTGCGTCCGACGTTCCCATCGAGGCGAGGCTGCACGTCACCATCCCCCCTTGGGTGGACAGGACTCGCGTCTACATCCGCCTGGATGTCGGCCCGGACACCCTGCGAGGGGTGCCGGATGCGCGGCGCCCCTGCCGCCGCGGAGGAGCACCTGTCCACCCTGCCAGACCAGGCCACCTGGGTCTGGAGTGACGGCTCTGCGGAAGGAGGAGTGAGTGCCGGCGGAGGAGGGGCCCTCATTGTGCTCCCCTCTGGGGAGGAGCACTCGGTCACCGCCCCGGCCGGGAGACTGTGCAGCAGCACGCGCGCCGAGCTCGTCGCCATCCGAGCGGCGCTGGAGAAGCTGCTGGAGATGGGGAGCGCCCTAGCTGAGTGCCCCATCGTCCTCTGCACGGACTCCCAGGCTGCTCTGTCGACCCTTGCGAGCGGCGCCGGCGCCCAGAAGACCGCCCTGGTCGCGTCGGTGTGGCGCCTTCTCCTCCAAGCCGCGGCCAGGGGACAGGATACCTTCCTACAGTGGGTCCCGGCCCACTGTGGGCTCCCAGGAAATGAACGTGCGGACGTGTTGGTGAAGGAGGCCTCCAACCTCCCACAGGAAACCGCGCCTGTGGACGTCCGTAGCCTCACCCGAGCTGTCGACCGCTCCGCCTCTAGGGCCTGGCGATGCTGCTGGTCGGACAACCTGTTCAGGCGCATCATGGGCCACCGGATGCCGACGCCGGTCTTCACCGAGAGCCGGGAAGACGCCGTGAACGTGCACCAGCTGAGGGCAGGACACTGAGGACTCTCCCGACAGTACCTGCACCGTATCGGCCGTCTTCCATCCCGCCAATGTCAGCAATGCGCAGACCCGGCGTGCCTTGCGGCGCGCTGCCTCGTCTGGCGCGAAGGCCCGGATACACCCGAGCATGTCCTGCTCCGGTGCCCGTGCCTGGCGGGATTGCGGCTCCGCCTTTTCGGCACCATCCATCCGGACCCGGTGCAGCTCCGGGACGGCGGGGCCGTGGCGGCCTTGGCCCGCAACTACCTGAGACATCGAGAGCCTCTCGGCTACGGCCGGCCGTAGGCCGGCCCGAGGGACTACAACAACAACAACAACAGACACAGCTGAGAGCCGTCTGACCAAACACCGGGTCATACGAACTGACTGAATCAAATTGCTGTGAAATTAGTATAGCATTCACTGGTTCCCCATAACTTGCTTTCAGGAACCTTTTCTCTAATCGCGTCGCAGTTCATCTATCATACAGATTGTCGATTTCTGGGCTGTACTTTCATCGCATGTACTGACCAAGCACCTGACCATTCTATCATTATATCCATCCTTGTCTTCCATTACAGGGACTTTGTAAGTGAACGCCAATTTCGATTGGACAGTGGCAGAGCGAAGAACACAAAGCTTCGTGCCTGCTGACAGACCCAAATGAGGATCATATATTTTGTTTCAAGTGCATTTATTGATGAATGATCAATGTGGCATAGTTGAAGAAAATTTGCCCCCCCAATTCCCGAAGACGGGCCAGGCGAGTGCTTTATAATTCAGTAGGGACCGGCAGACATGGATCATTCTCGAGTTTCGTTTTGCTGATATGATCGTCAAGGTAGAGCACAGCTTCCAAAAGAAATACGGAGTTCATCAATGCAATTTTGGCGACACCGACCTCAAACAAAGCCAAGCGAACTGGACGATGCTCACATGGTTGATACCCCGCTTGTTGAGGCAAGTGTCCGCGTTCAGGTCTCGGCAGGTCCGATGAATAAGGTGTTAACTGGTTCCCCTGACCCTTTCCAACGGGTTTGAGTCGACATTATATAGTCCACTTTCAGCCTGCTGGAAGGATCGCACGAACCAGCCAGGCCTTATTTAGAAGACCCGTCGGGACTTGAGCCCAGGACACTTGCCTGAAGAAGCAGGGCTCGCCCAGGGGACATGACTGTCCCGCTTGAGTTATTCTTGCGTTCGGTGGGAAGAATACTACGTGGATGAACTCTGTGAATGGATTCTGTCATCATTCCTCTGAATGTTGTGCTCAATCTTAAAGATACCGCCAGCAATGCCAAACTCAAGAATGATCCATGTCTACTGGACTCCACTGAATTGTGAAGCACTCGTCCAGCACTGAATTCGGATCTTTTACAGTGGGCATTTGCAGTTCAAGCGCGAAAAAAACTCAGTGCATATCCAGCGAATACAGCGAAGAATAATTATGAGGGTCCAGAGTCTTTCACTTCGGTCCGAAGCTCAGAACCACCCAGAGGAAAGCGGGCTCAGACATCAGATACCACAACACAAGATCTGGTAAACTCTGCCAATGACACATGTAGAGCACTGCTCCGGGAATATTCCGCGGCTCAATGAGCATCAAGCGTGCAGAGAGTTGTGAGCAATGAGAGAGACTGCGCTGTGAGCGTCAAGAACTGCGCTGTGAGCAGTCAGACTGACTGAGTTGTTCTCAGCGATAGAGTTGTGAACAATCCGTTTTCTTCGGTCTACTTCAGCAATAGCAACATTCAATCAACGCATGAACCGTTTAAACATCACTCTATGCGGTTAAATGGTATTGTCCTGTCTCCCGAATCGAGGCGGAACAATTTCCACTCAACACCACCAACCATTTATGGAGGAGGTCTAGCTACAGTTTCAAAACGCTGAGGGACCAAAAAACGGTCCTCCCCCAACCATCACAGAATGCTCAATCCAGGTTTGTCAGGTTTTAATTTCGTTCAAAATTAGGCAAAATATGTCTTAAAAAGTTATTAAAAAAAACTCAAAAGGGAAAAAAGAAGCTGATGAACAAAAGCAAGCACATTGCACAGTTTTCAACATACTCTCTCTCATTTCCACTTAACACGCGCCCCGCTGGGGGCAGCGAAATTCGTCCCCTCCTGGTTTTCCCCAGATAAAGCAAAAACAAAGAGATGCAGAATAATGAAACTTACAGTACCTTATCCCTGATCAATTTTACGTATCTGATCAATTTTTTAGGTCAGGTTATGTCAGGTCTCGGAGGTATCCAAGGTCAAGTGACCCGACCTCAAAACCTAAAATTACGAGTTTGAAGCTGCGCCTAAGTAATATCAGCCAACCGATCAGTATGAAACTTTCACAATATGATGAGGTCATTAGGGTCTATAAATCTGCTACCTCAGAATTTGATATTTTTGACCTAAGGTGGGGTCGATTTTTTGGTCGCCCCATTATGTTTATGGTGAAAAATTGAGATGGCTCGTTTTCAGTAAATACTGGACAGGTAAAGCTGAAAATCCTCAAACCGTGCACTCTTACCACGATCTTGACCATAAACTCGAGTTTTTGACCATCTAACTTCTCAAAGGCCATGTCAGGTCACATGAGTATACAGTGATTGTTTTGGCAATAACTTCTCACTGAATTGAGATAAAGCTCCTATTTTGCTTGCATTGTGCTTATATTGTCACGGAGGGTCGATTGATATGCAACATGACCACACCAGGTAACTCTGTGATCTTGACCTAGCTCGATGTCAGGTTATTTTCACAATTGACCATTCATGGAGGAGGTCTAGCTACAGTTACAGTTATGACCTAGCAAGGTCATATTATACATCATTCGATTCGCCACGACGAGAGGAATCCAATCATGCATACATATTTTCTTTAGCTCTACTGAGTAAATATCTAGACGGGGAAACCTACCCGGCCCTGCTGTACGCCTATGGAACCTTCTTTGACCTATGCTGACCTCAATATTGACCTGACATAAAAAATGCTTCGTATAAATTATCTTCGTCTCGTCAAAAGCTTTCGAACGCCGTCCGTAATTTTTATTTAGCTTTCCTAAGACATGAGACACTGAGGGGGGGCGAAATTCGCCCCCCCAGCGGGGCGCATCATGCCAGGGACCCCAGCGGGGCGCGTGTTAAGATAGGAATTCACAATCACCGGTCCAGCAGTTGAAGAATACATACAAACAGCAACAGCATAAATAGGTACGTATATAACTTACCCCTGAAAGCCACTCCGAGGAACTCGTAGCTTCTTTCAAATGACAGCGTATTGTCGTCACAGTCCAGAATCACCCGGATCCGCTCACCCACCTGCCAACCGGGAGATTGTGGTCGAGTTCAGAGAACATCAACACGCCCCCAGCTATCGACGCCGGCTGAACTGAGAGCATATCGAAATTCCAGAATGAAATATGGTCGCCTAGATGCTTACACGTTGTGCCTTTATATACGGCTAGAAGCAAGCTTCCTACCCAATCTAGAACACCCGGGATGACATCGTCACATTTTCCTGGTAAGGTTTAGGAGACCATACCAAGTTCTGGGCTTATCGGGAAGAATATACAAAATTTTGATGTACACTAGCAGCGTATAGTCAAATTAGGTCATAATGATCCTGCTCCGTCATCAAAACAGAGGCATTCAACTACACAGGGAGCGAGTGGTTCCAGGGTGTCTGCTGAGAAAATGACCTACAAATGAAAACATTCAATGAAAAGGAGTAAGCTCATAAACACTATACCAGACGCAGCCCATCCGGGTTGAAGGCCCGGCGGATCCCCTGAGCAAGGAGCAATCTAGCTCCCCGAAAACCCTTACAACGGGGAAAGAGCTGCCGGCCTCGTATAACCCTGGAAGTTGGTATGTCGGTACAGTGTACCAAACCCCAGGGTGCTGGGCGGAGAGCAATACTCGGGCAAGCTGAGTTATCCACTCACTTCCTGGTTATTATTACTAAATTTTCCACTCACTTCAAAGCGGGGCTTTCTAGCGCAGTTTAATAATCCTGGTTTATATGAACTCATTTAAGTTATGCTAGCAGTGGAATTTGGGTGAAAATGTTATTTCTAAGATAAAAATAAAATTTGGAATGAGGATTGAATTGACCTTCCCAATACTGAAACTTTTGCATTTCTCCTCCGTTTAAATTTTCCAAAATGAATATGACACGCAGCATCATGGTGCAAAACCAGTTTCGGGACACTGTGTAGGTAAGCCCCAAATAAATAAATAACCATACGCGCTTACTAACCAATGGAAAGTTGGTCCAACCCACGGTTCCTAAATATATATTGACTCAATTGAGCATGACTCAATGATTCACATGCTATGAAACATGACTTTGAAAGGTCGTCATTTGACATTGACCTAAAGTCAAGGTCATTATGTGGCCTTAAAAGGTCATAACTTCTGCAGTTTGATTTCTTTGATTAAAGCGAACACATTTGCTTCTATTGTTTTGTTCTAAGTCTAATGATACCCCAGGTATAATGGGTTTTCTGGATGGGTATGGATTTGACCCGTTTTGACCCGCTGTGATGTCACGGGTCAATGGATACGGTCAAAATTCAGCTCCAAAGTAGAAGATGATAAGATCAAAAAGTTGTACGGCTTCCAAATACAGATATTAGCCCTGAAAATTTTCTATTAGGACTGACAGAGTAAATCAAATACAAATATGAAACGAAAGAGCAGAAAATAACGCCAAATGAGAACGCATGAAGCGATAACAGCAAATGGGACCAAAAGAAAACCACCCACGTATAAAATAAATACTCCCACACGCCTATGCTGTATATGCATGTAGTTTGATATGTTGAGCTGCGTTTACTCAGAATGCTTCATATTTCGCACCGACTTGGCTGTCGCTAGATACTGCCTGCCTCGAGGCAGTGACACGTCATCTCAATCCAGTATAAGCGATATGTTGCTCTTTTACCCGTTTTATTCCAGCTGCACGTTCAAAAGCTCCCCAACAAATAGCATAGCCCAAACACAAAACATCATCTGATCGCAGACGTTGACGTCGCCAGGTGCGGCACCGCTTCACCAGGTCTTAGTGGGACGGCGATTGCTTCTGCTGCTGCTGTGTCCGACCCCGGACTCAGTGCACTGCATTGTCCGGGGGACAGTACCTCTTCGTGCATACCCAATGTCCACCCAGGCACGAACAGGTGTTGCAGCCGTTGAATGTTGTTTCCCCATTCCGACAAACTTGGATAGGACATGGCTTGTCGGTACAGTGCCAGAAACCGCGCGTGCAGATGCAGTTTCGGCAGCGTTCCTGCTTTGTTTGACCCGGCCTACACTCGGGACAAGCCCTCTGTATGCAGCCTATGGGGATGCCATTTTTGCCGCAGACACAGCTCCTGCAGCCCACTCTCACGATTGTACCGGGCTTGCAGTTGCCGCCGCTGATCGAACCCGGCTTGTTCGGGGTTGCCGCCGACGCCGCGACCAGAACGCTGGCTAGGAGGAGCAGTGTTGATGGAGCCATTTTGGGCACAACTGCGCAGTGTGGCTCGTTGCAGAGACCTGCGTCCCGGTGTCATTTCATTTGATGGAGGCGTGAGTCTGTCAGTGTTAGCGGAACTGTCACATCGGACCAACCGAGCTCGGCCTGTCACGTGAATGTCAGAACCCCCGAGCGACGCCTAAGGGCATATAGTGGCAGCTATAGCGTGGGTGTAGCCATAAGCAAAGCGCTATGTATAGAAAGTGAATCAATTGAGCCGGAGAGTGGGGAAAAAGCGGGAGAGTGGGGGGTTTGCCTATGGCTTCAGGGATCGCAAGGTTCAGGGTTTCCAGGGTCTTAGCTACTCTATTCTTAAATGGAGGCCAGGTTGTCCGATTAGTTTTTGATACACGTCCGGGGTGGGCGAAACATTGTTTCACCGGGTGATTTTCGGTAGATTGGACCTTGATATAGTAAGAGATAAGCTGGGAGTGGCGTCTTGTTTGGAAAGGACACAGCCCACTGTCCACTAACAAGCTGGTGATGAGGGATTCTCTGAGCGCGCCTGTGGCTGCCCGGATACTTGCGTTTTGGATGCGCTCTAGCTTTAGCTTATTAGTGTTGTTTGTTGAGTCAAACACGAACGAATTATATTCAAGTATGGGCCGGATCAAGGACTTGTAGAGCATGAGCAGAGTCTTTCGATCCCCACCGTACTCTGTTCCGCCGAGCATGCGAAGGATATTGACTCGTTTTTGACAGCTAGAGACGACTTTGGTAATATGCTCGTTAAAACTAAGGCGGGTATCAAGGATGACGCCTAAGAATTTGAAGCTTTTCGCGCATTCAATGGGTTTGCCTGAGATTTGGAGCTGAGGAAGTGCGTGTCGCACACCTGGCCTGGCAAAGACTACGACTGATGACTTTTCGGCCGAGAGTGATAGACCCATTGAATTGCACCAAGTATGGATGTCGTCGAGACTACCCTGCAGTTCGGTAGTTGCGGTTTTGAATTCTGGTTGACTGCACCGCCTGGTGTCGACCGGAGTGGATTTTCAAATAGCGACATCATCTGCAAATAGGGAGTACTTAACTCCAGGCGGTAGCTTTTTGGAAAAAATGTCATTGATCATGACTAGGAAGAGGGTCGGAGATAAAACGCTACCTGGTCTTGAGATGTCAGGTAGGAAAAGGTGGTGCCGCAGCGCACTTTGAATTTTCTGTCCCTGAGAAAGTTTTCAATGAATCTAGCAAGGTGGCCATGGACTCCCAGTTTACAGAGTTTATACAAAGGGACGTCTTTTTGTATACGATCGAAGGCCGACTTGATATCTAAGAATGCAGCAATTGTGACTTGCTTCTTGTAGAAGCCATTTTGGACGTCACTGATCAGTTTGATCAGATTGTCAGTGGAGGCTCGCGCGCGCCGGAAACCCGATTGCATAGCATCGAGGTTCTTTTCGAGAATTTCGTGCAGTCTTACGTTGACCATGCGCTCTACAAGCTTGCTAGCACAGCTAGTAAGCGAAATGGAGCGATAACCTTTAGGGTCTGCTTTTTCTTTGCCAGGTTTTGGAATGGGAATGATGACACTCTCCCGCCACATAGTGGGGAACGAGTCGCTTAGAAACATGTTGTTAATGGCCGAGAGAAGGTATTTTAGTGCTGTCTGGCTGAGGTGCCTGAAGAAAGAGTAGTGAATTTCATCGGGGCCTACTGCAGTGTTTCCACACTTGCTAATGGAGTAATTTCAGATGATATGGATGGGACTTTAGATGTGACATGCTTTTTTGGGAACACCACAGTGCAGACTAGCACCGGTTCTTATTTTTTATATGATGAGGTGAGGTGACTGAAGATGAGACATGATATTGTCTGTCAAGCGTGGAAACATCGCAAGCCACACCCCGGTGCGAACCACAGACAGGTTTAATATACGTTATTAATAACGTTTTTAACCTGGTTTAGATGAAACAGCCTAGCTCTTACAATTTATTTTATTCGTTGTAACAAAATTATTAACACTACAAATCTAGAGAAGCGATTCGCCACGGAATGAAACACCAACCTAGTTCGGCTACCACAGGAAAAGGAATACAAAAGACTGGTCTATTGGTTGACATACAAACCAACAGTTTCTTTTTATGATATTTTTATTACTGTTTTGCTAGCTGGCACATCTTCAACTACTGAAATTATTATGAAAATGGAATTCCACAGTTTAGGGCCAAGGCAGGAGTAGTGAACAAACGAAATTCTATAGAAAATGGTTGTTCAAGAATCACATTTGCCGAGTCTCATGATGATTGATTTCTCTTATTTGAACATACGCAGAGTGAATGAGGAAGCGAGCCTGTAAAAATTTGTACTAGAAGAAGCATTGGGATTTTGCATATCACTAATTTCAAAACTTTAAATTGACAAAATATGGTCAGAACAGTGTAGATTAAATTTGCAATAAGTCGACCGCTCTTTCGTAACACAATTAAACGTCAACGATGAGTAATTACCCCCAAGCAGACAGCAATAATTTAAATGAGAATGAACCAAGGAGTTGTAAAAAGCAGAGCACTTTTTCGTTAATGAAGTATCTAATCCTAGAATAATCCCAATGCATTAGTTCGGTCATTGTAAAAGGTACGTTATAGTACTCCTGATTACTAGAATTGAAGAATGTGCGGCGTTTGCACCATTCGGCCTGGTCTTTTGAGCGCTGGTTGTAGGAACTGTTGGCTGCAACGCCATTGTAATGATCAGCAAAGGCGTCCATGACTTCCTTGGGTGCCGTGATGTTTTGGCCGGAGATTGTCAGTTGAGGGAAGGGTCCACGGGGCGGTCGTTTCGCAGAGAAAGCTCCAATGGTTTTCCAGATTTGAGAAATGGGTGTGAAGCGGTTGAATTTAGAGACGAAAGCGTTGAAACTATCTTTTGGACCCGCTTGCACGTGTTTTGAAAGTGGGCTTTGGCTGCCCGAAAGGCATTGCGAGTAGGGCTGTGTGCCCTCCTCTCATAGGCTTTCCTGGCTCTAATCATTTGAGCTTTGGCGTGTGCCGTCTCTGCATTCCACCATGGGGCTCCTTTTTTCTGTCGGGGGCCTTGACTTTTTGGTAGTGCTAAATGTGTTGCTGAGCTGATGGCTCTTAGTACCGAGTCAATGTCTGCCGAGTCGGGGTCACCTCCGGTGACAAGTGTGAGGTCGACCTCTGCCTCAAACTTGTTCCAGTCGGCACGTTTTAGATTCTTGCAACGGTATACCGTTTATGTATGCAACAGTATACCGTTCCTTGTGCTGCTGAGTGCGCCACTGGACTCGTTCCGCTCTGGTGGCCAGCTTTCCAAACAGGGGCAAAGCCCTCCAATCATTGCCCGAGTGTTGCCCCAAGCTCCGCCCCGGTTTTACCCCTTCGACGGGGAAGTTTATCCCCCACGCAGCGCGCCACGATGTGGTGATATAACTCGGTAGGTATGTTGGAATACTCAGCCAGAGGAAAGCTTTTAGAGGTACAAAGTAAAGATTCTACCTTTTAGGGCCTTTCCACCTCCATCTTTTAGGGCCTCGGGGTTTACTTTTTACATTATTGGTTCCGGCGCCAGCAAGCCTCGACCTGGGGGACCTGGCAAGACCAGGCCCAACCTGATCCCAGCCAGGGGTGTAGCCTAGGAGGGAGGTGGCTGTGGTGGTCGGGAGACCCCCTATGGACACGGGCCGCGCAAAGTGTGGCCTCCCATGTGCTCTGTGGCCATGAGCGTTGAAAAATGGGTAAGGGAAGGACGTGTTTCCTACTCGTGAATAGGGAGGACGTGCTCCCAAAAATTTTGAACCTCAACTTAGTTTGTTACATTTTCTCCCTTTTACCTTCTCGAATGCCTACTTAGAAATATGTTGTTGCATCATCGTTAGTGTTTCATATGCAGCCAAAAATTTCACACTACTTACCTCCCACTCCCCTGGTCATCGCCAGTCCGGAACCCACATCCCTCCTCCCAGTAAAATTCCGTTAGCATGCCCCTGTCTGTGGTCAATCTTGAAATTTCATATCAGACAGGGCCTCCTAACCCTTGCCCTGGTTGGGGCATTTTCTTTACTCCCGTACTTCCAGGACGACCGGAAAACGTTGGCGCGCAGCAATGCCCTACTTTGACAGTTTTTCATTGTTTGTTTGCGCATTTCCTGAAAATTTCACGTCCAGGTTATATTAGGTCGACCAAATCATGTCATCAGATCAGGTCAAGTAACCACAGCTTCAAAAATATTCGAAGTGGCACCAGTGAAAGTATGTTTAGTCTATTCTAACCTGGGCCCCACCGGGGGTCCGGGGCCACCTTCGCCCAGCCAGGGGACATCGATGGCCCCCAGGGGCCAAAAAAGTGTTGTGTGTCACCATTGAAATTGTCAAGCCCTAAATGTGTCACCAGCCCAGGCTGAAAAATGTGGCACGTTTTGTGTTAGTAGGATATCAACGGATACTCCTGGGCGATCCTAGTTGCTGAAAAGCATTGTGAGTCCAAATTACAGGTGCCAATTTCGGCGATGTGTTCCGTTATTGGTCTGGAGGAAATATTTCGGCGTCACTTTGCCCACCATGAACTGTCACCATTTATAATACCAAAATGGTAGGTTTTTCGACCCCTGATGACCCCCTTTAACTCCGAAAACATGGAGGTTAGCGCAAATTTGCAAAGTGCATTAGAAAGCCCGTGTGAATTCCGTAAGACATTACCTTTACGTTTAAGCGCTTAAGTCAATGGTTTGACCCCCAGAGGTCAAGTTAAGTCACGATATGCTATTTCCACTAAAATATACAAATAGCTCTCATGCCGTTAGAGCTACTGCAATCTGATAAAGAAATTTGATGGGAAAACGCCAGAGCTTTTTCCGCTATGTGGAACATAATGACCTCCCGCCATTGGTTTGACCTCCAGAGGTCACCTCGTGACCTAATATGACCTAAGGTCACGAAAGGTCAGAAAGTAACCTTGCCATATATTAAATGAAAGCCAGCGACGAGACATACACGATGACATTTATTTCAGCGCTCTAGCTTGATTAGGTCAAAAGTTATCCTCAAAATACTGTTTTGACACCTGATGACCCTCTGATGACCTCAGATAGGTCAAAGGGAAAATATAACCCCTGGGATTCATGAAAGGGTGTCCAACAACGCTTTTCTGAACAATCTGAGCATTTTTTGAGACTTCGATCATAAGAGAGCTTTTCCCCATGTTTCCAATGGGAGAGGTCACCCCGTGACCTGACCTCAGGTCACAAAATCCAAAAATCAAGGAAATAGATTTTGTACACCCTGGAGGGGACATAAAAGTTTGTCATCCTAAAACAGTGAAAAAGTGGGGACCGGCCCGGGCCCCGACCGGGAGAACAATTCAGGCGGGAAACGGGGGAGCCCTCAACCGCAGTGCTGCACCTCGCCGTTTTTCTGGTATCCCGAAAAAACCTTAGGGGCATCGATGGCCCCCTGGTGGGGCGAGAGTTAATTGACCCCAGTGCTTTGAACGGTCTAATGGTGTTACACGGTCTGACGTTTATTGTGCAAAGACGTCATAGTTAAAGGGAATGTGGCACTTCCATAACGTGATTTTAACTGAGATAGTCAAGTTGTAAAGAAGTCGAAAAACCCGGAACTAAATATGTCATTTGTCTTGGAACTCGATATTTTCGTAGAAAAAAGCTAAAACCTACCTGACACCAGCCCCCTCATCAGCCCCCTCGCCGGGCGGCCATTGTTGTGAGCTGCTAGTGTGACGACATAGGCTGACGTCACGATGAGCATCAGCTAATCGAAGCCCTTGAAGCGTTTCAAGTCTGGTAGTGGTTGCCAGATCATGACATCATCCACAGGCAGATGTTTATTTATTTTCCTAGAGGAGTATTTTTAAAAACTAAATATTGAGCTTATTGAACATTTTTCAGAGAAATCATGAGTGGTTTCATTATTTTTGGCTAAAATTACGCCTAATTTCACTAAATTCCAGGATTCAACCAAGGTGCCACATTCCCTTTCAGGTAACTTAGCACGCGCATTGACGGGCGCCTGAGCCATGCCTTCGCTTTGACGGGGGAGGGGGGCAGGTACCCGCCCCTCCTAAGATCTCGAGAACCACGCTAGGTAGCAAAAAACGGTAAACGGCGTGGGGCAGCCCATCCACTTCTCCATCGAAAATATTTGGACATTTTTTGGCAGGTCACATTTAAGGTCACTAGAGGTCAAAACATGCCGTAATAGGGATAAAATGTAAATTAAGGTTTTCGGTAATTACGTCTCAACAAATACAGATAGAGAAAAACGATTTGAACCATATGAATTCTCACAGCAAGCCGAATCGAATGATGTATAATATGACCTTGCTAGGTCAAATCAAATATTTGACCTAACCTGAGGTCAGGTCAAGGTCAAATTATATAAAATGCATATCATTAGAAGCGCAAAGACAAGTCGAATCTAATGCAGTCAAATATAACGCTCTATCACCATCCATTACTAAGTTATTCACTTAAAGGGAGATACGCGAAAAAATTATTATTGTGGTTTCTTGCTATTTGAAAAATCCTGATAACGAAACTATCAATTATTTTTGTATCTTCGGCAAAAAATTTGGGAGGCCCCTCACTTATTATCGAAATAGGTTAACAGTTTCGATAAAATGCCCATCACTTACCTATGCCCATACCCATCACTTACTTTTCGAAAACTATTTAAAGTTGAAAAGTAATGTTTTTTTATAATACAAATGTCTGTTCTCCTGTATTTGTATTTGAATTAATTTTAAAAAGCTTTTAAAAACTACAAAATGAATTAGTTTGCCCTAGAAACGGAAATAACATAATTACTCAAGTCTTAGCGGTTTCGTACCGCGGGTCTTGAGCCATTTTCTGCTTCAGCCCCAGGATGACAAAACTTTTGCGTCAGATAGGTCACGTGACCCCGGTTTGAGAATTCCTAGGCTTCTGATTGGTTAGTTGTGATTTCTTTTAAGCTCTATATTTCGGTTTCAAAAGCGTTTTGGAATGTTGTTTTGCTAAAGTAATTTTTTTCTGTAGTAGTCCAAAGCAGTGTCCTGAAATTCACAATTTTAAGTGGAAAACATATCTTTTTCAGATGTATTTAGGGCTCACCAAGGACTTGTTTTGACCTCACTTGGCAGAGGAATCCCGGGCATGAAAACCGGTATAATACACATCTAAATTATGACAGTGAATATCCAAACCATATAAGTATAATTCCCAACCACCATTGATGTAATATCTTGCCTCATTACGTCCCCTCGCCAATCTCAAACGCCAATACTACTCCTCCCACATACACCAAGAACGAAGTGACAACATGTTAACGCCGCACAAAACACAAAACAATCCCGGACTGCCCCAAACTAAAATATAAAACCCACAGAAAAAACAACAACGGTGACATGGGAAAAGTGAGCTAACAAAGGTTTTTGGAGGTATAACAAACTTTGTCATGTCACAGATGTTTCTGGCCCTTTCAAATACAAAAAATGGCGCATACTTTTTGCCTAAGCCGGCTTGGGATTGGCTGCTACCAGATTTTCAGGCGAAGGAAATACTTCACGTGGGTATATGTTCAGTGAGGCCGGTTGGATCGAGGCGCATTCGTTTTCGTCCACTTTTAATTTTCGGCAATTATTCGCATTAGAATAGGATACAAGTCACATTTGAAAGGTTCAAAATGAAACGTAGATTCCTATCAAGACCACCAATAATGTGAAAGTAATCTTATAATTTCCAGGAGGCTGCCAAAGTCAACCATGATTTTTGGACTATTTTTTTAGTGTTGGTGACATTGAGGAATAAATTAGGATATATATTATTTTACTGAACAAAAGTTAGAAAGTAATACATTTTCTTCAAGAAAAATAAATAGGTAATTTCTAGGTATTTTTATTATGCGGTTTAAGAGTTTCCTTAAAATTTTCAAACGCTCAGAACAACATCGTGATTTCGGTAAAAATCTCCACTTTAAGTGAGGCCGATTCCACCTTTCAATATATTTCGTAAAATACAGATTTATATTTCTTTTTGTTAGTTATTTCAAGTTGAAACATATTTTAGCAACATTTCTAGCGTTCGATTGCCCTCAACCGTGCGTTTATTAATGAGAAATAGGATTCCAAAGACATCCAAGTACCGAATTGGCCTGGGCGAAAAGGCCTCAGCTGGATTTCGTCCATTCCGAACAATGACGTCACTTTGTCTTATTTGGGGGGCCGAAATGATCTCGGGTGTCATGAATGGGTGCGCAAGTGCACGCGGTGAGTTTTTTTAGTTACTTCGGTAACCTTGGCGAGCCCTGTATTGAGGCGGGAATATCCCCAATGCAGAGAATACAGAATTTTGAGGTCAGTATGGTTGTTGGAGGAAAGAATACGTAAGAGGCGCTTGAACTGGACGGACGTGTTTTTGGAGCGTCGTGGTTTTACTTCCATAACTTCTTTAAAAGTGGAAAAAGCAGATGGTGTTATAGAGCGTCTGTAAGACAAAAGTTTAAAGATCCTAAATATTTCAATTGTGTTCAATTATGGTTAGATATTGACTGTGTTGAGGTCATATCAAGTTGGCCATATTTTCAGAATTCAAAAGAACTTAAGTATTTTTCGACAAGTTCATCAGCAAGTTTTCTGCTCGATTTTCAACTTCTGTGACCTCGTGACAAAAATAACCACTGTTCTCCCGTTCTCAATAGCCATAAGTGGCAAAATTTGACAGGCTTACGTAGCCCTGTGACGTCAACATAATAAAGAGAACGTTACAACGGACATGAAAAGAAGTTGTAAGGTTTGCATGTTTATTACATAAATCCAAGAACCAAGTGCAAGAATTCCCTCTTTACAACTCGAGAATTATCATGACTAACACAAGTCATTGAAAATCCAGAAGTCAGAATCCAGAAGAAGAGGAAGACAGAAATGTGATTGTTGTGAACAATAATGAAAATCTAACTCCGAGGCCGAACCAAGATCAGACAAGTTGAGCGAAAAGGTGTTTCGCGGTGCACTTTTTGAATTTTGAATCCGAGGCCGTACCAAGAGATCTTCTAGTTGCATCATAAGGAACACGCCTTCAAACTAGAGCAACCGGTAGTGGTACTAGTATCACTCCACACACACTGGTATCTAAGAAGAATAATTTGGCCGCTGCTTTCTCGGAGGACAAACGTTCCCTCCTTGGTTGGAGGTCAGCTGTGTTTTTCAACTTTTTAGCTCTTAGTGGTGCGTTATCATCAACAGTCAGACACTTATATTCCTCTTGGTTGTTATCTGCACCAGGTAAAACCGGTAAGTGGCTGTGGTGTTGTTCTCAGGAGCCCTTTCGGCAACTCGCGGAGCGCTCTTGGCATCTTAGAAAAAATCAGTAATTATTTGCTGCCTTTCATGCGGCAGGTGAATTGCTTTGCTCTTATTGGGATAAACATTAAGTTGTTCTATTCCCTTCAAAGCCACATGTCGTAAATCACAAGTTTCCGCCTCAAACTCACTTGTCAGGTAGCAAGTGTCGTTGTCTTTTCTAAGTCTTCGTTAAGTTGTCTGTCTGAGTGTTTCTGATAGGTGCGAGAGAGTGTGGCGCTCAATTATTGAAGCCTTACTGAGCCAACGTAACGGGGATTGGCTTTACCAGCGAAGTGCAGTGGGGTCAATCAGTTTTGTCTTCATTTCAGTTCTGTGCAGGAGTGCTCGATTTTTTTCTCCAACTTTGATTTGTAGACCATCCCTGTCCCATATCTTCTAGGAATGTGCTATTAGTTACCTGATGTTGGACTTACTGACTTCCTTCCCATTTACTACGGGCCTGACTGACAACACCGACCTCTCGTTTGACGACGCATACTCCCCTAAACTATCTCGTTGCTATGGTCTCCGACTTTTGCTATATTGAGATTACTGCATTAATTACTCCGCTTGTGCCACTGATAGTTTATGATCAGTTCAAAGTAAATCTTATATTCATCTCAGTTTTTATCAAATCAAATCAAAAACCGACTAACAGTAAATGCAAAAAAACTACTTATCAGATTTTTCTAAAATGGCACCTGTCAACTCGAAATATGTGGACTCCCGCTTTGATCGCCTTACCGAGGAAAACTATTCCCTGAAAATGGAAGTAGAAAACCTAAAATCCGTGGTCAATGAACTGAAGTCTGAACTTCAAGGACTCCAATTTGTGGTCTCGGAAAACATTGTGCGCAGGGAGGTAGTGGAAAAGGACTTGACTTTGGTCAACTCCAAATGTACAAAAGTTGAGGCTAGTCTCGCATCTGTGACCACTACATGTTCTGCAGTTGCTACTGACCAGGCAGCCATCCGTAAAGCTGTAGAGGTTCAAGCCCAATACAGCAGGCTTTCGACCCTACTTCTCTCGGGCGATGCAATCCCTCCTCCCCAACCGGGTGAGAATACCCTCAGTGGAATTTTATCAGTGATCCGGGAGTACCTGGGGATCTCCATACATCCCCTGGCCATTTCGGCCTGTCACCGTCTATGCAATCAAAACACAGTTCTCCTCTGGTTTGTAAATCTTCATGAGCGTGAGGCAGTTTACAGACAGCGTACCAGACCAACCAAAAGGGGACTTGCGGTACATGAGAGCCTCACAGCTGAGCGGATGGCAGTGGTCAGGACTTTAAAGGACCTTCACTGCCCCAGGGAAAGCTCCCCACTCCTAACCCATTACACAAACCGGGGACGGATATTTGTAAAACCCAAGGGTTGCACGAAGGCATTTGAGGTAGAGGTGGGTGCAACCAGGGAGGACATTTTGGCTTTCTGTAGAGAAGCTGGTGCTGGTATTCAAGCCAACCCTAGTGCCATGAGAATGACCCAGTCATCCCCAGCGTCTCAGACTGCCTCTGGACCCACGGGTGAGACTGAGCGGGCCCCAGCGGCCACACCTTCTGCAGATGCAGCTGATGCCCGTCGTGTATCCTTGCCCTCGGTGCAGCAGAATTGCTGCTCCTCTCCTAAGCGTCCAGTCTTAGAGTCAACCTCCTGCCCCCTGGGAGCCCTGTATCTAGTGGGTCAACTCTGGGATCAGGTACCAATCATCTGGAGACAAATCCTGTTACCTCTATCTCAGTGCAGACCTCTGCCTCCGGGGGCCTCCTGCCCAACTATCTACAACTATAGTTGCTCAGACTGCTGGGTCATCAGGGCAAGGCGACACAAACCTCGGTAAATCCCGGGGGTTCCAAGAAGGTGTGGGGGATGGCACTAGGCCTACAGTCCTGGCTGCCTCAAAGAAGAGCAAAAGACTGGGTAATCGAAGCTCAGGCACATCTTCTCAAACTGGCAAGCGTTAAACAATGTAATCATATGTTGGTCAGTTCAACATCTTTTCATGATTCCTCTTTCAATTGTTTTTTGTGCGGATCTCTGTTAGCCAGTTAAGGTAACAGAGTCATTTCAAGTGTTTACGAGAGAATATTTGATTTATTCTTGATTACCTTTTTCTATACATAATGCCTTCTGCTAAGTTCTCACCAAACTTTTCGTGCCTTGGCAATGATCAGAATACCTCAGTGACTGAACTTCAAACTCTACTAGATAGTTGTGAATACTCTACTTTGAAAAACTTAACCAATCTTCATGAAATTCATACAGACTCCAACATATCCTTGCTGCACATAAACATTCGCTCTCTACCTAAGAATTTTGACAAGCTTGAACTCCTTATTCATCAGCTACCGGTGGCACCTAAAATTATATTATTGAGCGAAACCTGGCTTGATCCTTCTCTTGCCTCATCCTACAACCTCAAGAATTATAGATTGGAAGTGAGTGGGCCTAACCCAGTAAGAGGCAAAGGATCAGCAATATTCGTCAGTGATTCCATATCATATCTAAGGAGACAGGATCTTGAAACTTCCAGACTTGAATTCCAATCTATCTTCATTGAACTTAAGCTACAGCAAAAGAAAAACTTAATAATTGGTTCCACCTACAGATCACCCTCATTTCCACTATCTGGCTATCTGGAATACATCGAACCAGTAGTTAACGCACTGAAGCTAGAAGCCAAGAGCTGTATAATTGGTGGTGACTTCAATGTAGATATTCTGAGACATAATTCCGTTGATCAGTCAGCACTTTTTCTCAATGTATTTGCTGCTCTTGGTCTTTTCCCGTGTATCTCACTACCAACCAGAATCACTCAAGAATCAAGCACACTGATAGACAATTTCTTTCATAATGACCCAACCATAATAAAAAATCCGACAATCCACGTCTCGGACATAAGTGATCACCTGCCGATTTCCATCAACATAAACATTGTCTTTAAGAATAATGTGAAAAGAAAAAGTTATTGTAAACCTGAACTCACTTTTGACTTTCGAAACATTGAAGCCCTCAACTTGTCCCTTTCCCACAAATTGAATCACGTCTATGATATACCCGACCCAGAGGAAGCAGCACTTTTCCTGACAAACACCATCAATAACGATATAACGAGACTAAGCAAAAACAAAAAGATCGAAGGAATGTACCTGTCCAACCCTGGATTTCTCATGGTCTTCTCCAAAGCATAAATACAAAAAATAGATTGTACAAAAGTCAATCCAAGAACCTTCTTACTTTAACAAAACTAACTTTATTACTTATAGAAACCGACTTTCAAGCTTAATTCGGTCAGCAAAAAAGCGATACTATTCCAGGAATTGGCAGAATTCAAATCCAATCCGGTCAAACTTTGGCAGCTCCTGTCCTCAATGATCTACAAAAATAAGTCCAAAAACAAGCTCCCAGATAGCTTCATGTACAACAACTCAAATATCACTTCATACACAGACATCGCCAACAAGTTCAACCTATTTTTTGCTTCGGTGGCTACTAATTTGAACAATAATCTACAGACCACGGATACTGATCCTATGACATATCTTCCCAACCCCAACAACCCTCACACATTATTCTATTTCCATCCCACAGATGCCCGATCAATCATATCAATCATAAACAGCCTTGGATCCTCTGCGGCTTCACCAGACTGTCTCACCTCAAAAATTCTCCAAGCCATCTCAGTAACCATTGCCCCTTTTCTCGAGTATGTATTTAATATATGTATTACGAGTGGGTCTTTCCCATCACACTTTAAAAAGCAATTGTGGTGCCAATTTATAAATCTGGTGACCCCTCCTCCTTTAATAATTACCGACCAATTAGTCTGCTCAGTCTCATCTCTAAAGTTCTGGAAAGAATTGTGTACGCACAACTCTCGGAGTTCATTTCTTCAGAAAATATACTAAGCGATGACCAATTTGGATTTAGGAAAGATCACAGCACCTATATGCCAATTTCTCTTCTTCATGACCACATTACGTCTGCCCTCTCCCAGAAAAAATTAGTGCTACCATATACCTATATTTTTCGAAGGCCTTTGACACGGTTAATCACACCATTCTCCTGAGGAAATTACACTATTACGGGATTACTGACATTTCCTTAACATTTTTCAAATCATACTTAGCAAACCGATCCCAAATAGTTCGATACAACTCTGTTCTTTCCCCTATGCCACAGGATATGAAGCACGGAGTGCCGCAAGGATCTATCCTCGGCCCTCTACTTTTCCTTATTTATATAAATGACATAACTCTTAGCTCCTCCATATGCCGTTTCTTGCAATTCGCTGATGACACCGTTGTAACATACTCGGCTAAAAGTGCTCTTGAACTTCAAACAATCGTACAAGATGACCTACCAAAGATCAGTAAATGGTTAATTAGCAACCGACTAACAGTAAATGCAAAAAAAACTACTTATCAGATTTTTACAAAAAACACTCACCATTCCGACATAAACATATTCTTAATGGGTAAAAAACTTAGTCGCAAACCTGAGACAAAGTATCTTGGCATAATAATTGACGAAAACCTGAAGTGGGATCCACATATTAGAAGCATTGAAGTCACCATCTCTCAGAACATTGGCCTTATAGCAAGAATACGAAGATTCCTAAAGCCCAACCACATCGTCCTTCTCTACAACTCTCTAGTACTCTCCCATCTATCCTATGGAATACAAGTCTGGGGAGTTACATATCCTTCAAAACTGACTCGATTGAAGATTCTCCAAAAGAAAATTGTCCGTATCATTGACTCTGCAGACCGGATAGCTCCATCCAGCCCAATCTTCAAAAGTATTGCATTCTGAAAATTCACGACCTAGTCATACTGTTCCAACTAATGGTTCTCCATAGCTTTCTGGTCTACTCACTTCCAAGGCCACTTGCAGAAAGATTTGCCCTTTCTGATCATGAAAGAAACAGGGTCGTCAGACAGCCCAAGCATTTTGAAGTTCCCTTCACTTCATTGGTGTACAGAACATTTTCCTTATTCATCTCTGCTCCCAGGATTTGGAATGAAAATATTGCCAGTAGAATCAGAAATCTCTCAGATATCCCTAGTAGTAAGTTCATCTTTAAGAAAGTAGTCAAAAAAATATTTATAGATCATTACTGAGGCTCCTACTCTAATTTTTTCGTGTTCTATTCCTCAGTGATATTGCTTGTATTTAGTGCTCCTTTACGCCTTATTCACCGTTACATGTTTTACACGTCCATTTCTCTTTTGTTTCACACGGAGCCGACAGTCTCCCGTTACCGTTGGCTCACCCTTCAATGCACGAGCACTGCAGGCCCTTAAGGTCTGGTGAGGTGCGATCGAACGTTGTGTGCGGGATGTCCTCCCCAAGTGACTGTGACTGTGCGTCCGTGCGTGCGTGTGCGACTGTGTGTTTCGCACTCCATCGTAGTTTTTCGTAGATGAGCCCCAAAAATCAATAGTTCGCAGACCTGTTTTCCTCCCAGGTTATGTGTGTGTGTGTGTGTGTGTGTGTGTGTGTGTGTGTGTGTGTGTGTGTGTGTGTGTGTGTGTGTGTGTGTGTGTGTGTGTGTGTGTGTGTGTGTGTGTGTGTGTGTGTGTGTGTGTGTGTGTGTGTGTGTGTGTGTGTGTGTGTGTGTGTGCGTGTGTGCGTGTGTGCGTGCGTGCGTGCGTGGTGTGTGTGTATGTGGTGTGTCTCGTATCCCATCGTAGTTATTCGTAGATAAGCCCTAAAAATCAATAGTTGTTCGTAGACTTGTTTCCCTCTCCGGTTATGTTGTCCCTCATCCAAATAAGTGCATCAGTCTTCTAATGTCTCATCCCAGTACATATAAGAGTAAAGGTATATTCGCCGCCAAAGAAAGCTGTAATCATTATTTACATCAGCACCAAATTCAAAACTTTCACCTGTCAACCGAGGGCGAAGACGGACACATAGATTGTCTTCCCGTCCCCTGCTGGCTACACTACAGACCTACCCGGTGCTCACTCTATCCTTTCCTATATTATGCAACTCGTCCACACCTGTGTGCATGCCGTTGTAAATGTCTGAATGTCCGAAATGTCCGGAAATACACGTGTATGGATTCAAATTGAGTGCGTGGAAGGAATTTGAGTTTGCTGTTGGAAGGGATATTGTGGATGAAGGTTCATTTCTTATCCCTGATACTGCAACTTACCTTTCCGGAAATTCACGATTAATTGAACCATTTCTCCCATCCTAGATATCTACTGGAGATAGGTGGGTACCTACCTACTCAGTACAGCACTGGGTGAGGTTTTAATACCTTTCAAAGGTTTTCTTCAGCTCGGAGGAAGGCTCAGACTGTACCTTTTGTGGCTCATGATTTTTAAGGCTGGGTATGTTTGCTATTTTAGGCTATATAGGCTGGTGGTTTTTCACACATTGAAGCAAAATGATTGTGGCAGAGGTTGAGTGTTTAAACCCCACGCCTTGCATTAGATAATGGTAGCCTGTGTGGTGCTTGCATGGGGAAAGTTGGAGAATATCAAAATAAGGGGAAGAGGGATTTTATCTGGTTGGCTATTTACCATGGCATCAGGGTCAAATAATGTATTATATATATAAACATTAGAAATCATGTAGCTTCCTAGTTCTATGTTAATGGGTTAGAGATTCAGGGTTATGAGATCCTATCTATGTATATATGAGGTACCTACAATTGCGGAGTGTCCGAATGTTTTCATTCCACTAGAGGTAGCAGAATGATGATTCTTCACTTCCATTCTACAGCAGATATTTTCATCTACTGTCGGTCAAAACAAAAAAAGCTGGTGGTAGTTGTTGCTTGTATTATGAAGGCACATAAATACAGTCCTAAATCAAAGTATTATCCTAAAAAGTATTGGTTTGTTAAGAGGCAATAAACAGGTCCAGGAAAAAGGCTGTGATCGGACTTGCAAGCCTGTAAATACTAAACAAAAAAGAGGCATGTTAAGAAAGCGGGGGATTTTGGCCTATTTTCGGGATTTTGGCCTCACTCTCCACCTTGCGTGAAAGCAATTTCAGGACCCTGGTCCAAAGTTCTACATTACTATTTAGGATAGATATGACCTAATTCTTAGAGAAATTGATAGCCTTGGCCGTATGTACGTCATATACATCGATATATGAGATGTACCGGTAAAGTCGTCTAGAAATGTTGACCTTGAGAGCAATTTTAAGGCATTTGCAGGCCGAATCGCAAAAATGAGAACGGGACTTCTAAAACAACTTTTTGTAACCTTTTCATATAGCCAATAAATTTTTTTCGCGTATCTCCCTTTAAAACCATTTTCCCCATGTATTTCCGATACAGAGGTCATGGCTCGTACCTGACTTTAGGTCATCGATATCTAAAATACCGGAACATATTTTAGAGAACTCGGTAGGCCCATTACGCGATATGAGTTTCAATCCGATAAGTTCACCCTGTTGCGACTTAGGTTATCTTGAACTTTTTTGAGGTCAGGTCACTTGACCTGTGCTGGTGACCTGACCTTAAAATTTTGGCAAAAGTTGGAAAAATGATGAGAGAAAAGGTATGCTAAGTACGGCTTTCCTTCGCCCGGGTGGGGGTCTTTTAGACCCCTCTCGGGTTTTCCGAAGGGACCAAAAAACGGCGGCGCACAGCGCCGCCAAACTTAGTCTAGCTGTTCCTTCATAATTTTACATATTTCCTGAAAATTTTAGCTCAAGGTCATATCAGGTCAGGTCACCAGGCCAGGTGAAGTGACTTCACCTCAAAAAAATGCTTATAACTGCATAACTAAAAGGAGGGTTAATTGATCAAGTTGAAACTCGTACCACATATCGGGCCCAACAGGAGCTATAACACATTTTCCTGGATTTTTTATATTGGTGACCTAAGGTCATGTGCAGAGCATGACCTCCTCATTGCAAATATATAGGGCAAATCACGAAATGATCTTTTCTCAGTAAGTATGGATGGAACCAACTTCAAACATCCGTTACGACCTGCTCTTAGCCCATTTCTGAAGTTGATGCCAAATTTTTTGACTTGTGACCTTTGAAAGGTCACCTTAGGTCAAATAAGCATTTTTGGTGTTTTACTCCATAAATTTTGAAAACAAAGATAGAAATTTTATTTTGTCACCAAAGTGTCTTTATAATCATTGCAAGTCAAATGATATACCTACATCATGACTATACCAGGTCAAGCTGGGTCAGACCGTTGACCTGGGTCAGGCCATTTTTTATTTGCCCTAGCATAGCAATATCATATACCATTCGATTTGTATTGACGAGAAGATTGCAATGGTGCATCAACTATGGCTGCATCTTGCTTGGTTTAAAAGTCATTAGCGAAAAAAGAGACGCTTTTCTGCATGGGTGGCTATGGACATTCCCAAGAACATTCCCAATATTCAGTGACCTGTAGCTCCCTAGGCTTTGATCTGAGCCGAAAATAATTCCCGCTCTAATGAAAGAACAGCTCAAGAGCTTTCGGATGGTGTTAAAAAATGTTTCTAGCAATTATAGTTTCGGAAATGCAAGAGGTTTTCTTAGTACACCTCATTTTAGCTATTTTGACCTATTTTGACCTCTGGTGACCTTGATATTGACCTGACGAGAAAAAACCCGAAGTATTCTCGATATCATTTTTGAAGAGCTTTCGACTGTCGTTTTGCACTTTTTCTAGCTCTTATTTTTCGAGACCGTGGGGGTCTTCTTTTTAGCCCACCCCCCCCCACCAGGGCGAAGGCGGCTCGTACCCGCCACCGGGGCAAGGGTTAATCCAAAATTCAAGGTCAAAGGCCAAGGTCTAATTTCATGGGTAAAGGTCAATCCTCATTTTCTGCCAAGCAGTTGATAGAGTGCTAGTTATAGTGTACACTATATGTAACATACCATATTGTGACCTCATAGACCAATGACTTTGAATAAACTTGATCTAAAAAATTGTAAGAAAGACTATTTGTGACCTTCCCTCTACTATTTTTGTAGCTTATTCCCGTCTTTTTCGGAATAATCACGGCGTTTCCCAATAGGTCCCCGGCGTCGTGGTCAAGGTTCGACACTTATGACTTCGTTTGACCTTGAAGATACTAGCCTAGGTCAATGAAAATTGGTTATAATGTAGATCACCGTAGTCCTTACCCACACAAAAACCAACGTTTTTCTGCGCCTCTTAGTTTACGAGATCTTAGGGGCCTACCAGGCCCCCTCCAGTGCACGTTAATGTCAGACTCCTCTCCAGTATGGGTGTTAACACGCGCCCCGCTGGGGTCCCTGGCATGACGCGCCCCGCTGGGGGGGGCGTTTTTCGCCTCCCTCCGTATATCATTCCCCACGAAAGCGAAAGGAAAATTACGGGCTGTGTTCGAAAGCTCTTGACAAGACAAAGAGATTTTATAAAAACAATTTTTATGTCAGGTCAATATTGAGGTCAGCATAGGTCAAATAAGGTCCCATAAGCTTACAACAGAGCAGTGTACGTTTCTCTCTCTCTAGATCTGCTCACAGGGGAGCTAGAGCAAATATTAACCCTTGCCCCGGTGGCGGGTACGAGCCACCTTCGCCCTGGTGGAGGAGGGGGCTAAAAACGACCCCCACGATCTCAAAAACTAAGAGCTAGAAAAAAAGCGCAAAACGGCAATCGAAAGCTCTTCAAAAATCATATAGAAAATGCTTCGGTCATTTTTCTTGTCAGGTCAATATCAAGGTCACCAGAGGTCAAAATAGGCCAAAATCGCTAATATGAGGTGTACTAAGAAAACCCCAAATATCTCAGAAACTATGATAGCTAGAAACATTTTTCCAGCACCATTCGAAAGCTCTTGAGATGCGCTTTCATTACAGTGGCATTCATTTTCGTGCCAGGTCAAAGCCTAGGGAGCTACAGGTCACTGAATATTGGGCATATTCTTCGGAATGTCCATAGCCAGCCATGCATAAGGGCGTTTCCTTTTTCGCTAATAACTTCCAAACCAGACAAGATAAAGCCATAGTTGATGCACCATTGCAATCCTCTCGTCAATAAGAATCGAATGATATATAATATTGCTATCCCAGGTCAAATTTAAGAATTTGACCTGACCCAGGTCAACGGTCTGACCCAACTTGACCTGGTATAGTTATGATGCATATCATTTGGCTTGCAGTGACTATACAAACACTCTGGTGACAAAATAAAAGTTATATCTTAGTTTATTCATAATTAATAAAGTAAAACACCAAAAAATGCTTATTTGACCTAAGGTGTCCTTTTAAAGGTCACAAGTCAAAATGTTTGGCATCAACCTCAGAAATGGGCTAAGAGCAAGTCGTAACCGATGTTTGAAGTTGATTCCATCCTTACTTACTGAGAAAAGCTCATTTCGTGATTTTCCCCATGTATTGACAATGGGGAGGTCATGCTCTGCACATGACCCTAGGTCACCAATATCAAAAATCCCGGAAAAATACCGGAATTGGGTATGAGTTTCAATTTGATCGGTTGACCCTTCTTTTAGTTATGCGGTCCTAAGCATTTTTAAGGTGAGGTCACTTCACATGGCCTGGTGACCTGACCTGATATGACCTTGAGCTAAAATTTTCAGGAAAGATGTAAAAATGATGAAAAGCTAGACCAAGTTTTGCGGCGCTGCGCGACGCCGTGTTTTATCAGTTCGGAAAACCCCGAGGGGGTCTAAAAAGACCCCCCACCCGGGCGAAGGTTAAAGCATCATTGGATTCCTCTCATCGCAACAAATCGAATGACCTTACTAGGTCAAATAGTGAAAATTACCTGACCTCGAACTAGGTCAGGGCCACAGAGTGACCTGGTATGGCCATTTTGCATATCAATCGACGCCCGGTGACAATATAAGCACAATGCAAGCAAAATGGGAGCTTTATCTCAATTCAATTTGAAGTTATTGGCAAAACAGTCACTCTATGCTCCCGTGACCTGACATGACCTTTGAGAGGTCAGATGCTCAAAAACTTTAGCAACTTATGGTTTATGGTCAACTTTATGGTTTATGGTCAAGATCGTGGTAGGAATAAACGGCTTGAGGATTTTCAGCTTTATCTATCCAGTAATTACTGAAAACGAGCCCATTCTATTTTTCCCCATTGACTTACAATGGGGTGACAAAAAAATTGACCCCACCTTAGGTCAATAATATCAAAATTCCGAGATAGCAGATTTGTAGACCCTATTGATCTTATCATATTGTGGAAGTTCCAAACTGATCGGTTCACTGATGTTCCCTGGGCGCCACTTCAAACTCGTGATTTTAGGTTTTTAGGTCGGGTCATTTGACCGTGAATAGTTTCTTGACCTGACATGACCTTAATTCAAAAATTGTGTCTGGTCAGATGTATGAAATTGATAAGGGATAAGGTACTGCTTAGTTTTGTTTCTCTGCATTTCTTCGTTTTTGAGCTATCTGGGGAAACCCAGGAGGGGGCGAATTTCGCCCCCCAGCGGGGCGCGTGTTAAGGCGCTAATGCTCTAGCTTTGGAACACAAGTAGCTTTGGAACACAAGAAAAAACATCAATTTTTTCGAATTTTGGAAACATATTAACTAATTGGAGCAATTAAACAGAAAATGGCCAAATTTTCAGACACATGCCATACTGTTAGGGTAATTCGGAATCTAAACAATTAAGTCATTTTTTGTCAGGTCACATTTAACTCACTCCCCACCGAGGGTTCGGCGCCACCTTCGTCCCACCAGGGTCATTGATGGCCCCTCTAACTCCAAAAATATTGGGGCTTGCGCATATTTTCCAATGTACGTTGGAAAGCTCGTGTGTCTGGGTTTAATTCTGATTTTTTAACGCTGAGGTCAATGGTGCTACCTCCAGAGTTCAAGTTGGGTCACGATAGGCCATTTCCACTAAAACGATCAATGTCTGAGAAACCTGGACCTCATGCTCTCGTGCCATTGGAGCTATGGAGGTATAGTAAAGTATATTTAATAGGAAAATGGCAGGGCTTTCTCTACTAGGCAGAACATAATGATCTCTCGTAAGTGACTTGACCTCCAGAGGCCACCTTTTGACCTAGCATGACCTGAGGTTACAGAAGGTCATACAGGGTTCTTGACGTAGGCATATTGAATAAAAGTCGATGGCATGACAAACATGATGACGTTTAATTCAGAGCTTTAGCTTGATTAGGTCAACTTTAATGGTCAAAATACTGTTTTTGACCCCTGGTGACCTGTGATGACCTTAAATTAGTAGGAGTCAAAATATTGCCCTGGAATCCGTGAGAGAGTTATCAGAGATGATTTTCTGAGAAAGCTGAGAATTTGCAATTTGTTGTGACTTTTAAATGATAAGACAGCTTTCGAGCTTGAAAAGTTTGAAGTGAGGTGACCTTGTTTGACCTCGCCTGGTAACCTGACCTAGTACGGTCTGGAGAAAAAAATAGGGGATGGTAAATGATGGGGAGAAAGGTAGACTCCTGAACCCGTTGCTGCTTCTTGGCGTTTTTCTGCTATTCTAAAAAAGCTAGGGGGATCGATGGCCCGTTGGGGCGATGGTTAAGGTCACTGGATATTTTGCACTAGACGCAATGCATGTTGCCATAGGGATAACATGTAACCCCTAAATAAAGGCTTTTAGTCATTTCATTTGAACTGGTAGAGATATAGTAAAGTAAGCTATACCAATCGCAGCAATCCGAATCGAATGATATATGATAAGACCTTGCTAGGTCAAATCTAGGATTTGACGTGACCTGAAAATCAGGTTACGGTCAAGTTAGGTCAAAATTCATATAATTAGAACTGCAAGAATGCTTCTTACCTAATAACGCAAAAGTAAACGATCCACCTCCAAAAATTACTGAAGTAACTTAGATTGCATTTACGACGAGCTTCCGATTGTTTTTCTGCTTCTTTCCAGCCCTCTTAGTTCTTTTTTTAGATAGTGGGGGTCTTTTTTACCCCCCCTCCCGGGGCGAAGGTGGCATGTACACGCCACCAGAGGTAAAAAATTGCCAATTCACCTACAATGCTGGTGACAAAAGTAGATCAGGTCGGTAACAAAATAAACAAGTTATGCACACCTCAGTATGAAAAGGTGACGCTCAGCCTGTCAATACGCTATTTGATATTTTAAAGGAATCAACGGTTCTGGTAAATAATCTCGTTTTGGTGCCAAAACTCAATATTTTTTGGTTACAGAGGTTTGATTTGAAATTTCGTTGGTGACGCATAGCCACCTCTCCCGACCTCTGCACGCCACTCGGGGAAAGCGTGGCCACTCCACTGGCGTCCGATTGAACCCCGCCCCCGGCTTTTCGCGAATTATTTGAGCAAATTCAATGCGACGCGCGTCGCTTTTCAGGGCTCCAGGGTGATCAATTTGACAACTTATGACCAAAAAATGGCATCAGGTCGGGCAAGGTCAATGAGTTATGATGTCATTTCTAAATCCATGTAAGGCAATCTGTTGTTCTAAAATGAGGCTGACAAAACATTGGGTTCCTGAAGAGCTAAAAATTCCTAAATATAATTAAAGCCCTCAACGAAAATGGCGTGTAACATTTGAGGTCAGGTCAATACCAAGGTCACCAGAGGTCATCAAATGTCACAATTTCAATTTGTTTGTGTCAAGCTTTGAACAAAACACGATACAGTCTTGAATATTGTATCATAGTGTTGAGCCACGGTTCCTAAATATATAAATATATACGGTTCAATATATACAGTTCAACCAAAGCAAATTGCAAGCTGCCACTCAATTGACATGCCTAAAGCTTGGATTTTACGGCGATTTTCACCTACATTTTCAATTATGGACTAATAAAAGCACGCATAAAATAAACTACGGTGAAAAACTTGCAAACCAGTTGCAGTGCCTAAATTCGAATTAAGAGCCGACAAAAACACATGGTTACTGGGAAAGAATCCATGCACTGGAGTTCGTCTCTCATGCGCAAGCTACCTATTTAGGCTCTAGGGAGCACCAACCTGTAAGGTTGTATAGCACCCACCTCTCGCGCATTGAGCTGTTCAAACACCGATACCAATGTAACCGCAAATTAACGAATTCAGCTCCGAATCTATTGTCAAAAAGTGATTGTGCTGGCCTTGCTCTTAGTCTGACACACACTGGAGAATTTTGAAAGGGGGCATTCTCCATGAAGCTTGCGCAAAACGCCGATGATTTTACAGATAAAAGCGTCCTAGTTTTCCATTTGAGGACTCTCGTTAACCCTGTTCTTAAATGATGATTTAAGAGCTCCAAAAAGGGTCCGATTTCCAGTGTGCTGCATTGTAGCCCTGGTGCCCGTCTAGCCAGATGACGCAATGCTATACCAAACTACCTGAGCAGGGCCGTTTACCACAGAGGGCGGCAGAGTTTAATCAATGGCACAAGGAGCAAGTTTGGTTAACACCACAGCTCAGTTAGCCACAGTAGACTTTACAGCCAATTCAAAATTAGCGCTCTTCATAGATTCAGAGATCAAACCCTTATTTTCACTCTACATTCTCCCCCCCCCCACAAAGAAAAAGATCGGGACCACCTGTGGGCAAAACACAGTATTATGCTATCACACTTATGAGCCCTAAAGCCATCTCACAGTGCGCAGAAAAACGTTTGGATTACCAGAAACACTCAGTGGAGCAAAACCGACCGGCCTCGCAACTCACCTGATATTTGGGTGCATTGTTGAGCCTCGGGTAGCTGCCGAGCGCATCGCCGTTGTGAAGCAGATGATTGTCCACCAGGTTCCAGCCCCAGCTGTTACTGTCCGAGCCCAGCAGCGGCACGTAGCCGTGACACTGCAGACTGGCGTCTTTGGTGGCCACGCCGACCACGGCCACGGTGCCCAGCGGGCCCTCCCACACCACCTCCCAGGCGTGCCGACCGTGCCGGAAGCCGTGCTTGCCGCGCGACGCGTCCGTGCTCTGCGCCACCGGATTCCTGTGGAGCGTGAACCCGTTGGCCTTGATGTAGATGTTTCGCGAGCAGTCGGCTGGATTCCAGGCGTGGTAGAAGGCGCGAAGCTTGGCTTTGTAGGTAGGCACGGAGCCGAGCAGGTCGGAGCGCAGCGCCTCCTCGGCCAGACGCTTCACACACGGCAGCCGCCAGACATCATTGTTCTCGTCGGCCAGGAAGCGGTGCCAGCGCCGACAGACCAGCGCGCACGAGCGCAGGTCGGTCAGGCTCAGGTAGGAGAACACCTGCTCCAGCACGGCGTCCGGCAGCCGCAGCCAGAAGCTGCCGCCCTTCGCGGGCCGCACGCGCACCGCTCGCGCCGACATTGGCAGGCACATGAGAGGGCAACTCACGCTCCCAGTGCTACCGCCCCAGTTTCCAGCAGTGATAGACATGTACTGGCCGCAAGCACATCACAACAACGCCTCAGCAGCTGGGTCCTGGTAATTATTGCACTGCAGCCTCTGGAACCTACCAGATTTGCACCCTGCACCCGTTATAGGTGCATTTTCAAACGAAGAACACGTCTGAAACACAAGAGACACGTGAATAAACGTCAGTTCAGTGAGAAAAGGCACATAATCTCTCGGAAACAATATCATAGGTGCTATAATGGGATGTAGTTTCTGTTACTTTCATTTCAAGCCTGATAGCAAACAAACTTCTCCTGAACCCAAGCTGCCTAATCCAGCTGCTACGAAGGTATTTCGCCATATTCAGATAGTGTTAGAGGAGATGGTGGGAGAGTTATGTGTTAAGTGTATTGGTGATGCAGACTGTGCCTGTTTCATTGAACATGGTTTGTGCTGTTTTCTACCATTTGTCATGTTGGACCATTCCTGTGGGATGGAGACAGATGTTGATTTCTTAATGATGGAATCCACCTTTCATCTTTGACTTACATACTTGTTCAAAATTGATGAGCTCCCACAATTAGAAAGTCAGTATGAAAAGTTTGCAATAAAACTGGCCTTCTGAGCTTGAATTCGATTTACAGTCATATTTTTAGAACAAGCATGCACAAATATAGCAGGAAATACAATTTTCATCAACAAATATTGGAAGCTCATCAATGTACAAAGCAAGTCCTGCCTGTGAAGCAGGTGGCCGAGTGAGGACTAAAGCAAAAGAAAATATATTGGTATTGTGGGTTATCAGTCCATGGTGCCAATAAATGTTCATCATGCAGTTTTGATGCTAGTTGATATACTTTGAAAATGTTGAGAGCAACTCTTTGTCAGCTGTCAGACATCAGCGACCTGCCGGCGTGCTGTTCGGTGGACAAAGCGCTGCGACTTTCCGCGCGTTTCAGTACACGCACGTGCGCGGAACGGGGTGAACCGGCAGTTCGCAACCGGGCGACACCGCACAAACCCGGTCCCAAGGAGACGCGCAAGCTTTTTTTACAGAAGTCCAGGTGGTGGTGTTTCGTTGGTACTTATTCCGAGGCTGGTCCGAGACGCCGTTGGGGAGATGCTTCTAGTCCTCACACAGGAGCATATTCATAGGGAGCCTGGGAAGCGATCGTGCTAGATGTGATATCGTGTAATTTCTTTTGCTATTCTATAGCGCAGTTATTTTACGTTTGTCTATTAGGAAGCATCATGCGGATTGTTAGCGCCGTATCAAGGCCTTTAAATGAAGGTAGAAGCCCGCTCTCAAAAATGCAACCCTTTTAGAGACTTTACGTTCTGACGTCAGCGATTGCTCTCGAGGGGAGCCGCCCATTCTTGATGAAAATGGCACGGATCGGGATCTGTACGGTTTCAACATGCATCTGGCGAGGGCAGACCAGGATTCATTACCCCACGTTCACAAAAAGCAGTATTATTGCCCTAACACAAATATCGCGAGCCCCGTCTTCTTCCATACACACGGCAATGCGTTGCAAGCATTTCAGGCATGCTGACGTCATCGCCGTGCCGAATCCAGATTGCGGTTGCCATTTGGCCTATCAAAAAGCCGAAGCGCAACCCCCCGTATCTATTTAAGCCCTCTTAGCATTTTCATCTTCTTTTTGTTTGTTTCGTTAGAAATTGCAGCGATGATTTTAGTTCGTTCCACAAGACCTTGCACTTTGTAGGCTCTCTGGGCAAAGAGCACGTGGAATCTTCGCGTGCAAGGTCCTAGTGTAACAGTCTTGATTTTTAGTTATTGATTGTCAGGCTTTGTATTATTTAGACTTTTCTTTCACAGCATCTACGCAAAAATATTTATTTGTGACCGTGGAGGTGAGCCCTATATCCTTGGTGAGTTTTGAGTCATGTATTGTACCTTCTAGTTGCTGTTTTGTCTCTTGTGAAATGGGTTAATTGTTTGTTTCTGTTTGGTTATGAGATCTTTCTTACCAGTGTTATGTAATTTTGTTTAGGTCTGATTCATCTTTGTTTGTTTCTGTCCCTAGAAACCGCTTACATCAAAATGCATCATTTAAAGATCACATCGGCGCGTTTCAAGAAAAAAAGATTCAAGATTTTCCAAGGCGACAACACTGATTTGTAATTATCCCACAGATTGGCAATTATCATTCTGCTTGGTTCGTTGTGAGGACTTTCTCCACTCGAATTCAAACAACCGGAACTCGAAGTGTTTGAACTCGAGTGGAGAAAGTCCTCACAACGAACGAATTATTTAAGACCCGCTATGACATTTCGAGAGTATCGTTCTGCTTGTTGTATGTTACCTCGTTTTGTGAACGAGGTGCGCCGGGGTCCATTTCCGTCAACACTCGGGAAAATGTCAACCAGTATTTGGATTTGGAGACGTTTCTGGGGCAAAACTTGAAACAGTGGGCAATGGCAATGGTTCTTGTCCAAGGAAACTCGTAATTGTTACAAGTGGTCACATGCGTGGATTCCACCTCCCGCTGGTCTTTCTATCCGTCCGGTGTGCACCCCTAAGCTAACTTTGGGGGCAGCCTGTAATATGGAAGATGAGAGAGTAAAAGTGGAGACTACGCTAAATCAAAACTGTGAGGCCTGAACAATGTTTTCAGCAAATTTCTCAGTGAAGGGCATTCAGCATGAGTCTCAATCAGAACCGCAGATGGTCGCATGTTGGGGAGGGGAGGGGAAGAGGTGGAGGGGTGAATCTTTTAGTGTACTATATGCAGGTGCCGATGCTGCAACCACTGTCTTTTATTGAAATTTGTTGCATGCAATGACTTCTTTCAAGTGAAGAATAAAATAGCGGGCTACCCTGGGCGATCTGTGGGTTCGCCGGGGCGCAGCCCACTTGTTTATCTTATATTTTTTGCACTTAAAGACTTGTAGTGGGCGAAATGTTGTGTGGATCCTTCGCCTTCCGACGTGTGCGATGTGTACAATAAACGTGTATGGTATCAAATTGTTGAGTTTTAAACTGTGAGCAGTCCAACCATCACAAGCATTCCCATAGATACGTCATCATTTCAGTAGGGGGATGTCTGGGTGGCATGCCTGTTGTGTTTAGGGTGATGTTCCACCCAGCTGGCTTCCATTGTTGTATAAGGTGCTACCACCTCTGACCAGTGCTTAACTCTAACATGATCTCCGGACTCTGTCCTGTTGCCACTTTAGAGGAGAAACTCACACTTATTTTTCATTAAACTTTATCATGCTGGTCATCACTGCCTATCTTTTAATACCTAAGTGTGTGTGTTCTGTTTGTCTGAAATGAATAAGTGTGTATGGCTTCAAAGGAGAATTACACATTAATGAAGCCTACCAGATTAAAAGCCCAGTCCAATTATATTTCATTGACCAGTGTTGGCATGATATCCTGGGGCAATTCACTGGAACTCTGAACAATTAAGCAATGGCATATCATCACTGTATTCAAGTAGCTCCAAATGAGCTCAAATTTCTTTTAACATTTCCATTTTTAGGAGCAATCCAGATGGCGGGACAAAATTATAATTATTGGCTGAGGCTCCATGGCCAAGACACATTCTGTATCAGACTGATAACCAATTCCACCAAGGGTGAATTCCCCAGCACTATGGTGCAGGGTTGGAAAAAAAGCCGGCTTAAATTCAGAATCAATGAAAGACCCATTCAATCCAAGAACACCCTTTCATATCAAAGATAGATAGGTGAGAACTGCACAATACTATCAATTTGCATATTGTTTGAAGAA